>CM040246.1:124994025-125529025 GCA_022545495.1 Chrysanthemum lavandulifolium
GAATGAGTTATAGCTAATCTTTCACGGGGTGCGAATGTGACAAACAGAGAACAACAGCAGATTCGACGGGTTACTATGACTTGCTCAAAACCCCAATTTGAAAACTAAACGATCAAAGTGTAGAAAAGTGTGTTTACCAACTACATTCGGAATTTTAGTTAAATCCAACGGTTAAAAAATCACATATCGTATTTTTCCCACGGCTGTGTAGACGCTGACGAATTGAACCAAAAAAAAAGGAAAAGAAAACGAGATCCCTCTGGTCCACCAAAAATTAGCCGATGGCCATAGAATGACAGTACTCCAGTGACTTTGTACCTAGGGTTGTGATACCATGTAAAAAAAGAAAAAAATGAAAATGTATTTATTCAGATCTACTAAACAATTGAGAATACATCGTAAATAAATAAGAACAAACAAACCAGACCCTTTACTAGCGGGGCCTAAACAACGGGCCGTGCCTATAGGCCTTATTAGCTAACAGTAGGTAATGTAGTTATTGTTAGTGAATAATGTGAAGAATCTCTTGATGAAATAATGTCTAAAAACGTTATTTCTATCTTTCGATATCTCTACGTTTTGATGATAACAAAATGTAAAAACACGTCACGTCAAAATAAACGTAAACAAGTTTTTATTCGAAATATCCCGTTTCTACATATATCACTCTAGGTATGAACAAACAAATTTACAACTTGACAAATTATCAAAGAAGTGAATTTGTGTTTCAAGCTTCACATTCTTAATGTGACAAAATATTTTTTCAAAAATGCATTTTACAAATTATTTTTGAATAATAAAGAAATATTTTAGTTGGAAAATTAAGTTTAAAAATCTCAACAGCTATTCCCCCACAAATAGCTCATAACTTTCCTAAATAAACTTTCATCACTAAAAACAGAAATTGGAGCATTTTTGTTTAGGAAGGTACCACGGTACCACTAAATTTAGTGGTACCATCGGGTATTTAACGGTATCGTGACACTGTAACGGTCGAAATTTTTGTCACTATAAATACCAGCCCACTTCACAGTTTTTGGGCATCCTTTTTCACACAAAACTTTCTTAGTTTAATTTCCTTAACACACTCACACTCCTTTGATCATTTAGATAGTTCTTTTTTGTTTAAGAGTGATCATTTTTTCCAACCAAGTGATCCTCTTCATTCATCTCCTAGTGCAAGAGAAGAACACATTATATCAAGAAGATACTAAGTGTTGTAGTCATAGTAGTGTGCACTTGTAACACTTATTACATACTTGTTGAATTTTGATATACATCAAGTAGTCTTGAGTCTTGTTTAGATAACTTGTGTGGATCATTGTGATCTTGTTGAGATCTTAGAGATCTCTTGTAGTTTGTGAGTTAGTGTGTTGATCAAGTGGATCAAGTTTAGATCGTGGCGATCTAGTAGGTTGTGTGATTAGCAAGTATCGGTTAGATCGTGAGTGAGATTGGTACTAGCTGGATTAGTACTCGACATTTAGCTTAGTGTCGGAAATTGTGATAAGCGGAATTGTATGGTTTTATCCACCTCAAGGGAGTTTGTTGACATAGTGCTTAGAACTCTCGAGTTGGGTACTCGAGGAGTGGAGTAGGGCGAAGAAGAGCTTTGTGACCGAACCACTATAAATCTCTTTGTCTCTGTTTGATCTGTGGAAAACTAGAAGGGGGGTTGAATAGTTTTACGAATTAAAACTTCCTTTTAAACTATTTAGATCGAATTATGTCAATCTATTTGATTGTGTGTGTTGGATGTTGATAAACAAGCATATTAAGATATGTAATGAAAAGATAAAGAGTAAGAAGCACAAAACCACAACGCGAGTATTTATAGTGGTTCGGCTACAAGGACACCTTCCTGCCCTACTCCACTCCCCAAGTCACCTACTCGAGAGTTTGTAAACACTACACCAATCTCCTTATGGCGGAGAAGCCTTCACAACGTCGCTAACCTTTTTCCTCAGACAAAGCTAAATACCGAGTTCTTTTACACCAAGGCGAACCACACCTACACAACGTCACCTACCCTTTATACGGTGCTAGGCTAACCACCGAGTTCTTTCACACCTTAGGTGAACTACACCTTCACAACGTCGCCTACCCATTAATAGGTACTAGGCTAAGCACCTAGTTCCATTGCAATGGAGGAACTACTACCACACTACACCAACGACTAATCCCAAAGGAGATCTACTCCTTTACAACATCATCAAGGACATCAATATCCTTGGATCTAATGCTAGTCTATCTAGTACATCGAAACACACCATATCGAATGTACATCTAAGGCACCTTTCACTAATGCCTTCGACTAGATATACAAGACACCTTTCACTAATTTCTTGTGTCTTTACTTGAAGCACCTTTCACTAATGCTTCAAGTCTTGACTTCTAAGCACCTTTCACTAATGCTTCTTGTCTTGACTTCTAAGCACCTACCACAAGTGCTTATCCTATAGACGATAGATACGATGCGCCAAGAAATCGAGTTCTCTCACGCAAGCGTAAGAAAACTTAAAACAACTTAAGCACGAAATCAATGAAGATCCGAGGAGTATAGTGTTTCCGGTCGTTATGTCCCAAATGAGTTGTGCAATGGATTATCAAACGCTTAGTGATCGAGAAGATTTGAATGGATACGTAGATTTGATTATGGTATTAACTACGGAAAAGCCAACAAAATAAAAACGGCTTAAATGCAAATTAAAGGAAAAATAAAAGATAAAATCTATTAAATAAACGCTATCACTATATTTAAAGTGATGAACGTTCTTTTGTTAAAACGACGCTTAAATTAAAAACTACGTTAACGTACAAAATAAAACGTGAAACTTACACAATATAAGTCCTAAAAATATGAAAATGATATTTTACAATCCTAATGATAAAAGAAAATTATTAGAAAAGAAAATTAATTTTATGACTATTTAATTAATTATTATTAATTAAAACTATTTTCTACTATTAAATAATTATCTAAAATACAAGAAATGAGGAAACAAAGCTAGAAAAATAAAATTAAGACTTAGAAAATCTAAATTATCAAACTAGAATTTTCAAAACTATTTTGTATTTTTCGATTATTTTTCTGTTTTCTAGGAATTTTAAACTATTTAAAACTAATTTAAATTATGAAAAATACCAAATAAAAGTGGAAAAATATGGAAAAATGTTTTTTATGCTTTTTATATTTATCTTAAACTATTAAAATTGAAAAATTATTTTTTGGAACTTTTTCTCAATTAATTGCAATTTAAGCTAATTAAAATTGATTAAAAACTAAATTTAATTAAGAAAAATACCAAACAGTGTCTAAAAATTATGAAAATTTCAGAGAAAATCTAAAATATTATTCTAAAGCTGTAAAATTATAAAACATGGCCTTATGTGGAAGAAACAAGGGTGCGAGTAACTTGAGCTAAAATAAAGACTATGGAATAAGCAAATAAGCTCTACAGTACACCAACTGATCAAATAAGCTAATTGTATAGTGAAACTACTCTAAGGCAACTGTCTATAGCTAATCCTAACTGCTAAAGCATTGAATACTAAAAACTTAGCTAATCGACTTTCGAGCAAAAGCATCTAACTGACCCTAAGTTTAAGCAGTTCTATCTGCTTATCCAATAAGCTTAAGGGAAAAACAAGAGTGGAGATCTGAAACCTACCCAGAAGGGAATACTTGTACCAATTTTTAGCAAATATGAACTAGTATTCAAGAAGCTAGAGACCGATATAAACCCGACCAAAATGGACAATGGTCGCAACAAAGAAAGACAAGCGGTAAGCAAGTTTGAGCTTATAAACCGCTTATCCAATTAGCAAATGAGAAAACCAGATAAGTGGTCTTAAAGACCACCTAGCCTACTCCTAATGTGCCAAATATCGACCCTAGTTACTTGAAATGGAAACCGCATGTGTCGCAAGTTTGAGAAACACCGATTTTTTGGATGATTTGACTTTATGATGATTTGATGTTTGACTAAACCGATTTTTGATCTCAAATGCTTGCCTCGATAATGATGTTTTATGATGTAATGCAACTATAGCAAGCTAGATAATCACATTCTAAACCTATATGTAATGAACTTGGCAACCGATTCCAACAGATGTGCATATGAGATTAGACAAATTGTAATTCGACTTTTATGGAAAACTGAGGCAAGTGGTGAATATCTTGAGTCTATCTTATCTAAACAAAGCTTAAGCAACTGACCTACTCTAATGTATTGACCTCTAGCACAGTACAAGCACTAATCCAAACACCCCTTTACAAACAAATTTGTAATGAAACTGAAGCCAATTAATGAACAAGCTAGTGAAATAGATCAAATGGATTTTAACTACTCTAAGTATCATTAAATAAGCAAGATTAAACCAGATGTAAGCACAGATACATGTATAAAACCAATTATGCAAAATAGGTTGAAATTGACAAGTGACATTCAAACTCACATGGGTCCAGCTTGGATTGCAGGCTAAAACCAGAATCCCCACTATGCTAAACTAATCTAAACCAACCTAAAATCACCACTGCAATGCCCATTTTCATCTTCATGTTCATTTTTGAGCTCCTGTTGACTTTTGTTGACCAGGCAACACATTTGCTTGAAAATGTATTGTGAGCTTATAGAAAGCTTATAAAGACCATAAGCAAACTTGTTTAAGCTTAAAACAAACAACTAACAACCCGGATGTAAAACTTAGAACTTGAAAATCTCAACAAGAACCTTGAAAATATTAACTTATATAAAACTTTAAATGGATATCCAAAGCACCCCACAATGATGTTTAAACTTGAATGTTATACAAAGGAATTGAGATTACAACATTTGAACTATCTAAGACATTGATTAAAAAAAACGACATAAGGAAGAAATTAAAAAAACTAAGACTCCTCATATGCCTTTCTTCTTCTCTTTTATACATCCAATCTTCTCATCTCTTTCCTCCGAGTGGATCCCACTAATAACCTAGACCATTGGATGACTAGGATTCAAGTTGGCCATTGGATCAAAAATGGCGGAAAATTGGATTTGACCATTGGTTCTTTGTAGCTACTAGGGGGTGGAGTAGTTGTGATGATGAGGATGGGTTTGAGGAGATAAGGTGAGCGGGAGGAATATGTTGAGAGTTGCAGAGGTTTCAGAGCCAAGTGGGGAGGAGCAATTTTGGCGCCATGGGATAAGTCAAACGAATGTTTGACTTGGGTTGTTAATACTGGGGGTCCAAAATACCATTTTGACAGGGTCCAAAGATGGTAAGGGTCCAAAATTAGGTTTAAGGTTTTAAATACTTAGGACCTTAGTTGTAAATTCGATTTTCAAGGGACTATTCTCGCCAATTAAGCAAAGTTAATCCAAGGACTAAAAGTGACAACTTTCAAAAGTACAAGGACCAATGTTGCCTTTTTCACATTTTCCGTGGACTAATTTCGCCAATTTTCAAACTCGAAGGACCATTTTTGTAATTTTCTCAAACTTTTGATATTTTTCACCAAAGGACTAAATTTGACAACTTATGATTTTAAAAGGACCTTTGGTGACTTTATTTTTGAAATTATGCGCTCAGGGGCTGCTTTTTGACAACTTTGACACTGGGGACTAAACCGCAATTTTGCAAATTTGATATGTTTTCATCCGATTTTGATATTTTTGCATTTAAAGCACATAAAACACTGATTTGTGATATTTTGATCATTTTGATGTGTTTCGAGTGTTTTCGGATGAATTTGCGCTTATTTTGTACAAAAATGATGAGTATTTACACACTCATCAATCCCCACATCGAGATATTGCTAGTCCCTAGCAATGATTTGAGAAAACATAATGGATTTTAATCTCTTTACCAAAAGCCATTACTCGGAGTAGCCAAATGTTTCATTCAAGTAAGAACCATGGTACACCGATAACCATGTGATTTTGAGCAAACCACCGACTTTCAACGGATTTGATTTTGTCTTTACCGAGTTGTACCTTTCCGGACTAGCCAACTCTTAGATAAATTATCAATATTATCTTTGGTGAGTCGATTACCAATTATGGATTTTCCATCGCCTTTACCACAAGCCATAAACTTGCGGCTAGCCAACTCTTCACTTTTAAGGATATGGTGAGTGAATACCATACAATTTTGGGCAAATTGTAAGCCATATCAACGGATTTGAGATATCTTTACCAAGAGCCGTTTGCTCTGGATTAGCCAATCCTTTTGTTTATTAGACAAGCGGATCGATAACCAATTGAGTAAGTGTAGAACACTTGCTCCAAAAAAATTTTGGCCAAAACGGGGAATTGGTATAATTATATGATAAAATTGTGAGAATTCCCCACACTTAGAAATGAATATTGCCCTCAATATTCAAAGTACCTATGGTTATGTCGAAACAAAGAACGAAAAGGAAATATTACGGCCATTATTTAGAAAGAAGATTTTTTTTTTTTTTTTTTTTTTTTGAATCATGTGGCAACCCCCACACTAGGGTGGTAGAAAGAGGTAAGAAATGCGAAATATGGGTGAGAACCCATATGGCATGCTCATGTTTTTTGATTACCGAGTCGCTAGCTTGACTCGATCCCCGCATTCATTGGTTCATGGGAAAGTTTGTAAGTCCGGACAACCACGGGGAATGTCCTCTCCAAAATAGTGCTTCAACCTATGTCCATTCACTTTGAAGTTTGGCCCGTCTGTTTGAGATAATTCGACGGTGCCATATGGAAAAACTTTGGCAATGGTGAATGGACCAAATCCAACGGGTCTTAAGTTTCCCGAGAAGATCTTCAATCTAGAATTGAAAAGAAGGACTCGGTCACCAACGTTGAAAACACGGTTCTTAATTTTTGAGTCATGGATCTTCTTTGTCTTTTCCTTGTAGATCAAAGAGTTCTCGTGAGGCTTGATTACGGAGTTCATTTAATTCGCTGAGTTGAACTTTCCGATGATCACCAAGACTTGAGGTCGAAATTTGCATGCTTCAAGGCCCAATAGGCTTTGTGCTCAAGCTCGATCGGAGATGACACGCCTTTCCATACACGAGCTTGTAAGGAGTACACCGATGGGTGTTTTGTAAGCTGCACGGAAGGCCCAAAGTGCATCTTCAAGTTTGTCCGACCAAGAGGCACGATTTTCACCTACGGTCCTCTCCAAAATTCTTTTCAAACCACGGTTCGAAACTTCCACTTGCCCACTAGTTTGTGGGTGATACGCTGTAGAGAGGCGGTGGGTGACACCGATTAAGCATCACTTTGCGAATTGGTCATTGCAAAAGTGTGTGCGCGATCACTAATGATGGCACGAGGAGTTCCAAACGGGCAAAGAGAGACTTTAAAACTTCACCACTACTCGGGCGTCGTTGGTAGGTAGTGCTTCGCCTCCACCCATTTAGACAAGTAATCGATCGCCACGAGTATATACTTGTTCCTCGAGAAGACGGAACGGCCCCATAAAGTCAATGCCCCATACGCCAAAGATCTCGCACACTTGAATGGCATTTTGAGGCATTTCATCTCTTTTAGAGATGTTACCATGACGTTGGCAAGAGTCGCAAGATTTGACGAGATCATGGGCATCTTTGTAAATTGTGGGCCAATAGAAACCGAATCAAACACCTTCTTGGCGGTGTAGTTCGGGCCATTATGTCCCCGTGGGTCCATGATGACAAGCCTCGAGAATTTCAACGCTTCTTGCCGTGAACACACCGTCGGATGACTTGATCCGCATGTATTTTAAACAAGTAGGGTCGTCCCGAGTAATGCTTAACATCTTTGAAAATTTGTTCTTTTGTTGGGACGACATCCCTTTCACAACAAAGTTACCCGCATGGTAGTTTGCAAAGTCGGCAAACCATGGGGTACTCGAATCTATACGATGAGATACCACATTAAGTGTCTCGAGAGGAAATGTTTCGCATATCTCCTTTTTCTCGAGCACACCTTGATGAGGATTTTCAAGACGGGAAAGATGGTCAGCCGCTAGGTTCTCTGCTCCTTTTTTATCACGGATGGTGATATCAAATTCTTGTAGGAGGAGAACCCATCGGATCAATCTCGGCTTTGCATCTTGCTTAGCAAAAAGATATTTGATGGCCGAGTGATCCGTATACACTATGCTTTTGGACATGATCAAGTATGGCCGAAACTTCTCGAAAGCATACACCACGGCTAGTAATTCTTTCTCCGTAGTGGTGTAATGTGCTTGAGCTTCGTTCAAAGTTTTGCTAGCATAGTGTATAGGCTGGAAATGTTTAGCCTTGCGTTGCCCCAAGACTGCACCTATGGCGAAATCACTTGCATCGCACATAAGCTCGAATGGTAGGTCCCAATCGGGGGCAACTAGAATTGGTGCTTCCGTGAGCTTCCTCTTAAGAGTTTGGAAAGCTTCAATGCACTCACTAGAGAAGACGAAAGGAGTGTCTTTTCAAGAAGTCGGGTCATAGGCGGGATATTTTCGAGAATCTTGAATGAAACGACGATAGAAACCGCATGACCAAGGAAACTTCTTACTCCTTTGACAGTTGTGGGAGGAGGTAGCTTTGCAATAACATCAACTTTAGCTCATCCACCTCAATCCCTTTCTTAGAGATCTTATGGCCAAGGACAATGCCTTCTTTGACCATAAGTGACATTTCTCCCAATTTAGACAAAGGTTCGTGTTTTCACAACGCTCAAGCATCTTGTCCAAATGGGAGAGACATGTTTGGAAAGAATTCCCAAAGACCGAAAATCATCCATAAAGACTTCCATAGTCTTTTCGATCATATCATGGAAAATGGCCATCATACACCTTTGGAATGTACCGGAGCATTGCATAAGCGAAAGGCATGCGTCGGTAAGCAAATGTTCCATAAGGACATGTGAATGTGGTCTTTTCTTGATCTTGGGGGTCAATGGTATCTGAAGTAACTCGAGAAACCATCGAGAAAACAATAGTATTCGCTTTCCGCTAATCTCTCAAGCATTTGATCCATGAAAGGCAAAGGAAAGTGGTCTTTACGGGTGGCTTCATTTAACTTTCGATAGTCAATGCAAACACGCCATCCCGTAACCAATCGAGTAGGAATCAACTCGCTTTCATCATTTTCAACGACAGAATGCCACCTTTCTTGGGCACACAATGAACGGGCTCACCCAAGGACTATCCGAAATAGGGTAAATCATCCGCATCGAGAAGTTTTATGACTTCCGCTTTGATGACCTCATGAATTTTAGGATTCACCCTTCTTTGGTGTTGAACCGGGTTTGAGTCATCTTCCGTGAGAATTTTGTGAGTACAAAATTTCGGGTCAACCCCGGATGTCGGAAAGTTTCAAGCGATGGCTCGCCAGTGACTTCAAAACCTTTATGAGAGCGGCTTTTTCATCCTCACTCAAGTCTTTAGCAATGATGACGGGTGATTTATTGTCATCCTCCAAAATGCATACTCGAGATGAGGTGGTAAGTCCTTAAGTTCGACCTCGGGAGGATCATCGATTTTTCAATCGTTTGATTTCCTCTTTATGAAGTTCTTGAGGAGGGAGTGATGAGGATCATCATTGAGCAACTTCGATGAGAAGAATATCTCCTCGATGTCAATAGGGCGTGATCAATTTCCCATGAAACCGAATCACTAGACAAGTATGCTTCAATCTCCTCCGAAATAGAGTTACTTCCCTCAAACGGAGTGAGGATGTGGAAGAGAGCAACGATGGGATCAACCGAAGTGGGATTGCCACCGAGAATCCAAGAAGTTCTTGAGAATATTCCCCGACACAATGTCAATGACATCAATCATGTTGACGGAAGTGTCTTCATAACTAGGGAATATCTCGTAACTTGATCGAGGTTGAAGGTAACGGCTTCCTTGTTTGACCTCAAAGTGATTTCCCCATTATCAACGCCGATTAATGCACGACCCGCTTTCAAGAAGCACCTCCCAAGGATGAGGGTACTCGGGATCGGCATCAAATTCAACAACAACAAAGTCGGCGGAAAATGGAAATCTCCAACTTTTACACGACGCCCTCGGCTACACCTAACGGATGAGAACTCGTGCGGTCGGCAAGCTCAAGGACCATACACGTAGGTGTAAGCGGAGGTAATGAAAGCTTCTTCCACGGGAGTTTGGCATTAAGTTAATGCTCGCACCAAGATCGGCCAAGCGGAGCATTGAACTAATCCTTGAAAATCACATGGGATGAGGAATTTGCCGGGTCTCCTAGCTTTTCGGAAGCTTTTGAGGATAACCGCCGAACAATTCTCATTCAAAAGTTTTAGCCAATTCGAAATCTTTTCTTTGTTAGTCAACGGACTTTTGATTGTTGGACCGAATTTGGGCATAAGAAGAAGAGTCCGCTAAACTAATCTCGGTGCAAATCTTGAAAGATTTGCATAAGCTTCTCCATTTGTTGATTAGTTTTGTCGCGGGCCTTTTGATCATTAAGCCTTGAAGGATAAGGAAGTGAAGGCTTAGGATTGGTCATTGGAACAACGGTTTCCGGAATTGGAGGTAAGTCGACCAAGGTTGGACTTGTGCGGTACCGTGGGCTTGAGATATGCACCTCGTCCGTTGTATCCTTGGTAACTTGACTCATTGCCACGGTGGAGGGGCATTGGAGTCATAGGTCCATTGTGCGCCTTACCACTACGAGTGGTAATAGCATTCAACTCACCCTTAGGGTTGGGAATGGTGTTACTTGGAAGAGATCCCGAAGTTGAAGCTTGATTGTTTTGACTCATGAGAAGAGCAAGCACGCTATCGATCTTGCTATTTTGTCGATCAATCTTGCTACTAGTTGTTCTAATCTCGATGTAAAATCATTCCTCATAGAGGTAATCGATTTTGCATGGACACCATCTTAGCTTCATTGTTTTTGATGTAACTAACAATGTCAATGGAAGCTTGAGGAGGTGGAGCTTGAACAGTTTGTTGTGGAGCGTGGAATCGGTTTTGATTATAGTTCCCTTGATTTTGAGAACCTTGATTTTGAAAATTCGATTCGATTCGATTAAACCGATTATTTCGCTTTGATTGTTCGATTTTGATTAAACCTGGTGGTCCAAGGTAATTGTTAGAACGATAGCTTAGAAGGCTACGGTCCCCATGCGGTTGGTAGGAGTTACCCCGAATTGTAGGAACCTTGAGCAAGATATACGCCTTCGAGTGAAGCCACCGGAGGTGGACACTCGAAATAAGGTGTGGACCACCACAAGTCTCACAACTCTTGTTCACGGCATTAACTTGTTGATTAGCATTTGTGTGATTCATTTTAAGCATGGCGGCGGATATTTCTTCCAACTTTTGTTGAGAGTGGTGAATTCAAAGATGGAAGGCGGTGGATCTCGTTGACTCACTCCTCTCGGCAGAGAATCCCAATAATTGTGGTGGGCGGTCATGTTTTCGATGAGATCAAAGCACTCTTCGGTCGCCTTTTCATAAAGGTACCACCGGCAGAAGATTGATTGTGTCACGATGTCTCGGTGTTAACCCGTTATAGAATGTATCTATTTGGGTGACAAGCAACATGTTGTGGTTCGGACATCGGTCAATTGAAAGCTTATAGCGTTCCCATGCCTCGAATAAGGACTCGTCGGGAAGTCGCCTAAAATTGCCGATTTCATTCCTTAGTTTCGCCACCATCGACGGTGGAAAATATTTCGCCAAGAACTTGGAGATCATTTCATCGAAACTATGGATTGAGTTCTTGGGAAGACGATCAAACCATGCAATGGCATGAAGCGTCAAGGAATAAGGAAAGAGGTATAGCGAAGGCGCCATCGGAGACCCCATTTTGCTTCATACTTTGGGTGACGATGAGAAATTTGTCAAGATGCTTGTTGGCATCTTCACCCGTGATCCGCGAATTGGCAAAAGCTTTGGACTTGTTGAATCATGTGATGTTTAAGTCCAAAGTCCGTGGCCTCGATGTTGACCGGGCAATTGGACCGCCCGCCCATTCATCGTGGGTTGGCAAAGCTCCTCCATCGTTCGGAGATCGGGAGTCGGATTTTGTGGATCGAGTCGACTTCGTGTCCATCCCCTCGATTCCGCACATGGTGGGATGCTCAACGGCACGTATCTCGCACGTTTTCCTTGTTAAGAATACGCTCACGAGCTTGCGGCGAGTCGCATACACTAGACGAACTCTAAGAGACCTCGAGTTAAGGAGAGAAATGGGAATTATGAAAATCTTCGATGAGAATGAGAATTATGAAGACGTTTTATAAAACTTGGGTGAGAAGAATCTTTATGGGTTTTCCGGTTCAAACGTCGATATCACAACAAAATCAATTAACACAAAATCGAGGCAAAACAACGATGAACTTAACCAATAATCCAAGATGAATGGCTTTTTGAAAAAGGTACACCAATCACAAGGACACAAAGGCAAGTTTTATATCTTTAGTTCGGGAACTTATTATGGTCGCACCCCGCTAGGTAGTGCAATCGCCTTGGTTTCATGTGGTAATCTTTTAAGTTGTTATTATTATTAAAGAAAACATTTAATCTTTTGTATTTTTATTATTTGATACATATATAGAAACAAAAGGAAAAATATTTTTGTGTTTTATACGTTTTGGATGTTTTGGGTTTTGGATTTTTATAAGAAAATATGGATATATATATAGATGGATATGGATGATATGAACAAATGAGTGAGTATTCAAACAACTAATCTGCTAGACGAAGATAATCAAGACAGACTCCCGGCATGGCGCCAAAAATTTGATGCGCGCAAAACAGTCAAGTTCTCTCACGCAAGCGTAAGAAAACTTAAAACAGCTTAAGCACGAAATCAATGAAGATCTGAGGAGTATAGTGTTTCCCCGGGTCGTTATGTCCCAGCGAGTTGTGCAATGGATTATCAAACGTTTAGTGATCGAGAAGATTTGAATGGATACAGAGATTTGATTATGGTATTAACTACGGAAAAAGCCAACAAAATAAAAACGGCTTAAATGCAAATTAAAAGAAAAATAAAAAGATAAAATCTATTAAATAAACGCTATCACTATATTTAAAGTGATGAACGTTTAAAACCTAAAACGTACGTTTAAATTAAAAACTACGTTAACGTACAAAATAAAACGTGAAACTTACACAATATAAGTCCTAAAAATATGAAAAATACATTTTTACAATCCTAATGATAAAAGAAAATTTTTAGAAAAAGAAAATTAATTTTATGACTATTTAATTAATTATTATTAATTAAAAACTATTTTCTACTATTAAATAATTATCTAAAATACAAGAAATGAGGAAACAAAGCTAGAAAAATAAAATTAAGACTTAGAAAAATCTAAATTATCAAACTAGAATTTTCAAAACTATTTTTGTATTTTTCTGATTATTTTTCTGTTTTCTAGGAATTTTAAACTATTTAAAACTAATTTAAATTATGAAAAATACCAAATAAAAGTGGAAAAATATGGAAAAATGTTTTTTATGCTTTTTATATTTATCTTAAACTATTAAAATTGAAAGATTATTTTTTGGAACTTTTTCTCAATTAATTGCAATTTAAGCTAATTAAAATTGATTAAAAACTAAATTTAATTAAGAAAAATACCAAACAGTGTCTAAAAATTATGAAAATTTCAGAGAAAATCTAAAATATTATTCTAAAGCTGTAAAAATTATAAAAACATGGCCTTATGTGGAAGAAACAAGGGCTGCAGTGTAACTTGAGCTAAAATAAGCACTATGGAATAAGCAAATAAGCTCTACAGTACACCAACTGATCAAATAAGCTAATTGTATAGTGAAACTACTCTAAGGCAACTGTCTATAGCTAATCCTAACTGCTAAAGCATTGAATACTAAAAACTTAGCTAACTGACTTCTTGAGCAAAAGCATCTAACTGACCCTAAGTTTAAGCAGTTCTATCTGCTTATCCAATAAGCTTAAGGGAAAAGCAAGAGTGGAGATCTGAAACCTACCCAGCAGAGAATACTTGTACCAATTTTTAGCAAATATGAACTAGTATTCAAGAAGCTAGAGACCAGATATAAACTGACCAAAATGGACAGTGGCTGCAACAGCAAAACAGACAAGCAGGTAAGCAAGTTTGAGCTTATAAAACTGCTTATCCAATTAGCAAATGAGAAAACCAGATAAGTGGTCTTAAAGACCACCTAGCCTACTCCTAATGTGCCAAATATCAGACCCTAGTTACTTGAAATGGACACTGCACAGAAGCTGCAAGTTTGGAGAAACACTGATTTTTTTGGACAGATTTGACTTTATGACAGATTTGATGTTTGACTAAACTGATTTTTGATCTCAAATGCTTGCCTGATAATGATGTTTTATGATGTAATGCAACTATAGCAAGCTAGATAATCACATTCTAAACCTATATGTAATGAACTTGGCAACTGATTCCAACAGATGTGCACATGAGATTAGACAAATTGTAATTCTGACTTTTATGGAAAACTGAGGCAAGTGGTGAATATCTTGAGTCTATCTTATCTAAACAAAGCTTAAGCAACTGACCTACTCTAATGTATTGACCTCTAGCACAGTACAAGCACTAATCCAAACACCCCTTTACAAACAAATTTGTAATGAAACTGAAGCCAATTAATGAACAAGCTAGTGAAATAGATCAAATGGATTTTAACTACTCTAAGTATCATTAAATAAGCAAGATTAAACCGGATGTAAGCACGATACATGTATAAAACCAATTATGCAAAATAGGTTGAAATTGACAAGTGACATTCAAACTCACATGGGTCCGGCTTGGATTGCGTGCTAAAACCGTAATCCCACTATGCTAAACTAATCTAAACCAACCTAAAATCACCACTGCAATGCCCATTTTCATCTTCATGTTCATTTTGAGCTCCTGTTGACTTTTGTTGACCAGCAACACATTTGCTTGAAAATGTATTGTGAGCTTATAGAAAGCTTATAAAGACCATAAGCAAACTTGTTTAAGCTTAAAACAAACAACTAACAACCTGGACAGAAAACTTAGAACTTGAAAATCTCAACAGTAACCTTGAAAATATTAACTTATATAAAAACTTTAAATGGATATCCAAAGCACCCCACAATGATGTTTAAACTTGAATGTTATACAAAGGAATTGAGATTACAACATTTGAACTATCTAAGACATTGATTAAAAAAAAACGACATAAGGAAGAAATTAAAAACTAGAAGACTCCCTCTCTTGCCTTTCTTCTTCTCTTTTTATACATCCAATCTTCTCATCTCTTTCCTCTGAGTGGATCCCAGCAATAACCTAGACCATTGGATGACTAGGATTCAAGTTGGCCATTGGATCAAAAATGGCGGGAAAATTGGATTTGACCTGTTGGTTCTGTTTGTAGCTACTAGGGGGGGGTGGAGTAGTTGTGATGATGAGGGATGGGTTTTGAGGAGATAAGGTGAGGTGGGAGGGAATATGTTGAGAGTTGCAGAGGTTTCAGGCCAAGTGGGGGAGAAGACAGTGTTTGGCGCCAAGGGATAAGTCAAACGAATGTTTGACTTGGGTTGTTAATACCAGGGGGTCCAAAATACCATTTTGACAGGGGTCCAAAACAGTCAAGGGGTCCAAAATTAGGTTTAAGGTTTTAAATACTTAGGGACCTTTGTTGTAAATTCTGATTTTCAAGGGACTATTCCTGCCAATTAAGCAAAGTTAATCCAAGGACTAAAAGTGACAACTTTCAAAAGTACAAGGACCAATGTTGCCATTTTCACATTTTCCAGGGACTAATTCTGCCAATTTTCAAACTTGGAGGACCATTTTTGTAATTTTCTCAAACTTTTGATATTTTTCACCAAAGGACTAAATTTGACAACTTATGATTTTAAAAGGACCTTTGGTGACTTTATTTTGAAATTATGTGCTCGGACTGCTTTTTGACAACTTTTGACACTGGGGACTAAAGCGCAATTTTGCAAATTTGATATGTTTTTCATCCGATTTTGATATTTTGCATTTAAAGCACATAAAACACTGATTTGTGATATTTTGATCATTTTGATGTGTTTCGAGTGTTTTCGGATGAATTTGCGATTTATTTTGTACAAAAATGATGAGTATTTACACACTCATCAATACCCTTCACTAATATCTTCGTCTTGACATTTGAGACATCTTTCACTAATGTCTTTAACACTACGCTTCTTTGAAGAAAGTAAGGGATCATCAACAAGAGGACTTCAATAGCCTTGATGATGAGGAAGCTTGGCAACTCATGGACTTGAGCTTGCTCGACTTCAAAGGTGGTGATCTTCCTTTAAGAGGAACCTAAAAGATCACACAAAACAAAACTACAAACATAGATCTCTTGGATCTATGGTTAGTGAGATTTAACTCGGGGAGAAAGTATGTTAGAGAGGGTGAGATATAATGAAGAAATGACTCACTATTTATAGAGGAAAAATCCTATTGTTTCCCGGATCCCACGGATCCTTCCACTTGGGATCCGCTAGCACAAAGCTAGGGATCCGTGGTCCGCTCCTCTTTGCCCATGGGTATTTTTGGTTATGGGTCATGGGTCATGGGTTATGGGTTGATCCATGGTTTTCTTTCTAGATACAATGTACCTTAAGGATACATTGAACTTGTATAAGTGGTATATATAAAACCATGGGTTATGGGTCAAAACCATTTGCTAGTTTTATCTATTTAGTATATACTTGTTTTTACCCATTTTAGTATATACTTGTTTTACCCATTTTAGTATACTTAGCTTAAGTATGTGTTAACTTAATATGTAAACACTAGTTGTTGTACATATATATCTAGATTATAAAATCACTTATACTTGTTAAGCCAATATGTAAACACTAGTTGTTGTACATATATATCTAGATCATAAAATCACTTATACTTGTTTTAGTGTTTTATGTGGAAATGTGAATATGTTAGAAAACTATTAGTTCAAACCATTTACGTATTTTATTTGTTTCGTTAATATGATTTTACTTTTGTTATCGACAAAACATTAGAAGATCGTAAAATATAAATAAACGCTTTTACGGCTTATTTGTATTAACAATCCCTCATTTTGTTGATGACAAAACATAAAATTATTTTAAGGAAAAGCTAAAATTGGTAAAAGTTTGAATTTGTAGTTTTACTTTCTTCTCCCTTTTGTCGAAACAAAAGTGTTTGAAAGAAAGCAACACATCGTTTTAAGAAAAACATGTGAAAGGAAAAAAAAAATAGATAGCAAGTAACGGAAAGAATCTCGTCGTTACTCCCCTCGACGAGTCCATCCCTAAGTAAGGGCGTCAAGAAACTAATTCTAATCTAGTTCATTTGCAACTAACTTATGCAAAGGATTACGTCTATGTGACGGGTGTGCTCCCCCTAGATGATTGCAATATTTGCAACGGGAAGTCATGAAATTAAAATCAAATGTTGCAAGTAATTTTGCAACGTGTTGTTTTGACACCAAGCTCCCCTAGCTTTAGGATGTCAAATACTTTATGTGTTAATTGAATAACTGCAAAACAAGGGTTAGAAAACAAGTATAATTCACAATTTCCGGCAAATGTGATAAAGAAAAACATTCTGACTTCACGGATCCCACGGTTCCCTTCTAGTAGGGATCCGTCTAGGCAATATCTTGAGGAATCCGTCTCGTCGATGACTAAAATCGACAAAGGTGATATAACAAGTAATGTTATCACATAAATGAGATATGAATACATATTCTCAGAAAAATAACAAGTAGCATGTAATTCCATTTAATAAAACAAGAGTTATGATATACATGACTCAAAAATAAGAAAATAGACAATACATAACTAGGAATTTCTTAGACAAACTAACGCTTGAAGCTTAGACACCACTATAATCTTCTAGCTCAAGTTATGTTTAGGTTTAATCTCGTCGAAATGTTCGAGGAGATGATAGAACATGAAACGTTGGTCTTCTCGTACTTCATGTATCAAACTTTCAACATGTTGACAATGATAGCAATCTTTGTCATGGCTAGGTAGTGGTGGTGGATGAAATGAAATGGCTTGATTCAAAGGATCAATTGAAGTGGTTTGAGGAGCCTCGAATGATGGAGGATTGGTGGAGGTCCATTTAGGAATGGTTCGATCAAGAATGATGATGGTGGTAAAGATGTGTCAACTTCCATAAGGTCGGGTGGTTGACTTTGATGATTTCTTATAATCCAAATGGGATTATATGATGGAAATGGCGAAAAGGAAGTCGGAGCAAGTGTTGACTCAACACCTTGATTTTGAATCATTGTTCCTCCTAATGAGGAGAATGTTGTCGTGAAGCGGATGAGACGGCCTAGGTGGCAAGTCCTCTAAATTGTAGAGGTGAGGTGATGATTGTGGGGATGTAAATGAGATAGCTCTAGGAACCAAAGGTGATGGTTTAGTGGAGATTATATTGTTTGGCCTAGGAGGTATGGTTGTGTTTGGTATAGGTAGTTTTGTGGGTACTATCCTTTTAGGAATTGGATGATGAAGGTTTGTTGATTTGACCGGAGATGATTCGGTTGAAGAGATTTCGTGTACAACACGAGCCCTTTTGATGGGTGGTTCTTTGGTGGATAGGTTGTTACTTGGGGTTTTTCTCATGATGAGATGATTTGAAGAGATTGCAAAGGCTGAAAGTTAGAATGAGAGTGATGACTATGGAGGTCCTAACAAGGTGGTTTATAAACCAAAAGATTTGGAAAGTGCATTTAAGCTCCAAGCCACTAAGATTTATTGGAATGTGATGATTAGCATGCACAAGAGTCAACTACAGAGGTTGTCTTGTTCTAGGAACTCATTTAAGATGGGATGGAGTGTTTGAGTTGGAATGATTTGTTTTAGTAAGATTTTTCATAGATCGTCATCCGGATCCCACGGTTCCTTTCTCGGAGGGATCCGTCTAGGCTAGTTCTAGGGATCCGGCTATCGGCAGACTTTATGAAAGAGTGGAAATGATGTTTCTAAGATCCTAGACCTACATCACCTTGAGTGTTTCATTCTCCTAAGTGTTTTAAATGAAGGGTGCTTAAGTGTTTGAAGGCAATGAGTGGTGTAGCTAATGATTGTTAATTATGGAAGGATTTGGAACTTTCAACAAGTACCAATGGATGAGCAAGGATGACATTAAAGATGTCAATTGAAGTTAAATGAAACTAAATGATCCTAGAGATCGGGTTGTGTCTTAGGATTATGTTTTGGAAAATATCCTAATGGTTATGAGATGGGAAAACTAGGATTTGATCAACTTTGATCAATTTTGAGGTGAGATTGATTAATGATCTATATTGTCATAATCGAAGGACTTCTAACCTAGTTGTGAGAGATCATATAAGAAGAATAAGGTGTGATTTTTGGGAGCGGAAGAGTGATGGATTGAAATGGTAGATCTAACAAAGCCTTAGAGTGTGATCTATGTGAGTTGGAAAGAGTAGGAAAGGTCAACCTATCTTGATAAAGTCTTAATCAATCTTAAGACACTATTTTTAGCTTAGTGTGAGGTGTTCTAAGGGATGTGTTTGACATATAATGCTTGCAATTGCATTTTCTGTTTTGTCGGATCCCACGGTTCCCTAGAAGTAGGGATCCGTTTAGTACAACATTTGGGATCCGTCTATCTGTTAGACAGAACCTTTACTAAAGGTATGCAATGATCTTTGACAATGCATTATATTCCAAGTTTTGTTTAAGTGAGTTCTAAAACTAGGAAATCAAATGTAAGATGTTTTATTTCATGGAAGAGATAGGATTACAGAGTAGAATTGATCCTATTTGACTATTCTAGGTTCCTTGAGTGTCTTCACTAGGAGGATCATTATGTGATTGATGGGTATTGGTGGAATCATGAATGAAGAAAGTCTTCATGAGAGATATATTTAGCGGTTCCATCATCTTGTTCACAAGCACGCACAACGGACTTTGAAATTGAGGATGGAAGTGCATAACATTGTGATAGAGGCGTGTCAAGAACATTCCATAAGGGATGAGTTTATTCTTGGAGCCTTGAAGATTTGCAATTCGCCTTGCGAAGAAGTAGGCGAGATTGTATGGTTGTTGTGTTAGCGAACAATTACAACATGTGAGCACAACAAGCGGGAAGAATATCTCGATTTCCCTAAGACTCCAAACATTTTCACGTAGAATGAGAGCAAGAGGCTTATACTCTTCTCGGATATCCGTGTATGGATAATGTTTGGATTGGAGTAATATGGTTGAGGTTTGCATATCATGCGATTTAAATCTTCCTGAGAGGTATGTGTGAACAATATGGACTATTTTCTTCACGAAAGTTGAAGAGAGAATCAAGAGACCAATCTTGGTGAAGGCACATTGTCCATGGTTTGGAATTCGGAGGATGTGAGCAAAATGCCCAAGGCTTAAAGTGAACTTTTGGTTTTGATATAAAACCAAAGAGATAAAGAGCGATCCTCGTTACGATTTACGAGTTCCACTTGACGGAAGAATTCCATTATGAACCTTGGACATATCTTCTCGTTGATTTCAAGAAGACATTCTAGTCCTATGGCTCGGAAGGAGGTATTGATACCTTCTTCAAATTGTAGAGAGGTGTCTACAATCGTCCTTCATGGAAGTGACGGTTTTCGAGATTATTGAACCCACGGACATGATTGCGGTGTGTTGGGCTCAAGGAAATGTTCGGTGTAGACGCTAGTGAGTGAAAAATCAAACTCGTATTCATGCGTCATAGTTGAACCTATAGAAGTGATGGGTTAATAAGGAAGAATTTATGGTCAACCTATAATAATCTAACATTTTACTAGGTATTCTATTAACAATTAGTATTTAGCTAACTCATGGTTTTGAAGCTCTAGTGGATTATTACTTTTAGAAAGATAGTGGTTTTAATCTTGCATGAAAACTGTTTTCCAATGGGACGGATCCCACGGTTCCTTTTCAAAAGGGATCCGGCTAGTGTAACTTCGGGATCCGTGGATCCGTAGTAACATAACCGGTTTGATAAAAGGTTTTACGGTTATTGTAGCATGAAGTATGTTTTATCCTACATTTTCTTTTAGCATGCATACATGACATCTAATGTATCACGAAAGAAAATAACACATATAGATCAAAAGGAATGAAACACACATAATAACACAAACATCCTAGATAAAATAGATTATCAATAATATTGCATTTCAATGCTAAGGATGATACAAAGGATTGGGTAAATGACCCCAATATAGATTAACAACACAAAGTAAATGTCTCCGTATGTGAACTTCATCATAGGGAACACAAGTGCGATGAGTGTTAGGGCGATGAGCACGAGTGCGATGTAAACCATGTTGATGACGGATCTTCTTGGTTTAGATTGAGATGGAATGAGGAGGAAGATGAAGTTTTGAATGAGAGGAATATTTGAAATTGGAAAATTTGAAAAGTGAGGATTGAAAAAAATGGGCGTCGGTGGGTTTATTAATAGGGAAGGAGGAATTTTTGAAATTCGTGTTTTTGTTTTATTAGAAGAAATAAAGCATAAGCTCTATATACTATGACTATAGATGAGAAAAAAACACGTATGTGAAAAAAGGCTTCCTAACGAAGCTACATGTAAATCATGTAATAAACACAAAATCTACTCAAATAAAAGCCTAGCAAATAACACTTATATACTAAACACATATTATTTAGATATAAGTAGAAAGTCATACCTCGAATGCACTTAGGAATGTCTTTACAAATGACAAATGTCACTTAGACGATTCCTGCTCCTTTGCATCTAAGATACCTTCTTAAGGAAGGTATTCTTGTTACCAAGCAACTCCTAAAGCTTGGTGGGTATGAGCTTTGACTAATCAATATCACAAAGAAGATTAGTGCAATTAAATGAAAAATATATATAAAAAAAATGTTGTTATCAACTCAACATCCAAACATATAGTTTTTGAAAAACATGGTGTTTGTTTTTATGAAAAACCTTCTTTGTAGTTTTCAATTAACTATGGATCGTATCAAGTTTTTAAAGTACAATATACTTCAAGAAACTTGGTAACGAAGCTCGATGCCAATTGTGGAAAACTAGAAGGGGGTTGAATAATTTTACCAATTAAAACTTCCTTTTAAACTATTTAGATCGACTTATGTCAATCTATTTGGTTGTGTGTGTTGGATGTTGATAAACAAGCATATAAAGATATGTAATGAAAAGATAAGAGTAAGAAGTACAAAACCACAACGCGAGTATTTATAGTGGTTCGGCTACAAGGACACCTTCCTTGCCCTACTCCACTCCCCGAGTCACCTACTCGAGAGTTTGTAATCACTACACCAATCTCCTTATGGCGGAGAAGCCTTCACAACGTCGCTTAATCTTTTTCCGGTACAAAGCTAAATATCGAGTTCTTTCACACCAAGGCGAACCACACCTAACACAACGTCGCCTACCCTTTATACGGTGCTAGGCTAACCACCGAGTTCTTTCACACCTTAGGTTAACTACACCTTCACAACGTCGCCTACCCTTTATTAGGTACTAGGCTAAGTACCTAGTTCCATTGCAATGGAGGAACTACTACCACACTACACCAATGACTAATCCCAAAGGAGATCTACTCCTTTACAACATCATCAAGGACATCAATATCCTTGGATCTAATGCTAGTCTATCTAGTACATCGAAACACACCATATCGAATGTACATCTAAGGCACCTTTCACTAATGCCTTTGATTAGATCTACAAGACACCTTTCACTAATGTCTTTGATTAGATCTACAAGACACCTTTCACTAATGTCTTGTGTCTTCACTTCTAAGCACCTTTCACTAATGCTTCTTGTCTTGACTTCTAAGCACCTACCACAAGTGCTTATCTTATAGGCGATAGATACCCTTCACTAATATCTTCGTCTTGACACTTGAGACATCTTTCACTAATGTCTTTAACACTACGCTTCTTTGAAGAAAGTAAGAGATCATCAACAAGAGGACTTCAATAGCCTTGATGATGAGGAAGCTTGGCAACTCATGGACTTGAGCTTGCTCGACTTCAAAGGTGGTGATCTTGCCTTTAAGAGGAACCTAAAAGATCACACAAAACAAGACTACAAACATAGATCTCTTGGATCTATGGTTAGTGAGATTTAACTCGGGGAGAAAGTATGTTAGAGAGGGTGAGATATAATGAAGAAATGGCTCACTATTTATAGAGGAAAAACCTCTATTTCCCGGATCCCTTCCACTAGGGATCCGGCTAGCACAAAGCTAGGGATCCGTGGTCCGCCTCCTCTTTGCCCATGGGTATTTTTGGTTATGGGTCATGGGTCATGGGTTATGGGTTGATCCATGGTTTTCTTTCTAGATACAATGTACCTTAAGGATACATTGAACTTGTATAAGTGGTATATATAAAACCATGGGTTATGGGTCAAAACCATTTGCTAGTTTTATCTATTTAGTATATACTTGTTTTTCACCCATTTTAGTATATACTTGTTTTACCCATTTTAGTATACTTAGCTTAAGTATGTGTTAACTTAATATGTAAACACTAGTTGTTGTACATATATATCTAGATTATAAAATCACTTATACTTGTTAAGCCAATATGTAAACACTAGTTGTTGTACATATATATCTAGATCATAAAATCACTTATACTTGTTTTAGTGTTTTATGTGGAAATGTGAATATGTTAGAAAACTATTAGTTCAAACCATTTACGTATTTTATTTGTTTCGTTAATATGATTTTACGTTTGTTATCGACAAAACATTAGAAGATCGTAAAATATAAATAAACGTTTTTACGGCTTATTTGTATTAACACTTTTTGTTTTTTTGTTGTGTGTAATATCATAGATAAAGTTTAAAACTGTTGGATCATGAATTTTTATGTTGTTTGATGATTCGGGTGGTCTAGGACAATGATTAAATAAGAAAGCCATTTTAGAGAGATGAAGAGAGTTGAGAGGAGGTTCTTGAAAGAGAGTTGCTATATGAAAATGAAAGGTTTATTCAAAGAAGCCACACCCTTTCCATGGATGGAAGGGTATTTATACTTACAAACTACACGACCTCCTATCGGCTGTGGATCGGTATCTGTGGGTAAAGACCGTCCTTCCTCCACGGTGTTACACTAGACTAAGCTACGCTACAAATTAACTAATAAACTACTAAATAACGTAACAAATGATATGTCTACGAGCTAACTTATGCTAGATAATATTTGGGGTGACCGACACTTCACTATGGAATTTTCTAATTCCTAACAATCTCCCCAAGGAGGTCACCCCATGTTTTACATTTGAATCCTAGCATTCTATTTTATCTTCAATCTTGAGCTCGTAGACTTTAATTCTTCACTTTTGCAATCTTTGTGCTTAAGTAGTGCAACTTCAAAGTCCGCATTGATTTGTATTTTAAGTGGAGGCCTTTAAGCGATCCACATCTTTGATGATCTTGAGCTTTCTTTGAGATCATCACCACGATAAATCTCTGGATCACCCTTTATTGTGTTGCCATCATGTGAAGTTGTGACTTTTGGACCGACATGATCACACTTTTGAATCATGACATCTTTCCATCGAGTAGCGGAAGCCTTCTTGGTTCATGATATTTGCGAACAGTAGCGAAGCATAGTATAAAATATCGAACCGTGTTATGTAGATATGCACCATCATGATTTCATCAATTAAGTGAGGTTCTTTGTGAACATGCGGCTTTGGATTGACTCCTCAATTCGATCACCGCAATCGTCGGGTGTACCGGATCTGACGCTTAGCAATAAAGCGCATGAAAGTGTCTTTGATCACTTTTGTTGAATTGAGGTACACGC
This sequence comes from Chrysanthemum lavandulifolium, assembly GCA_022545495.1. NCBI lineage: Eukaryota > Viridiplantae > Streptophyta > Magnoliopsida > Asterales > Asteraceae > Chrysanthemum > Chrysanthemum lavandulifolium. Next base: position 125,018,770 of record CM040246.1, read on the forward strand.
CCACGGTTCCCGTTGATCGATTACAAGTCTTTTGTGATCGGTAGGATTCCTAAGAATCTCCTTGACGGGGTTTCGCAATGTTTCTAGTGTTCTCAAACCGAACGTCTCAAAGAAGACAACACGGAGTGAGTGAACCAACAAATTGAGATTCACCGATTGATGAAAATGATTTGAAAAACAATCGCGTATTGCTTGAAGAAAGAGTTTTCCAATACGACGAAGGTTTTATGAGAAAGATCAATTTTCAATCAAAATACTTTTGTATTAGAGAATGAGTACACATTCGACGTGCTAGCGAAAAGAAGAGATTCGCACATCGAGCGGTTTTCTAAAAGTATTTTTCAATCGAGATACTTTTGAGTTTGAAATGAATACACATTCGACGTGCTAGAGAAAAGAAGGTTTGCATATCGAACGGTTTTCCAAAAGTATTCGTCAATTCCATTCTCGGACCAAGGTTGATTCAAGAATGAATCTCCCATCGTTTCTATCCGGTTGTCACAAGCTTGATCTTTGAGAAGATCTCACATGTCACCCACCAAGAGCTTGTTTGATGTTGGCTCTAGAAGGATTTCCATCTTCATCGTGAATACTTTTACATACCACTCGGATGTTCGGCAATACCACAAGGATAATGAGTAGGACTCTTAATATATACTTACTTTCCACATTGTGTGAAACAGCAAGTCTTCATGAATTTAGTGTCCTAACGAGATATTGTGGATGATCTCTTGGCTCTAGACTCAATTGTGCATATTTGGTTCTGTCTTGGGAGACTAGGGAGAGGTCTCCTTCTTCAATATCAACAATCTCTAAGAGAAAGTCGATAGATTATGTCGGTTCCCGTGAGAATGAAACAAGCCCTTTTAAGAGGAACTTGAGTAGTTTGGGAAGTTTAGTGCGGTCGCATCACTTGGGTCCATGACGTCTTGTCTTCAATACCAGTGTTACCTTAGTAAACACTAGTAGCATATGTATTGAACCCGGTTCGCCCTAAGGTTGAATTATTGGAGGGCTATTTCTTTTCACCCTTTTCACATTCAATTCTTTTCATTCTTCAACCCCTTCATTGCTTACCGAGACTTCATTACTAGAACCTTGTTGGGTTTATTCCATGCTAGCTCTGTCTCGATCCACACTCTTCCCATTTCTCACTTTTCTCCTTTTTCAATATACCTAAGGACTCTACACTATCTAGTGGATTGTCCTCGGTAGATCCCTCCGGTTCGCGGATCGTGAGAACTAATACCTAACCTCACCATCCTTATAACTCCATGCATAAAGTGAAATGGTCGGTCTTTTGGTATTGTTCATTCCTTCATGAAACCAATTGAAAAATCATTTGGAAAACCAATCAAGGTACTTGTGATGCGAGATCAAAGCATTTTGTACCTTAATAGTTTTGATCATTTAGAAAACCTCCCCCTCAACATGTGCATGTGATTTAGAAATTGTTTAGCACAAGGAGGCAAGAGGACTTTGAAATATTTTCTTTGATCACAATTTTCATACGAAAAAGCCATTTGATTTTCATGGTAAAATTCTCCCCCTCAATATGTGCATAGGATAAGTGAAATCATTTTATCACATAGAGGCAAGAGTTAATTTGAAGCACATCCACAATCACAAGAGCCATTAAGAAAACCATTTGAAAACTCAATCAAGGTAGTTTAAAATCTCTTTAAAAAAACTTTGTACCTCGATGGTTATGCTCCCCTCAATATGTGCTTCAAGATTCGAAAGCGTTTAGCACATATGAGAGAGCGGCTGCACAATTAAATCAAACGATCACCTTTATCAAATTTCATTATTAAATCACAAATTCTCCCCGATCAAAATATCAAACCCTTTGAGATTTTGGATCCCAAGTGATTTAATTAGGTTTAGAAAACATGGGAGAAAATGTGGCCTTGTTTAAATACTCATCATGTTTTGGATAAATCCTCCTCCTCAACATGTGCATTATGTATATTGAAATCGTTTGGCACATGGAGGCGGGAGTGCCTTTAAAGGACTAAAACCAATTCCATTTAAAACAGATTTGAGATTTAAATCACGATCTCTACCCCGATCGAAATATCAAACCATTTGAGATTTGTGATCCCAACCGATTAAATCATTTAGAAAAATTTGGGAAAGACGTGGCAAGATTCAATTTTGAAAGATGATAGATAAGGACCATTTAAGACATTAAAGATTGTTAGTGTCGGTATGATAGTTTTTAAGAGATCTTTTAAGTAAAACAAAACAATTTCACAATCAAACAAGAACAAAAAATTTCATTTTGAAAGACCTTGATTCTAAAGAAAAATCATACCATGACATAACATTAAATCTTTAGATCACCACATTTTAACATACAAACGGAACTTTTATGAAGAAATATTGTTTGAAAATATTATATTTTAAATCACTCTCCCCTCAATCGATGACCAAGTCGATAATTGAGTGACTTAGGTTTTGATAAAATGAAGTCCGTGATTTTCAAAATTAAGTCCAATTTATTTTCAAAAACAATATTATTCCATTTTCAAAACAATTTAATCAAATTATTCAAAATTGTTTAGAAATGGTATCCCGCACAAAGATACGTTAGTGGTTGAGAAGCTTCCGTTGTTGTTCTTTGTAGGGTTTGGAAGAAAACCATATCTTGATGCAATGAGACTTCTTTTACGTTGCATTTTGAATGCCAACCGAGGTCAAATTAAGCTCCGTTTCTTCAATCACTTAGAAGAAAACCATCTGCGATGCGGTGAGACCTCTTACGTTGCATTTATGCCAACTCTCCATAGAAGTCCAATTAAGCTCCGTTTCTTCATTTGTCAACCCAAGATATAGTTACCCTTTCCTTTCGGCATCCAATCATCTTCAATTATGGGATCCGGATCGGGAACATTATTATATACCAATATACCGCATACGTTAGTGAACACACATGCGATATATGGTGGTCGACATCACCCAAACAAAGAATCGACTAATAAAAGTCAATGTAACATATCAATCGGATCATATAAATGTATGAGAATAATGTGTACATCAAACTCTAATCATCTAATCCTAGCAATCATATCCTAGGCACCTAGTCCTTCAACATAGGTTAACATCATTTTTAATTAAGCATATTAGGATAATTAAGAAAGCCCGTTAGATGATATAGATTTGAAAACATTATCCCCTCAATCAATGACTCGGTTTGTGAAAAGTTTAAAAGTGAAGTCATTGATTGAGTTTTGCGATTTAATAAAACTCTAAAGCGATTGTTGTTAAAGCAACTCATTCTACCACCATTTTGGAAAACAACAAATATTTTTACGAAGAATTTTAGACGGAAAAACATTTGTGTAGGAACAACGATCCTTCGACATACTTTCCTTGTTTTGTTTTTAGGATAAGTGCACGAAATATTTTGAAAATAGTTTAAGCGTAGCACTTTCCTTTCTTGAAAAGCGGGTTGCTATCGAAATAATAGCAAGCCATAGTTTTAAGCACGGGTTACATCTGAAAATCGCAAGCCATATTTTTGAAGCTCGGTTACATCGAAATAATCGTAATCCATTTGATTTGTGACATGTTTTGAAAAGAATATTTACACCTCCTGCTCGAACTTCATCTAAAGTCCCGTGCCATTATTGAATGACATTTCTAAGACCGTAGATGTTATCGATACCGAAGACATGTCAAGAGAAAACATATTTTTGGTATTTTTTTTAAATTTTCGATTTTTATGGGTTTTGTTGGTTTTATATTTTCTATTTTCTTTTTTTTGGTTTTATATTTTTGTATTTTGTTTTTCGGTTTTAAAAAAATATATACAAAGATAGAATAGATGATATAGTAAAGAAGATGATGATACGAGTACCGAGATAAGGATATCAAGCGACCCGTTGTAGAAGATAGAAGTCATCATTTCTTAAACATTCACCACCAAAGCATCCGAGACTCTTGAATAGAAGATAGAACATGAGCCTTTGAGAAAGTGAGACTTTGCGACTTCCCCAAACCGAAAATCCTTTAGCGAAGCGATTCAAAGCTTTCTTTCAAGCTTCCATTAGCCGGTGTACAAAGAAGCACGCCATTATCATCGATCCTGCTTGCTCCTTTTAAGAATAATCACCGTGATTCTTCGTTCGAGGTTATATCATCCAAGTAGAAGAACGACAACGTATCATCCCACATTTAAATACCTCTTCTCAAATTTCCTTTCTCAAGTCTCAAACGATCCATTCCAAAAGGTGTCAAGAGAACACTTCCCGTGTAGTTGAAAAGATGCGATCGGTCTCTTAGTATAATGCTCAAGAACTCTCCGAATACACTTCATAAGGGAATGAAGAACACCTTCCCATGTTCACATTTTTCTTCCCCGATGAGCGTGTATGAAGCTCAAGGACCCAATATCCAAGAACTCTCCGAATACACATCATTCCCCCCAAAGAGATCGTGTATGAAGCAAGTATCCGAAGTAACATTGAAGAAGATAACATTGAAGAAGCGAATCATCGATTATCTCTGCGGATGACAATCTCTGCGGATGTCAACTCCGAATAAGTGATTATATCTACGAATCACCGATTAAGCCCTCAAGTGAAACAATGAGCCCCCAATGTACACAATCTCTCTCCTCGATGATTGTGATAACATCGAGATCATCACGCACTAGTGTACCTCATTTATCTTGAAACTAACTCTTTCATCGCTTCCCCATGTAGTTGGAATAAGAATACTAAAGCCTTGATGAGTAAAACCTTGAGTTTCTCTGCGGTCATGACATTTGTTTTCCGGGATATCTTCAATCACTTAGAAGAATTAAGTTCATCAAGTTTACTCGCCATGAGTCAAACCTTGAGTTTCTCTGCGGTAATAACATTTGTCTTCCGGGATATCTTCAATTACTTAGAAGTATTAAGTTCATCAAGTTTACTCGCTTTGTGATCGTGTCTCCTTTCTCCTTGCTAGGTTTAGACACTTGTAATCAAGAACTCTTTGTAAGCCCGAATACTAGAAATCTTTGAGAAGAACATCATTAGCTCGGTTATGTGAGAATCAACTTGTCAAGACTCTGCTAACGACTTGAGCAAGTCTAATTAGGGATTAAATTTGGCATTTCAATCTCCCCAATTAATGCTCTCCCCAAACCGACAACTGCTTGATAGATGCCCGATTAAGAAGAAGTCTTTAGATCGTTAAATGCAACTCGTCTTTAGTCTTCTAACATGTAGCGAAAAATGTAGAATGATCAGACTCGACCTTCTTCAAGATTGTTCGGTTGGGGAATAGATAGTTAACATCTTCAACTCACACAAAAAAGCATCCCACCAAAAGCATCCCAATTAACTTACATCTTGCAAATCCCTTAACTAAAATCTCTCCCAATCAAACAAGAACGAAAGATGTTCATCAAGGAAATCGACAATAAGGCCATAGCGAACACACAAGATGGTAACAACAAACTACCAATCACATCAAACAAGAACGGAGAGATTGTTCGGAATCATCATGTTGATGTATACGTGAAGCATTAACCGGAAGCACTTTGTCGATAAACTCATCAATCCGAGTGAAGATGTCAACCAACGGCTCTTAGAAGAGAAAAACTCCATGTGAAGATGACCCGATAATAAGAAGCTCGGTTCTTACATGAGTTTTGAGCCGTATGACCATTTATATTCTCAAATATCAATCAACAATGCAAAAAATTCACACTTCTTCTCCCCCTCAAGAATTGCATACGGAGATGCCATTCTTGACTAAATAAATGAAATCCATCCGAATGTTCTATTCACACTTCTCTCCCGCAAAATAAGCACATGATGTCGCCATCTTCATTATAATCGAGCAAGTGGAATGAGAAAACAATCGGTGGTATCCCGGTTCACTTGATGATCAAGCACATGGAAAAACATGAAGCATGTTGATGAGAATGGTCATTAATAAGAAGATTTCTCTTCTTGAAAGATAAAGTGCATCGACACGTACACTTTTCTTTTCTTTGAGGAACGATGCATGATGTGAGCAGGGCGTCATAAGAAGATTTCTCTTCTTGTTAATGCGCCTTGAAACATACACATTTCTTTTCTTTGGAGTACGAGGCTGAATTGTGAGCAGGCGTCATTATCTCTCTTTTCATCTAAAACTTATAATCAACCCCATTATCATTCAAGAGGCTCTTTGTCGTGACGGTGATGGAGAAACCAAATATGATGAATTTGACCTTGAAGTAAACTACCCCGAACTCGTGACTTAAACTTGCACATATGTAACAAAGAGCGGTGCCGATTTCCATTAGCATCTCTAAGTACTCTCTATGTAGTCTATACTCTTCAACCAACCAACCATCAAGTATAAGACGTACATTACCTCTTGAAAATCCACAATTGAATGTGACACTGAGCACTACAACGTAACTCCTTAAAGTGATAGTTATTTTGTGGTGGTATGAGCCCAATTTCCCCAAGTGGTAAAAGAAAAGGTAAAAGACACCCAACAATAACTAGATTTCCAAGTCTTCGTTTTTAATAATAAGCTCGAACAAGGATCATGAAGAATCTTCATCCAACCATCCCCGATACCTTTAGATACTAAGTACACTCGCCCGTGATATTTCACTTCAACATCAAATAAATAATAGTGAATTCACCCCGTTGTCACATCTTCTGGTTAAAAGCTCAACTCTAGCCTCCTTTGACGTTTAAATGAACTCGATAATGGTTTTCATCCCGACCATGGTATAAGCACATAACCCGTAAAACCAAGTAATAACCAAACTGTCATGACGAATATCCAAACACACATCCAATTTATGAAGTACGCCTTTTATCCCTTCTTTGAAGCGAAAACCATAGCACCAACATCGGATAAGATCTCGAAATACACTTTCCTTTTCTCCAAGATGGTTCCATCATTACGGATTTTACAACTCTATGGTTTAAACCGAAAAATAGATTCTTTCATGGGATTTTACAAAACCAAGAATAAACCGTAAGATAGATCCGAAATGCACTTTTCTATTACCGGGATGTTTCCATTGTCACGGATTTTACAAATCTATGATTTAAACCGAGAAATAGGTTCTTTCATGGATTTTACAAAATCAAGACAAAACCGTAAACAATGTCAGCTATGTGTTATGACAACTTCGGTTTCGGTGAATATCTGTTTTAGGGAAACATGCAGCGGCTATTGTAGTTCAATATCCAACATCATTAACATCATCAACCATCCAATCAACACTTTGGTAAACACATCAATCACGCAATCTGTTGGCTATTGTAGTGACCACATGGAGAAGTAAACCCGATATGCCAAACTTGATCATGAAGTAAAATTCCCCAGATTTGTTACTTAAACTTGTACTAATCCTCGTGAAAAAGAAACGGTGTACCCAATGTACAAAACCTCTTGACATTCTCAAAAAGTGAGACACGAAGTGATAGCTACGTTGTGGGTTAAGTGAGAAAGAATCACAAACGCAACTAAATAGCCAAGCCTTTATCACCCTCTATAAAAGCCCAAACAAGTCATCTTCAAGGAATGGTAGAAAGAAGAGAAGTAAACGAAATAAGTAAGCGTGTAGTCAACAAAGTTCCATTCAAGCCAAAAAATATCCTCACTAATCAAATTCAAATAAATCACATTGAAATACCAATCAATACTCTTGAACAACTCCGTAATCACCCTAGTTTCAAAAGAAGTTCAAAATAATTTAAACAATATGTATCCAACAAAATATTCTTTGTGAAAATGCATAATCCAAAGTATCATTAGTATGATTCGCCCATGAATTCAGCTCCACCACCCATCTCGTCCAAGACCAAAGATATACGTGGCCCATAACAGAGATACCACAAACAAACAGCTACACGGCCCATGTTATCAACACATAATAATTCCACTATACCCTAATACAACGGGTATTAAACACCCACTTCACACATTACCTCAAACCCTAATAACACTCTCATTACATCCGCCCCCTCCTCACATATCAAAAAGGTCTGCTTCTCTTAACCCTAATTAATCTCACTGAAAAATCCGCCTCCTTTTTACACATCAGTTTCTCATCCTTAAAAGTCTCATAACGAGGCTAACCCAACACATTAAAACGAACGTCGCATCATAAGAAATACATCAACACTCACTTTGATGCATCTACACACCACGCCACAGGGATGGCTTAGTTGGTTTTTACGTACCACAGGGATGGTATTCAACAGCCATAGTTTGAGTCCGACTTTGAGATCAACACACCATCACGGTAGGTATTTCTTTTCATTTACCTTCGTTTTCTTGACCGAATCATGAAGGAGAATGAAACCCCCTTTTGGTTTTGTTCTTTCTTCAATATTTCGAATATTATCATTAAAACCAAGACCAAGATCTATGAGGCATAGGTACTTATGTGAATAGATCATTTAAGATCTATGTGTTTGACAAACCATTCACATAAAGTACAAGGCTGAGATTGTTGACATGATTATACAATTAAGTTTGGGTCGATCTATGATGTTAATTCTTTTGTGTATAGATCGGTTAAGGTCTATGTGTTTTGATAAACCACACACAAAAGAAACAAGATCGAGATCTTTTGTTCTTCTTTGCAAATCATTTGAGTCTTGATGTCATGATCAATGAGGAAACATGTCATGTAATTTTACCTTGAGGTGCACATGTGCTTAGGGTTTACATGAATATTCTGAGATTTGTTAAGTTTGTGTTTGATGTTGATGAAGATGCTTGTTTGTAGATTGTGGATGAGTCTTGTCATGGATCTGTGATGATGTGATTCTCGTGTGATAGACCCATGGTGGTCTTGATTTGTTTCTTTGACACACGAATAGATCTGAGATCGTTTCATGATTTCCTTTTAATCTTTGAGACTTGTTGAGGTGAATGAAATAGTTAAAAAAGTGATGATGGGTTTTGATTGAGTAGTGTTGGTTTAGAGTCTGATAAGTTGTTTGTCAACTTGATTTGAGTCGAATCTACAAGTAGTTTCTTTTCCAATCGAACATCACTTGACTGATGATGGTTGACATAAACTGAGGTCGAGATGTTGGTAGATTTGGTAAAATGGTATATGTTCAGATCTATTATGAGTCATTTGTGTGGTCATGGTCAAACTCTTCTTCTTCCTTTCTGTTCTTTAACCAAGTCGTTAACCATTTTTCCAAAGCAAGTCGCTAGATTACCCAAGTAGCTAACCTAAGTCGCTAAGATTAGTCAAGTTGCTAGCAAAACTTTCAAGCAAGTCGCTAGTTTACGGGTCAAGTCGCTAGCCAATTCGCTAGGACAAGTCGCTAGCCAAGTCGCTAGGACAAGTCGCTAGGACAAGTCGCTAGCCAAGTCGCTAGGACAAGTCGCTAGCCAAGTCGCTAGCCAAGTCGCTAGGACAAGTCGCTAGGACAAGTCGCTAGCCAAGTCGCTAGGACAAGTCGCTAGCCAAGTCGCTAGGACAAGTCGTGGCGACTTGTAAAGACAAGTCGCTATAAGAGTGCAATGCATCCGTCGGGTTTGTGTCAAATCGCCAAGAAGATTTTTATGTTTTCCGATGAGTTTTCCGGCTACTTTTCCGACCACCTTCATACTAAACCCAGAAAAACTATCATAAAAACTGCTACTTTAGACCCGTTTGACCACAAAGATGACAGTTTGACCACATATTTTTTTTCACGGATTGGTAACAAAAATCAAAAAAATGATAAACGCATGTGAAACAAGACAGATAAAACTTGATTGGACCATATGACTTATTATTATTTTGACCATCCTTAAAAGGATACAAAATATGTTAAAAGATAGTATTATCAGAATACACAAAACATTTTCCGACCCTCACAAGTTACCAAAAACATTCAAAACATGTATCAAAAACTGTAATAACACATCAAAACATCATAACCACATCCAAAACCAAACCAGCCTCATAAAACGAACCGTAAACAAAACCATAAAATCATCAAAACAACAAAACCTTGGCTCGTACCAATTGTAGGATCATTATTTTTATTGTGTTGATGATTCGGGTGGTCTTGGATGATCAAAATACATGTTTTCCATTTTAGAGAGAGAAAGTAGAGAGAGAGGGTGTTCTTGCTAGAGGTTTACACAAAGTATGGAATATTAGATTGAATGAAGCACCACCCCTTCCATGGATGGAAGGGGTATTTATACTTACATAAGACACGACCTCCTATCGGCCTGTGGATCGGTGTTACACTAAACTATTCTATGCTACTAAATGACTAATAAACTACTTAACAACGTAAATAACGACAAGTCACGAGCTAACTTAAGCTAGATAACATTTGGGGTGACCGACTCTTCACTAAGGAATTTTCTAATTCCTAACAACTTTCACTTGTTGTAATGTGTTTATTGTAGTCTTATTAAGTAAAATTCATATTGTTGTTGTTTGATTTCACAAAGGATTAAATAGAAGTTTTTCACAAGTAAATTTTGATAACTAAATCCAAAAGCGATGAAACTATTCAACCCCCCCCCCCTTCTATTTTTCACAATTGGTACCAGAGTTACGTCAGTTAAGATTTTTAAAATAAATTGTATTTTAAAACATGAATCGATCAATGTATTTCGACAAATATTAAGAATGACAATCTATGCAAAGACCACCACTTTTTGAAACCAATTGTTTTATTTATTGGAAAACAAGATTCGAAACTTATGTGAACTTAAAAGATATTGATCTTTGGCATGTTATATCGAGGGTGATTTTAAACCTATTGAAAAGAATCCGGAAACTAACAAGAATGAAATTATTCCTTACGAAAAACAAAGTGATACTTTTAAATGAAAACTAGCCAAAATGATGAGGCTAAAATGACGATTTATAATGCTTTGCCAAGAAAAGAATTTGAAAGAATTTTTACGTGTAATAAGGCAAAAGAAATTTGGAAAATTTTGTTAGTCACCCATCAAGGTAATAATCAAGTCAAAGAAAACAAGATTAATCTTCTTGTGCAATATGAACAATTTTTCATTCCAAAAGATGAAACTATAGATAATGCTTTTACTAGATTTAATACTATTGTCACTAGTATTAAAGCTCTTAATGAAGGTTATTCTAGCAAGTATTATGTTAGAAATTTTCTTAGGGCTCTACATCCCAAATGGAGAGCAAAGGTCACCGCCATTGAAGAGTCAAAGGACTTTGAGACATAATCACTTGATGAACTCATAGGAAACTTGAAAGTTCATGAAATGATAATCAAGAAATACTCCAACATAATTAAAAGCAAAGGAGAAAAAGTAAGGTCTCTAGCATTAAAAGCCAAGAAGGAGTCGAGTGATAAGGAAAGTTCGACTTCTGATAGCAAAGACGAAGAGTATGCCTTAGCGGTTGGAGACTTCAAGAAGTTCTTTAGGAGAAGAGGTAGGTTTGTTAGACAACCTCGCGACGAAAAGAAGTTGTTCCCAAAGAATAATGATGATAAGAAAGGAAAGAGTGATAGGAAATACTTTAGATGCGGAGATCCGAACCACCTCATTGGAGAATGTCCTAAACAACCGAGAACCAAGAACCAAAGAGCATTCGTAGGAGGTTCTTGGAGCGATAACGGTGAAGAAGAAGAGGAAAAGCCCAATGACGAAACGTGTCTCATGGCTCACACTCTAAATGAGGTACATTTCGATTCTTCATACTATAGTGATGATAATTCCTCAATAGATGATAACACACTATATGATGATTACAATAAGTTATGTGATGTAACCTATAAAATCATATCTAGAAATAAGATATTAAAAACAAGAAGTATTAGTCTAGAAATTCAAATTTTAGAACTAAAAGAAAGAGTTAACAAACTTGAGAAAAATAAAGAGGTTGACATCGGATGTACGTCATGTCAAAAACTTCAAATAGAAAATGAAGAACTTAGGAAAAACGTTCTTAAAATTTCTAAATTTGAAAAAGGAACAAAATCTCTTAAAGATATGTTAGCCAACATTAGATATAGTGAACATCCGAAAACGGGCGTAGGTTTTGATCCAAATAAAGCTTCGACGAGTGGAACAAAACAAGTAAAATTTATCAAACACACAGATTATGTCAAATCAGTGGACGACACCATTAAAGGTACATACGGCACCACTATAATTAGTGGTACCGTGGTACCGTGTGTTGAAAAAGCTGAGTCAGCTTCAATTTTGAAAAACAGTTTGAGTCCTAAACCAAGCCATGTAGAAATTAATAATACCAAGGTGCTAATTGCTAGTAAAAAGGTAGTTAAGACTTTTTACAAACCATTGTCTACTCCTGGACTTGGTTTTGTTAAACCCGACACTAGATCAAAAACTCCACCACCTAGGAGAATAAATAATTCTAAACCAAGGTCTAACACACCACAAGCTAGAGGTAACATAAGAAGGCAAAGTTATCCAAATAACTATCTCGTAACTTGGAACAACTTCCAATAATGTTGTTATATGCCTTGGGACATATGTCCACCCTTTCAAAATCCTAACCAAATGTTTGGAATGTTTAACACTAATAATCTTGGACCCATGAGATATTGGGGACCAAACGATTGAGTTGTTGTCTTAATTAAATAGATATGCCTGGGAATCGACTTGGAGCCCAACGAATGGGTCAAGGATAGTAGATGCACTAATCATGTGACGGTAAACCGAAGTCTATTCTCATCATACATGCATAAAACGGAGGTAATGTCACATTTGATAGTAAACTTAAAGGCAACATCATAGGCAAAGGTACGATTTCTCACAACTCTCTCATTATTATAAATGTTGAACATGTAGATAATTTAGGATTTAACTTGCTTAGCATTAGTCAAATGGTTGACAATAAGTGTAGAGTAGTATTCTCCGAAGAGGGTAGTGAAATTATTAAGGATGGGAAGACCATAGGTAAATGGGTTAGGAAAAATGGCTTATTCATTATGAAAATGGGGAATATGCCTGAGGATAAGATATGTCTAGCAACGATAGATGATTATTCCACACTATGGCATATGAGATTAGGTCACGCCAATATGCGTCCAATACAATCCTTAGCATTTAAGGATCTAGTTAGAAACTTACCTAAGCTTAAGTTTGATCAACAATTCTATGACGCTTGTAAAGTTAGAAAACAAGTTCACTCTAGTCATAAAGCTAAGAACTTAGTTTTGACCTCTAAATGCCTAGAACTCCTTCACATGGATCTCTTTGGTCCATCCGCCGTACGGAGTTACGGAGGAAATCTCTACACCTTAGTAATCGTAGACGATTACTCTAGATATACTTGGACTAGTTTTCTTAAGAATAAGACACAAGCTTTCGAGGAATTCGAAATCTTTAGTAAGAAAGTCCAAAATCAACTAGGTTGTACAATATTTTCCATTAGGATGGATCATGGTCAGGAATTTAATAATAAAGTGCAATTTGGATCATATTGTGATTGAAATGGTATTACACACAACTTCTCGGCTCCACGCACTCCTCAATCAAATGGGGTAGTTGAAAGGAAAAATCATACTCTACAAGGGATGAGTAGAACGATGTTGAACGAAAAATCCATTCCACAAAAGTTTTAGTGTAATGCCGTAGACACCTCAACTTACATACTCAATAGGATTTTGATTAGACCAATCCTAGGAAAGACTCCATACGAAATCTTGAAATGTAGAAAACCTACTCTAGATTACTTTAGAGTGTTTGAAAGTAAATGCTTCATTTTAAACACAAAAGACTACCTCACCAAGTTTGACCCAAAGTCTTACGAAGGTGTTTTCCTAAGTTACTCACAAAATAGTAAAGTCTATATTGTCCTTAATAAGGAAACAATGAAAGTCGAAGAATCACTCAACGTGACATTCGATGAGAGCCCTCCCCCAACTAAATCATCACCCTTGGCGGATGATGACTTAGATTAGGATGAAGCCATTAAGGTTAAGGGCAAGAAAACCTTATAAAATGACATTGAGAATGAAATACTCGAAGTTGATGAAATAGTCAACATCAAGGAATCCAAAGATCATCCAATAGAAAATGTCATAGGTAACATAAACCAAAGAACCCTTAGGTCACAAGCACAAAACAAAAGTAATTTATTTTGTTTTATATCTACCGTAGAACCTAAGAACATCATTGAAGCAATGAAGGATGATAGTTGGGTAGTTGCTATGCAAGAGGAATTAAATCAATTCACCGCAAATCAAGTTTGGGTTCTAGTACCTCCACCTAGGAACCAAATCATCATAGGAACTAAATGGGTGTTTAGGAATAAACTTGACAAAAATGGTGTTGTATCTAGGAATAAGGCTAGGTTAGTATAACAAGGCTATAACCAACAAGAAGAAATAGATTACGATGAAACTTATGCACATGTTGCTAGATTAGAGTCTATTAGGATACTCCTTACCTATGCTTGCGCCTTAGATTTTAAGCTATATCAAATGGACGTGAAAAGTTCATTCCTAAATGGTTTCATCAACGAGGAGGTATACGTTGAACAACCTCCAGGATAAGTTGATTTTGAAAAACCGAATCATGTTTATAAGCTCAAGAAAGCATTACATGGCCTCAAAAAGCCCCTAAAGCTTGGTATGATAGATTGGAGGCTTTATTGCTTAAACATGAGTATATCATGGGAATGGTAGACAATACACTTTTCACGAAGAAACGAAATTCACATCTCATCATCGTTCAAATATATGTCGACGATATTATATTCGGTTCACTTGTCAAGAACTATGCGATGATTTTGCTAAGATCATGCATGATGAGTTTGAGATGAGCATGATAGGTGAATTAAATTTCTTCCTTGGTCTTCAAATAAAACAAATAGAAGATGGTATCTTCTTTAATCAATCTAAGTATATTAAAGAGATGCTTAAGAAATTTAGTATAGAAGAGTCTAAACCTATGAAAATGCCCATGTCTACAGAAACGAAACTCACAAGAGATGAAGAAGGTGAGTACGTGGATAGGACTAAGTATAGGGGCATGATAGGTAGTTTATTATACCTAACGGTAAGTAGGCCCGATATCATATTTAGTGTCTTCCTTTGTGCTCGCTTCCAAGAGGATCCTAAAACCTCTCACCTTGAAGCGGTTAAGCGTATCTTCCGATACATTAAAGGCACTATGCACTTGGGATTGTATTATCCCAAGGGGACTAGTGTAGAAACTATTATCTATGCCGACTCTAATCATGCGGGATATTATGTGGATCAAAAAAGCACTAGCGGCATTTGTACCTTCATGGGTTGTTGTCTAACTTCTTGGTTCTCCAAGAAACAAACGGCTCTTGTTACCTCCACGACCGAAGCCGAATACGTAAGTGCTAGAAAGGCATGTCAACAAGCACTATGGATGAAACAAGCTCTAATTGACTACGATATCCATCTCGACGACATCCCTACTATGTGCTACAACAAAGGTGCAATTGACTTGAGCAAAAACCCCGTTCAACACTCTCGTACTAAACACATCAAAATACGTCATCACTTCCTTCGCGATAACATTCAAAAAGGAAACATTTCTGTTGTGAAAGTTCTTTCCCATGACAACATCGCCGACATCCTAACCAAACCTCTCAAATGAAAATCCTTCAACTATCTTTGTCTAGATCTAGGAATGATGGAACACATTTCGTAAGTCTCGTCTAATGACTACTCAAATATTTCACTGGAAATATTAAAGTCATCCATTTAGTCTCGTCTTATGACTATTTGAAATATTAAGGTCATATCAATTCGTCTAGTCTCGTTAGTTAAATTCTATCTCGTAAGAGAATTTATTAGGTATAAAATCTCTCATCATGTCAAAAAGTCTCACTAAATCATCGAGACTTATTCGTCAAAAATCAAAATGAGACAAAAATTCGTCTCAGCAGGTCACGGCACCACTAAATTTAGTAGTACCCTGGTACCGTGACTTGCCATAACCCGTTTTTCTTCTTTCTTTTCCCACTGTTAACACATAAACCACACACAACTCCTGCAAGTGCTGTCAAACCTAACACCATAACCAAAACCTCAATTCTACTCATTTTAAATCAAATCAAGGCATTGGATTTCAAGATTATCAACCACTACACTTTTTATAACATCAATTATAAGCCATTTAACTCTTATTTTCTTTAATTTTGAGTCTAGGGTTTGTTTATGCATATAAAATCGAATTGGGGCTTTTCAATTTTGATTGAATCCTTATGAAATTAGGACTAGGATTAGACAATGTATAACTATCATGATTCCCAAAACATAGAATTTGCATAAACCCACTTATTTTAGGTCCGAATTTTGTATCAAATTTCGTAAAAGATTAAATATTTTTAGTGGAATCATGTCTAGGATACTTTAAATTGGATTAGGAGTGATTAACACTCAAGCTTTTCAACTTTAAAAATCATGGCGCCAAAATATTGAACTAGCCAAACACCCCCATTCCATTGTTTTTTTAAAAAAAAACACATAACTAGGATCATGAAACATTTTTCGTGCATTGTTGATGCAAGCTAAAACATTTTCTCATGCATACATGATCTCACGAATATTGGTCGAATTACATAACTAATATGTATTTTTTGACATATTCAAATGAGCAATAGCAAATTCAGTGTTTGGGTAATCTCATTATTTTCATTTTAGAGTCGAGATTACCGCACCTCCACATCGTATGCATATAGGAACACACTAGAAACGTGTTCATCAAATATACAAAAGTTAACATATATATACTTATATATTTTTGTAAGAAACAATGCCTTGAAATGATTATCAAGACACAAAATCGTACATCCTTCTCCTAATCGATGATCAAAACATTCCTCTCAACATAAAAGCTCATCTCCAAAAAGTTCAACATCGTTAAATACACGAAGGTCGTGTAGTCGATGCTAACTTTGTTCCATTGAATAGCATCAATGTATGCTTTCCAACAATTGCTTTTGATTGTTTATACAAAATAAATGATCAAATTTATCTTCGATTCATTCTTGAATTCTATAGCCGTGTTCGTACCTTCAATGATCTTGAAGTACCTTGATTTCTGGATCCAAAATGAGAATATCATTTTGTCCATCTCTGAGTCTGGAGACATTCTTGGCATACCCGCTCATGGTGAATGTGAGAAGACCATTCTTTAGAGTCTCTTTTCTATCATCTAGAAAACCAAGGTCCATATCTAACTGAGATCCCCGATCCACAAACCATCAAACAACATATTCAAACCCCTCGTCTCACCCACAAGCACCAAAAACGTGATGGCTCAATTTTCTACCTCAACCCAAACAAGATTTACCTCAAATAAATTTTTCCGCATCTTAAAAATTCAGAACTTCTTTTATTAGAGAATATCTTGTCTCTCGCGGGAAACCGGGATCATGTTCTGGCAAGTCTAGCTCACATGCTGATGCGCGCAAAATGCGCATTTGGGGTCAAAGGAAACTTCCTTTTCTTCGAGCAAGTTTTTCAACCTCCTAGGTAGTGAACCTAATCGTTGTAGTGTAGTATGGGGTAAGCCTCGGGGATTGATATTGTTCTCTAGTGGAATAGGAATGCTAGTAAGAAATATATGACGAGAAGGTGGGGTTGAGGATGATTCTTTTTATCTTTTATGGTTTTTAGAAAGCTAAGGTAAAATCTCGGCAATTGGTTTGGGGTGGTACTTCTCCGATTACTCTACTTTTACTAATTGTCTAATTATCTAATTACTACGGGTAGCTATGTCTAATTGAGGTGTGCTCGTATGATGATTAAAGATGTATTCACTTAGATACTATTACTCCGTAGTTATCTTTTATTGGTTGGTTGAGTTGTCACATTTTTTATCTTAACTCGTTGTATTCCTAAAGGCAGTAGGGTATGCGTGGTCCCTAGTTCTTTGAGGTTATCTCTCGTATATGATCTACGAAGTCAGAAAGCCTAAGCTATTTCATCCATAAACCGTATCATCATAAAGCATACTCAAGCATCAAATACAACGAAGATGCCTAGTTACACTCCTAAGCCAATTTCAATTAAGACAAGAAACAACCTAACAATAATCAATAACTATGTTTCATAGATCTAAGCAAACACACAAGTAATTTAGCTAGACATGATAGACAAGCAATCATAGACACAATCAATCGAATATGAGATAGACATAATGATAATTTGGATTAATAAACTTATCTCGATATGTAAAATAGGGTATGGGACCCTAAAATATTGTCCAAGTCGGAATACAAACGAACTAGGGTTTTTTCTCTAAAAGTCTACCTCTCAAATATAGAAAAATCGAATTCTATATATAGATTTACAATCTCAACGGCGTCACCTTTTGCATGGGACGCCGTCAGCTCGCCGTCATTAGGGTTTCGTCTGGGCCAAGTCATCAATGGGATGGCATCACCTTAGAGTTGTGACGCCGTCGGTCTTCAATTGAGACGTCATCTTGATTCTAGATCTGGGCCGTCTGAGGTGAAAACTGTGAGTGACGCCCTCCATAATTAAGGCGTGACGCAGTTAGGTTATAAGACCAAAATTTTCACTGAGGCATCGCGTGCATGTTTTGATCAAGTCTTCATAGAGGACGGCGTCCCTTTGGTTGGGGCGCCGTCGAATCTGTTGATCGGTCTTGAGTGGCTTTGATCTTGACTTTGCCATTTTCTTCATGTATTTGCTCCTTTTCATCCAAATGTGCTTCATTCCAAAGATTTTGGTTCCAAAAGACCTAAAAGGTAAAAGGAAAGAAATTAAGCGAGAACGGATATAAAATGTGTCAAAATAGAGCTTAAATGACCCCTAAAAGTATCGTTTTAAATCCTTATCAAATATCCCTACACTTGGTATTTTCTTGTCCTCAAGCAAATGTGCTTTTGGCCAATCAATTTATAAGTTAGGGGGCATGAAGCATTGGTTTAAAATAGTTTACAACAAGTAAAAGCACCACAATAGTCATAACAAGCACGGAAATTATACACTAGCACCTCACAAGGGGTGTTTGGATTCTCCCATCTCTCGGGTTTATATGAAATATAATACGAATGGAAATGAAAGATAAACACTCATTACCTGGCATAGTATATTGATTACCATAAGCTTGAGAATAGATCAAACCTCCACCGCTTTGGCGTAAGCACCTATGAACAACTATCTAAGAGGTCTTTACAAGGGTTGTAACGTTAGGCTTAGGGTAGGGAAACAAAGGGTTTTGTTGGATAGGGGATATCTAGTGGTGGCAAGTTAAAAATCCTATGTTATAAGCATGAAAAGCGTGGCGTTGCTAAGCCAAGACTCAACTCACTAACACTAGATAACTTGAAACAAAAAAAACACAAATTTAAAAACATAAACATAAAGATAGATGTAAGATGGTAGCCCGTATATTTTTTCTTCAATTTTTCATATTTTTTTAACACTCTCTTTTTTCGATTTTTTTTTTTCATACCTTTTTACTCTACCATCCTCTACGATAACATTAAAATATAAGGGATTCATAGGACCATCCCTACACTTGAGTTTTTATTTCTCTAACACTAATTGACCCGATTTGAAAAGATCAAAACACTTGGAGTATTTAATTACGTAGACAAAGGGAATTTTAATTTATCGTTCTTTCCCGTTACTCCATAAAATATTACTTTTACCCATGAGTCCCAATCGTCCCAAAACTGTGTACAAAAGATATGACTCGACTTAGCAACCATACAAGTAACTAGATATTTGAACTAAGGGTTTAGTAATGATAACAATAATGCACTAAAGGTTAGTGCATACAAGGTAGGCTAAAGCAATTTGGGTGTAAATTTGGGGGTGGATTGTAAACAATGTTCTTCATTGATATTCTGGAAAACCGAAACATCACGAGAACCGCGAAAAGGATAGGCTCTGAGGGTTAACTAGGGGTATCGTGTACTAAAGATGAGTACATCGCAAGGGTGTGGGGTAATTATTCAACCGATGTGGAAGATGTAATTATAATACAGGTTTCAAACAAGGGTTAGCCTAATGCCTCTTATCACTTAGTTATTCCTAACTACACAAGTGTAGTCTCACTAGCGATCTCGGAATGCATCACAAAATAGGTTCTAGAATCTATTATACTACGGGTACACTCTCTAAGCATTAAAGGTGAATGCTTTTATTCCTAAAGATCTAGAGGCGAACCACACATTTTTTGGATGGAATTTGAGTGGTAAACAGTTTTTGTGCTAGTCATATAATTCCTATCCATGAGACGCTTTATTAAGACTAAAGTTTAGCTCGTAAATGTCATAAAGAATTTAAATGTGGCGCTAAATTTTCCCTAACGAATATTTCTCATACATTATTACACAAATTACCAAGGACAAGACAAATGATCAAGTGACTGAATAGTTTCTAAGTTCTCGTTTTATTCTCCCTCCCTACACTTAAACTGAACATTCCCCCAATGTTCCCCGAAAGTATCAAAGTTATGATAAAGGAAGATAAGTAAGGAAAAGAAACTAATACTCCCATGATTAGCTCGGTAGGATACGTGTGAAGTTGCGGTTAAATTCTTTTCCAAGAAGAATGCATAAGTAATAAGCTTCATCCAATTTGTGTTTCTTCTTCTTGCCAAATATAACCTGCAAACTTATAAGAAAACAAACGAAACCTTCGCGTAAAATCTGCGGTAAAACTATATATGACACACAACTACACTAGAAAGCAAGTAAGATATAATGCTTGTGGAATGGATGTTTGCGCTTTTCCGGAAAATTAAGACATGAGAATTTCTAAAATTTATAAGTTGCACGAAAAAGCAAAACCGATTAACTGTTTCTACATAGCTCGGCGTCGTCGAGCTTTAATCTGACACTATCAGTTGTCTGACAGAAAGTGTTCTGCTGCATTTTGGAAAAATTACATCTTTAAAACACGAAAAAAATCTCGCAAAACATCCATTCTAACTCGATACAAGCATTTGACTCTAACAAACACACATATATATCCATTTCACTAATTGTAATTCTCATGTTCATGTTCTTCAAAAATGTATGTGATCTTCCCTACACTTATCTTTTTTGTAAAATACCTTTATATGTAATTAAGACGAGATTAAAGACAAAATAAAGCATTTTCAGAAAGTCTAACATGAGAATAAACAACGATGAAAAACTACACACAAAAATTAAAAAACAAAACAAGAAAACAATTAAGCATGGGTTGCCTCCCACGAAGCGCTTTTCTTTATTTATGAGTCTTGTAACTAGACTCGAAGTCGTGCTCCTACGTGACTTCCTTACCGTCATCTTCTTCCTCATGACGATCTCTATTAGGGTTTTCCATGGTATAGTTATGTCCTATCTTCCATCTTTCTAAGAAGTCATCTTGCCCCAATTGGTTCTATATTCGGTCCTAGTTTTAAACAATCTTTATAGAACCCAAATATCTTATTCATCACATAGTCTACTCTCTTCTTATCCTCCTCATTCCTATAGTAGACCGATGACTTAAGTTCCTTTTTATCATTGGATAGTGATGAAATTTTCTCAATCTTAAATGGCATTTGGTAAGCAATGTCATCGGTCTCATCCTTGAATCTAACTATCCCTAACGACGGATCATAAATCATCCCGGTGTTTTCTATGAATGGCTTTCCTAGAACTACATGGGACAAGCTAGGATCTATAGCCGTACTAATATCCTCCACAATCACAAAATCCGTAAGGTACGTGAAACTACCTACATAGACAGGCAATCCCTTAACTCTACCAAGGAAACTACAACTAACTCTAGGATCATTGGGGTCTTGCCTATTTGGGATAGGTTTTTTCATCACCCAATTATAGTATGTGCTAATCATGATGTTTATTGGGGACTTGCGATCAATGTAGGCCTTTGCCACGAAAAGATGTCCTATGCAACATGGTATGTTAAGATTTCTAGGATTTCCAAATGTGATTCGTGGGCATCTCTTAATATACATGTGACGAAGGTCGCGCACTAGGTGTGGGTGGCATGAAAGTTCCTCTTCCGTAGAAAACTTATTGATGTATTCATCACCTACTTCATCTATTTCATTGGTTGATTCATCCTTAGGAGTCTCACTAACCTCAAGTACCGTCTCATGGTTCGCTTCGTCATTATTCCTATTTGGTTTCACTAAGGTGATGGCATTGACGAAGTAAACATGCTTGGATGAAGATGGGTCCCTAGTTTCGAAGTACTTGCTTGGGTCCTTAATCTTAACATCGGAGGCTTCGAGAAAATGAGTCGGGATGGCATTAACCGTTTCGGTGATCTTCCTATCAGTATTGGTTATGGCTTTTAAAAGGTTATCTATCTTCCTATCCATCTTTTGTTCCCTATTCACTATCGTATAAAAAACAAACTAATAGTGAATCAATGACTTAAATGACATAAGTAAAAAACACACTGATAAATTTTCAACATAATACTCTTTATTAGAAATGAATCAAAAAGAATACATTGCCCAAGTACTTGCGGAATATTACTTGGGATTGAAATGACAAAGGGTTGGTACTCCTCACTAAGCTCGGGCTAAGTCTCGAGCACAACTACTATGGAACCATCGAGCTATCTCGGGGACCGAGTTGTATTTGAGGAGTAAAAGATGGCTTGTGTTTGTGTTTTTACGATTCACAAGCTTAAATCTTTCACTCCATTTCTTATGTTATTTATACAATTATGAGTATTAACTTTATCCTAAGTGACAAAGCGACATTTCTGAAGACAAAATATCAAGTATTTTGTCTCTGCTACAAAGACTATATTAAGTAAGAGACAAGGTTGCTTTCCATAAGTCGGTGATGACACTAAGCCCGATAGTTTGCCATTTGGGGAAAGTTGACTTTGGTTGATAAGGACTTCGTCTTATCTCGATTCAAACGTATCCCGCCTTGTCCCGCTCATTCTTGATCTTCATTGCCTTGATCTTCTACTTGGTTTGTCTTGATGTAAGTAGTTGAAGAGGAGTTTAGGGATTCGATGAGTTATTGTCATCACTCACCGAATCCACCATCTTCTTCTTGACTCAATCTTCACCCCTTAAGTTCCGCCTTACTGCGTGGAGAGACTTCTTCTTCGCCTCTTAGTGAGTATCCTTAAGATGGCTCACTAAGAGACTATGCACTCAGTGACCTGTTAGTGTTTAACGGTCTAAACACTTAGGGTATTTTCTATTCAAATCCTTGATTTAAGAGGTTTTGATATTTACTGAACCCAACAGTCTCCCCCTATTTGGATATACAAATAGCCTATGTAATTGATCAGTGTAAGTGAGCAATTCGCTTCTTCTTACATTGAATGTACTAATGAACATAATATGGAACACTGAATATTTTAACAAAACATACATCGTTTATTGATCAATTACATAGTTCCTATCACTAGTACAAAAGATAAATGATAATGATTTCAATCAAGATGGATCCCGTGCTTCAAGCTTGACTTTCTTTGTGATGAGTGTTTCTTTGTCGGGATGCTCTCTTATCTTGGCATTTAAGTCATCACGAACACGACGTTTGCGGAGTCTCAATTTGAGAGGCCATCGTTATGTAGCTCGACATTGTAGCCACACCGCTTGATCAATGTCACTCCACCTTTGGAATGTTGGGTTTCCATAGACATCCATGAAGAATAGTCCTCTTCGGGCTTTTCAATCACAAGACAGTTAACAAACTTCACACCTTGGTAGCTCCCTATTGCATTCCACCAGGAACTTTGATCTCGTGCTCGAACTCGACCCTCTTTTTTTGCCCTGTGATGATTGAGGTTGAGATCCTTGAGGTGCAATTAAAGCGGTGAATCCCAGTATTCTTGGTGCTTCCTCGATCTTTCATACCTTTTGCTAAGCATTTTCATCGCCTCCTTAACCACCGCATTACGCTTCTTTTCAATGATAGGACCAAGCTCATCGAGTTTAGTGATCCCAAAGTCGGTGAATTTCAAGGATCATGAACCTCGAAGTGTCTTTTATCATCCCTCTCAGATATTCATTGCCAATGGTTTGGACATGGGGATGACTCGACATCGATGATTTTCTCGGAAGCCTTATGCTTGTCATTGACCGCTTGTAGTGGTCAATTCTTTCTTGCCGGATGGCTCTGACTCTTTTGTTCTTTTCATCTAACCTCTTTCTCATTTCAGCCATTTGAGTCGCTGAGCATCCTTGAACTTTTGTCCCGCTGACCTTTTTCAAGCTTCTTAGGATCAATTCCAATGTTCTCGACTTCCTCACCAACAACTTGTACCAAGGCTTTTTTCTCTTTCTTTCTTCCTCAACTAGTTTCCTCCTCCTTTCTTCCTTAGCAAGATAGGCACTTAGTCATTGTGGAGTGAGTAGCTACTTAGTGTTGTCGATCATATAGGGATCTTCTCGTGCTTAGGTGTTTTCATTATTGCATTTCCTTTGTCCCGGCTGCGAAGATGATGCTACCAATGGTGGTGTTGTTGTCATGATTGTTGTTGTTGATGGGACGATGATAAGGGTGTTGTTGAAACCGTGGGATTGATGATATTGGTGTTGCAGAGACGGTTGAGATGGCTCCCCTCGGTGTGAGAGGAGTCTCTTGATGGTCTTCTCCCCTCAACTGCTGCGGCAACATCGGTGAGAGCAAGAGTTGCCTCGGACACCGGGAGTTGGTGTTGCTTGACCTTTGAAGGCTTGGTAGATCTCGTGACCATAGCCTTAATGTTAGTTGTATCCTTTGAAGACCGGTGACTTTTTCGCGGATTAACTGAGAGAGTTCCAAGGCGGTCATTCGAGGCCCAAGATTCCAAGCCATTGAAGATGATGCCTTAGCCAAAGTAGTCACCGAGCATCTAGAGAACCCAGTGTAGCTCAAAAGACTGGATGAAGATTGAAGACCACGAACATTGGCGCTTTGAGCATGGTGATAAGTTCGGTGAGGCGGAGGAATTTTTCAACTAAGCCTCGGTAGCCTCCAAAGACTTTGGAGTTGAGTGTTGGGTCTTCTTTGACCGAGTCCCCGATTTCATCAATCTTTGTCCCACAACCCTGAAGGTGCTTTAGAAATTTAACCAGATTTTCATCTAGTCTGTGAAGATGTTGGTACATGAGATCTCTATGTTCATCAGTGTTTGCATCAAAGGCTTGTACCTCAGCTTTAAGATCTGCCTAGCTGGCAGCAGCTTCAGTGTGTTGATCCCATAAAGTTTTAGTAACCCCAGAGTATAGCTTCCTAAAGCTTTAGTGATCCACATAACAAGTTGCCTCTCTGTCAGTGGAAGAGTATTATCAAACTTTCTGAATTCTTTAGGACAGGAAGATGCAAAAGAGTCAGAGTCATTATCTTCAGGCTGGAAAGGTGACTCTTTAGGCTCTTGTAGATCAAGTTGATGCTCTTGTTTAGTTTGAACATCGGCGTCACTTCTTCTCCTGCCGATAGAATTTCATCTTCACTTTCGACTTGTTCTTCATCGAGAATAGAATTTCGTTAACCTCAAAGAATGTCGATAAACCGAATGGTGGTGATGGGTTCCATATCGGTGGTGGTTTTAATCCTTTGAGTCTTTGTCCCGTTGCTCCTTCAAGCACCGATGGGTTTTCCTGCTATCCCTAAAGCGATGGTAGTGAGATCCCTATCGGTAGGTTCGATTCCCTATGAGTCTTTGGGATCATTCGGTTGGCCCCGGACAAAAGCTATGATTTACGAATGTCCTCCTCGAGCAATATGGAAGGCGCTCCCTACGAGCGGGTTGTATGTTTCCCTCTGGATCTTCGGGAGTAGTAGTTGGGACCAAGGGTACTTCTTGTGATGTATCATTGTCCTTCGTTGTCACCGGGGTGGATGTTGTTTGGTCACCGCAAGGTGGCGGATCGCCTGGGGCTTACTTTGCCTTTTAGGTCAGGTGCTCAAGCCTCAGGGCCCGAGACTTGGTTTTGGTCTTAGTCCCATCCGAGACTTCCCTTTCTCTTTTAGGAGCGGGGTTTGGAGACATCGAGTCCCTTTGGTTGTTCTGACAACCATATGGGCGTCAATTCTATTGTAGTGACTTGGGATGGGTCTTTTGAAAATTAGATTGACTCAGGATACTAGGTAAAGCAGTGTATTTGTATTCCTAAGGGTAATTATAACCCAGTAACACTTGTAAAGCACATGAGACAAACCTAGTGTATGAAACGTATTTCGCCCTCAATTTGCTCAGTAGCTTGGTTACGAGATCACTGTAAATGATCTCCCCAATGTTGACAGTGACCCCATTCATCAAGTAGTATGCCACCATCAACTGAATAGAGTTAACTTGTTCGGGGATGAGTGGTTCCAACAAAACCCGAATCACAAATGTGAACACGATCTTCCAAGTCGCAGAAATGAGTTCTTGGTGATTGGGTTCTGTCCAAAACTTTGGATCCAAAACAATTTGTTTCAATCCATCCTTAATCGTGGAGGGTTCGGGATGGGCAACATAGACTCCATTATTATAGTCTAACTCATTGAAATACAAAAGTTTTATAGTCCGTGGTGACCGATCTTTCCCCATTAAATGGACCTAATTTGATGAGTTACTCCACGAGGGGTCCGAGGTCGATCCTCATCACTTGAGGTGTCGGTCATAGGCCATTGTTGTAGCCCAAAACTCCCTAAGGAGGTTTTGATACAGAATTGATGAGGACTGAGTAAAGGCCTTTTTCAGTGGGCAATTGAATAAAAACTTCATTATGTCCTTATAGGCTGGGACATTTGGGGGGTATTCAAAATTGCCTATAACATTATTTGTTTTAAATTCAACATTACTTAGATCCCTTACCCACTGTGGTGCAAAGTGAAAAAGTTGTGTTCTTGCCATTTCCATTAAAAGTTTTAGGGTTTTTGAAAAAGATATCTTGACAAGAACAATCAAAGAGTTTGAATCTCTTAAGTTTGTAGTGAAAACCTTTTTAAATGTTTACAGAGAAGATTTTAGTGAAAAACTTGTTTTGAGGATTAAAGAACACAAAGATTTCTTATTTTGAGAAGTGATTTTGTGAGTTTAGATGCGTAAAATCTTTGTGTGTGTTTTTGTGTTTTTAGAGGGGTATTTATAGAGTGGTGAGAGGGGTAAATCATGTATAAATGAGGATTTGTAAATTCATTTTTTGAGAACGTTTTGAATCTCCTCATTTAATGCCACCACTCCACTACCCGCAATAAAATCCCGATTTTTAAGGGAACAGTTGCAGTGCACAGTAAAAGTGCATTCTGCAATAATAAAATATCTACAAGATATTTCATGTGAGAGGAGGCATTTAATGCCAAGTGGAATGAGGTAATTTTAGATGGACCCTTGACTTGGATGAAAGTAAGATAAAGAGACATATATTCCTATATTAAATTGGTGTGTTTACCAACCTAGGACATTTAAGTAATTGATACTTGGTGCATTTAGTTACTCATTCAATGCTTAATGTCTAAAGTCAGGTCCCCGAATGAGTCTTACTCATTCGGTGAGAG
This sequence comes from Chrysanthemum lavandulifolium, assembly GCA_022545495.1. Lineage (NCBI taxonomy): Eukaryota > Viridiplantae > Streptophyta > Magnoliopsida > Asterales > Asteraceae > Chrysanthemum > Chrysanthemum lavandulifolium. The sequence continues at coordinate 125,046,161 of CM040246.1, forward strand.
GGTTGTTTTGGGGTTTTGTTCGGGAGGATGAACCTTTCGTGGAAAACTTATCGAGATTGGTTTTCGTGTTGTTGACTTTCAATGTCTAGCATTCCCAATTCAACTTTTCGTCTCAAAGGTAGGTTCATCTAAGGGTTTGGTGAAGATATCGCAAGTTGATATTCAATAGGGATGAAATGAAGCTCTATGTCTCCTTTCATTATGTGGTCCCTAATGAAATGATATCCGATATCAATGTGTTTGGTTCTTTGGTGAAGACGGGGTTGTTAGAGATTGCAATAGCACCGGTGTTATCACGTAAGATGGGTACCATTTTGTAATGGATGTCACCAACGAGTTGACTTTTCATCCATAAGACATTGGCACAAAGATCCTGCAAGAAGAACATACTCGCTTCGGTGAAGACATAGCCATTGATTGTTGCTTTTAGCACTCCAACAAACCATTTTCCTCCAAGAAATTGACAGACCACGAGGTACTTTTTATGTCCATGTTACACCCAAGATAATCGAGTCGAATATCCTTTGAGGTCAAACCACGAGCACTTTGGATAGTAGAGTCCAAGGCTTGGGTTCCCTTGGTATCTAAGTATTCTTTTGGTCGCGGTGAGATGGGATTCTTTGGGATTTGATGATATCTTGCTATTAGGCAGATCGAAAATTGTATGTCCGTGCGAAGCCGTAAGATACATCGGTGAGCCAACAATCCCACGAAGTGGGTTTGATTGACCGATTTGCCGGTGAGATCGGTCCGAGGTTGTTAGGAGGACCATTGGTGTCTTCACCGACGGTCGGATATCTCATATTTCTTCAAGAGATTTCGGTGTATTTCTCTTGACCGATGGATATTCCTTTATCGGTTTGCGATTTGTAGTCCAAGGAAGTATGGAGTTCACCCATCATGCTCATTTCAAACTTCTTTGTCATCGGTTTTCAAACTGTTTGCAAAGAGTGTAGTTTGTTGAGCCAAAGATGATGTCATCAACATATACTTGGACCAAGATTACATCTTGCTTTTTCCTGTAGATAAACAATGTGTTGTCTATCTTTCCTCGACAAACTTGTTTTGAATCGGGAAGGCCGAGAGTTTCATACCATGCCCCAGGAGCTTGTTTAAGTCCACAAAGGGCTTTGTCAAGCTTACGACATAGTCGTGAATTCACTACTCTCAAAGCCGGAGGTTGTCGAACATACACATCTTCCTTGAGTTCACCTTCGGAATGCACTTTTACATCCATTTGGTAAACTTTGAAGTTCATGTAGGTAGCAAATGCAAGGAAGATCCCGATGGCTTTCATTCTTGCAACAGAGCAAATGTCTCATCATAGTCAATGCCTTCTTGTTGATCAGTAACCTTTGGCTACAAGTCTAGCTTTGTTTTTAATGATGGTGCCGTTTTCATCGCTTTTGTTTCGAAAACCCACTTCATTCCTATGACAACGACATCCCGAGTACACTTGATCAAGGTCATGACCTTGTTTTTATCAAACTGCTGAAGTTCTTCTTGCATGGCCCGAACCCGACTTGGGTGTTTTAGAGCCTCAAGGACACTTTTGGGTTCTATTTCGATAGGTAATCGGCATATAGACATTCATTGGCTAAAGTTGTAGTTAACTTAGCGACCATGCTTCTAGTGAGCATGCCTCGGTGGTTCACCAATGATGTTTACAAGCTCAATTTCCTAAGATTTTGTCCACTTACTTTGTGGTCCGGGATCCGAGCTTGAAAAGGTCACTGGAGACTCGGGGAGTGAGTTCGGTGTGGAGCCACGAATCATTAAGATCATCTATTGAGATGTCTTGTTCGAGTTGAGGTTCTTGAGTAATGTGTTCTGAACATTTGGTTCAATGTACCTATCCCGAAGGGGACCGATTGATTGTCAATGAATTCACCGATGGTTGGTTGGGAAGGTTGTGAGGTAAGACATAATATGAGATGTCGAGATCGGCTTGGTATGAGGAATTGATTTGATGTTATACTCATCGGAGGATATCTTGATGAGTTATCAATTCCTATTTCCTCCACTAAGGTGTTGGTGAACCCGATGCTTTCGAACTCTCATCAAGGTGACATGAAAGGTTTCCTCAACTTGTTGTCTCCTTGTGTTAAATACCACAAAGGCTTTGGAGATCGGTGAGTAACCTAGAAAGTATCCATCATCGCCTTTAGCATCAAACTTGCCTAGATGATCCTTGTGTTTATGAATAAACACGGGACATCCAAACACATGAAAGTAATCGATATCGTGAAGTCTACCTTTGAATATCTCATATAGGGTTTTGTTATGTATGTTGACAATGATTGACCTGTTTTAGGTGTAACAGGTTGTTTTGACCGCTTTAGTCCGTAAATGTTTAGAGAACGTTGAGCCATTTAACATAGTTCTAGTAGCCTCAATGAGAGTTCTGTTTTCCTTTGAGCTACCCCATTTTGTTCGGGGTGTAAGGAGATGAAAAGTTTTGGATGATTCCTTTTCATCACGTAAATTCTCAAGCTCTTTATTTCGAACTCGGTACCATTGTCGGCCTCGATTTGTTTAACAAGAATGTCATTCTAGTTTTCAATGTTCCCGATGAATGACATTATTTTATCACCGCTGACTCTTGAAAGTATACCCAAGTGTATCTTGAGAATTCATCAACAATGACAAGTGTATACTTCTCATGCTAGATTGATCTAGGGCTGACTGGTCTAAAGAGATTCATGTGCAAGAGGTGAAGGTAGCTTCTAATGGAGAAATTTTGTTTTGTTTTGAAAGATGCTCTTTGATGTTTACCTTTTTCACAGGATGAGCATGGTTTATCTTTTGCAAAAACCAGTGATGGTAAGCCAAGGACCTTGTTTTGTTTTGCCAAGTTGTTGATGTTTTTGAAATTTAAGTGTGAGAGTCTCTTGTGCCACAACCAGATGATAGTCTCAGTGGCCTTGGCAAAGAGACAAGTTCCATCTTGAGAGAGTTTTGACATGTCTAAGACATAAACATCATCTATTCTAGGAGCTATCAAAACAACTTCTTTGTTGGCATTAAAAATGGTGCCTTGTTTGTCATTTAATTGCACAATGTACTTAGCATCACAGAGTTGACTGAGACTCATAAGATTGTATTTTAGACCATTGACATAAGCTATTCTAGAGAAAACTATTCCATTGCAGTATACTGAACCATAACCTTCAGTGGGACATAATGAGTTATCACCAAATACTACCTTGGGTCCCGGTTCCTTTACATACTTGTGCAGATACTCCTTAACGCCAAATATGCTTCTTGAGCATCCACTATCTAGATGCCAAATAGGCTCTCGGCGTGTCTCTCGCACAAATAGTAAACCGGATTAGTTTCTCTTCACGACCCACATCTTGGTGGGCTTGGGTCTAAAGGTCTGTTTGAATTTGGCAATTGACTCATGGTCGGTGGTTGACGCATTGTCTTTGCCACAGTGTTTTGCATTTGGAGACCGGGGATGACTCGGTGATTCTCGGTTGCTTGGAACTTCTCCTTGCTTGGATGACATCGTCATGCCGGGATGTCTCATGAGTTGTATTTCCGCAAATATCACAAAGATGTGTTCATGAGACAATCATCGGGATGATGATCATTAAAGCCACAGTGTGGACAAGGAGGAAAGGGTTTTGCTCTATACTTTTGAGCGATTTGGAGGTTGAAGCATCCGATGACCAACTTTGGTATAGTTTGCTTTATCGAGTGAACTTACATATTGTAAGTGATCGAAGTTCTCGTGATCATCCTTTTGCGGATCATACAAAAAGGATTCTATAATAGTTTTCGATGGTATGACGGGTATAGTGGCATAGATCACACTTACGCTGGGTTTGGTGGTGGATTTTGACTTTGAGGAACTAGATGAGGTCGACTTTGTTTCCTTGATTGTTGAATCGGAACTTTTAGATGGATTCCATCTTATCGCTTAGCTTCCTTACAAGTTCGATCGATTCTTGAATTTGGTCGACTTGATGGGGTCTTGACGATGTGGAAGTCTCATTGGGGTAGACTCTTGTTGGATTGGTATTGTTGGTCTTTTCATGATGGTTCTACCAAGTCCATACCTTTCTTTTGGTGAGTAAGGATTGAATTATAATGGAGTAAGCTCGAGCTAGGGCGGCACCTCGAAGAGGTTTCGGGGAGAAGCGGTGCTTGAGATTCTCGCTTGCACTCGAGATATGTTCAAGACTCTGGGCATATCGTGGAGTCAAGCATGCTCTTTAGAGCTTGGCTTTCGTGCTCTAGTATCCTTCCGTAATCAAAATTTAGAAGCTTACTCTCGTGATTAACCCGCTCAATCCAATCACCGGGCTTGGGAATAGTCAACACATTGTTAATCATGCCACCGACACTAATGGTTTGGGAGATCGGTCTTTGTCGTGAGAGTCGTGAGATGATCTTCACCTATGACTCTCTTTTTGCTACCGAGGGCTCCCACAAGATCAAAGACCCTTGGATTTTTAGCATCCAACTAGCAATGATATTCTTTTCTTTCTTAAGTTCATCTTGAAGAGCCCGATTTCTTTTAACTAGTTCGGTGTTTTTGAATTTGCAAAGTGATAGCCTTAAGCTTATTTTGTTTTAAAAGAAGCGCTTCATCCTACACTTGTTCGGTTCAAAACTTAGCTTGTTATATTTTGAAAAAGATTTAATCATTGCTCTTCTACAAACTTAAGATCAACACCGATATAGTTCATATAAGGCGCCAATCGAGTCATCATCCATAGAAAGTAAAATATTTACCTTCTTCATTGTGATGTTGACCCACTCTCCATTCGTGGCATGATTTTTCCCAACAACTAGCTTGTCCTCTTCTCGAGAGCCATCGATGCACCGACTTGCACCATTTCATCATCTCGAGGACGGCTCTTCATCCCAAATCGAAGACTTCAAAGAACTAGGCCTTTGTTTTTACCCCGCATGCATTTATTATTGTTTGTTGTTTCGAGGGATGGCCTCTAGCGATGCTAGCTTAGCTTTGGCTTTCCGCATTTAGCTTCAAAATCAACAGCTTTACTTTGATCGACTTGTTTTGAAAATTTTGATGAGGCCGATAAATTTTTGGTTGAAATTTACTAAAGCACGAGGACCGATTTGACCACGATGGTTTGTAAGAGGGTTCGTAAATTGTTTTTGAAAAAAGTCTTTGGCAAAATGGCCTCTTTATGACACTTAAAGCATTCAAGGTCCTCATTTGCTTTAGCATTAGAAAACCTTTGTTTCTTTTATAAACCTTCGAGAGTTAGCAAGGAGTGCCCTTTCACGAAATTCGATGTTCGGTCATTTAGGTACTCTCGCTGATCTCTCATCGCTCATCATCCGAATTTTCTTGAAAATCACGAACCACACTATTTGAGAAGAAAGCGGTAGATATAAGTGTTGAAGTAGTGGTCAGGGACTTCTTGACTTCCGAGACTTCTTTAAGTCAAGGTATCATCTGCTGATGAGGTTTTCCTCATGCACAAATTTCCCATAAATTTCGTGAAGTTCAAGATTCGATATGATTAGCATTCCTAAGTCCCGAGAGAAATTCAACCACTTCTCGTGGAGACTATTGACAAAACCAACATTGATTTCATGTTTGGACAACTTAACACCATCATTTGACAGTTCATTTAACAAAGTTTTGTATCGGTGTAAGTTTGAGAGAGAGTTTATGAGTCCTTGGCCCCAAGGTGTTATACTCAAGTTTCGTGTCCATGATCCTGCTTTTCCTTGGTATCGAAGGACCTTCATGACTATGGACCGGTCATCCCAGTTTGTTTAGGCATACTACGACGATATCAGACTCCATAGTATCATCGGGAGACAAGATATGATGATACTTTTGAGCCTTTGGTCCTGGTTGACCACTCTTCTCTCATCCTCGAGTCCATCGAGCTTCAAGTTTAGGCAAACCTTCGCTAGTCTTTGGGATAAATGGACCTTCATTAATACACTTAATGTAGTAAGGTTCCATCCAGGTCAAATAGCAAAGCATTCGCTTTTCCATTTGTTAAATTTACCAACTTGAGTCGATGGGCAATAGTTGAATAAGCTCCACCATTTTGTTTAAAAGTTGGGGCACATCAATTTCAGCCATTATGATCCTGATTTAAAAATGTTTTGAGCGGCTTAAAAAAGGTTTTATAATCAGCCCGCTCTGATACCACTTGTTGTTCCCTATTCACTATTGTATAAAAAACAAACCAATAGTGAATCAATGACTGAAATGACATAAGTAAAAAACACACTGATAAATTTTCAACATAATATTCTTTATTAGAAATGAATCAAAAAGAATACATTACCCAAGTACTTGCGGAATAGTACTTGGGATTGAAATGACAAATGGTTGGTACTCTTCACTAAGCTCGGGCTAAGTCGAGCACAACTACTATGGAACCATCGAGCTATCTCGTGGGATGAGTTAGATTTGGAGGAGTGAAAGATGGCTTGTGTGTGTGTGTGTGTTTACAATTCACAAGCTTAAATCTTTCACTCCATCTCTTATGCTATTTATACAAGTATGAGTATTAACTTTATCCTAAGTGACAAACGACATTTCTGAGTAAGACAAAATATCAAGTATTTTGTCTCGCTTACAAAGACTATATTAAGTAAGAGACAAGGTCGCATTCCATAAGTCGTTGATGACATTGAGCCCGATAGTTTGCCATTCGTGGAAAGTTGACTTTGGTTGATAAGGACTTCGTCTTATCGATTCAAACTTATCCCGCCTTGTCCCGCTCATTCTTCGATCTTCATTGCCTTGATCTTCTACTTGGTTTGTCTTTAGTGTAAGTAGTTGATGAGGAGTTTAGGGATTCAGTGAGTTATTGTCATCACTCCGAATCCACCATCTTCTTCTTGAATCGCCTTCACCCCTAAGTTCCGCCTTCTCGAATGGAGAGACTTCTTCTTCGCCTCTTCTTGAGTATCCTAAGGATGGCTCACTGAGAGACTATGCACTCAATGACCTGTTAGTGTTTAACGGTCTAAACACTTAGGGTATTTTCTATTCAAATCCTTGATTTAAGGGGTTTGGGTATTTACTGAACCTAACACCATCTCGGCTTGTTGTTGGTTAAAGTGGTCCGAAAGCTTGGCTATTTGGGCTTCTTGGGATGTAACTAGGTGTTGCATCATCTCTTCTAGGTTTTGTTGACTAAGGCCGTGAGAGCTTCGGTTGTGTTGTTGGGGCCATGGGGAGTCGTTAGTGGTGAATTCTTTGGTTTGACCCCAATTATAGTCGGGTTTGCCCCTTCATGCTTCTTGGGCTTCGTTGAAAGTCCTAGGTCCGGGTGTTGTGGGTAATCTCCCTCCTATTCCATTGGTACACGAGGATGCGTAGTCCACGGAAGCTTATTCGGGGAGTCTCGTACAATTACGAGTGTCATGGGGACCACTACATATCTCACACAAGGAGGAGACCTTGTTCACTTGGCGTGAGGGCTTAGGAGTTTCGTAGGAGCTCATTAGGAATTTGACTTGATCTTCAAGTTCGAGCATCCTACGATTGGAAGGTTGTGAGTCAATGGGAGGCAAGGAGATTGCCATGACGGTTTTGGGCAACTCACGGGGGTCATTCCAACATTCGTTGTCATAGAGGGCAAGGTCCTCTATTGTACCCTACGATTCTTCCGCGGTAAGTTCACTAAGTTTTCCACCGGCCGCTTGGTCGATGGTTTGCCTAGTTAAGAGGTTGACATGATCATAAAAGATTTGGACTTGAAGCCAAAGATCGATGCCGTGATGAGGGACTTTATGGAGCAAGTCCTTGAATCGAGTCCACCACTCGTAGAGTGTTTCGCCTTGACGTTGTTGGAACATCAAGATGTCATTCCTTAGTTTGGTGGTTCTCCCCAGTGGGAAAATTTGGGCGAGGAAACGAGTGGTGAGATCATCCCAACTTGAGATAGATCCGGCAGGAAGTCGCTCAAGCCAATTACTAGCTTGGTCCCATAGAGATAATTGGAAGAGACACAAGCGTGTGGTCTCCCTTGTGGTAGCATCAAGGTCGATAGAGTCAACGATTTTAAGGAAGTCCTTGAGATGCTGATTAGGATCTTCGGAATGAAGTCCATGGAATGCACATCCATTTTGCACCAACCAGATGGTGTCGGATCACAGGGCTGTAGTTTGAGCTTGATCGGGGAGCTCAATGGTGTTCCTATAGCCTTGATGACTTGGTCTAGAGTATTCACCAAGAGTACGTCCTCTTGGCGGGTCAATTGGTGGTGGGTTGATGGGAAGTGGTTGATTTGGTGGGTTATCACCTTCCATGATGAAAAGTGACAAGGTTACAAACAAAGACACGAAGAAGGGGGATATACTACAAGGAAGCTAATGAAAATGAGAAAAAAAATCTTACTTGATAGGAATCAAGCAAGGGAACCTAAACGAGATAAAGATCTAACTAGATATTCTATTCCCCGGCAGCGACGCCAAAAACTTGATGAGCGCGGAAGGCGCATTCGGGGTCAAAGGAAACTTCCTTTTCTTCGAGCAAGTTTTTCAACCTCCTAGGCAGTGAACCTAATCGTTGTAGTGTAGTATGGGGTAAGCCTCGGGGATTGATATCATTCTCTAGGGGAATAGGAATGCTAGTAAGAAATATATGACGAGAAGGTGGGGTTGAGGATGATTCTTTTTTTATCTTTTTATGGTTTTATAGAAAGCTAAGGTAAAATCTCGGGGCAATTGGTTTGAGGGTGGTACTTTTACTGATTACTCTACTTTAACTAATTGTCTAATTATCAAATTACTACGGGTAGCTATGTCTAAATGAGGTGTACTCGTATGATGATTAAAGATGTGTTCACTTAGATACTATTACTCCCCAGTTATCTTTTATTGGTCGGTTGAGTTTTCACGTCCTTTATCTTAACACGTTGTATTCCTAAAGGTCGTAGGGTATGCGTGGTCCCTAGTTCTTTGAGGTTATCTCTCGTATATGATATACGAAGTCGGCAAGCCTAAGCTATTTCATCCATAAACCATATCATCATAAAGCATAATCAAGCATTAAATACAACGAAGATGCCTAGTTGCACTCCTAAGCCAATTTCAATTAAGACAAGAAACAACCTAACAATAATCAATAACTAGGTTTCATAGATCTAAGCAAACACACAAGTAATTTAGCTAGACATGATAGACAAGCAAGCATACATACAATCAATCGAATATGAGATAGACATAATGATAATTTGGATTAATAAACTTATCTCGATGTGTAAAATAGGGTATGGGACCCTAAAATACTGTCCACGTCGGACTACAAACGAATTAGGGTTTTTTCTCCAAAAGTATACCTCTCAAATATAGAAAAATCGAATTCTATATATAGATTTACAATCGTGACGGCGTCACCATTTGCATGGGACGTCGTCAGCTCGCCGTCATTAGGGTTTTGTCAGGGCCAAATCATCGATGAGATGGTGTCACCTTAGAGTTGTGGCCGCCGGTCTTCGATTGAGACGCTGTCTTGATTCTAGATCCGGGTCGTCGAGGTGAAAACCGTGAGTGGCGCCCATAATTAAGGCGTGGCGCGTCGTTATAAGACCGAATTTTCACCGAGCCATCGCGCATGTTTTGATCAAGTCTTCATAGAGGATCGTCGCCTTTGGTTGGGACGCCGTCAGTCTTTGTTGATCGCCTTAAGTGGCTTTGATCTTGACTTTGCCATTTTCATCATGTATTTGCTCCTTTTCGTCCAAATGTGCTTCATTCCAGCATTTTGCTTCCAAAAGACCTAAAAAGTAAAAAGGAATGAAATTAACCAGTAACGGATATAAAATGTGTCGAAATAAGGCTTAAATGACCCCCTAAAAGCGTACGTTTTAAATCCTTATCACATGCTCTATTTTCTTAGTACCGAAACCCCATACAATCTTGCGTACTGCATGGCAAAGTGTATTGTCAACAATCATGGTCGGTCCGATAAGCTCATGCCGTATGGTATGTTGCTTACTTGTCTCTTTCGTTGGGTAATGGCCAATTGTCCACACCTCCAAAATGTTGATTACTATCTTGTCCAACCCTTAATGAAACCTCTTGCTAGACCACAATGTCGCACAAAGCAACGTAAATACAAAGGGTCTAAACGTGGTCGTAAATCCACCTCCGATGCTAATTCATCCTCTTTCCATCATGGATCGTCATCACAACCCGTAGATGATGATGATGATGATTATGATGTTGAAATGAATGATGAAGGAACATCTCGTGCTCGTACTCCCTCACCCGACACTTTCCTTCGTAATCTTGATACATTATCCTTCACCCAAACAACCGACCTTCCATTCAAACACACCAACTTAACCTCCGTAATCCAAAGGTAAACGGTGATGTACAATCAACAAGTGTCAATGCACGAGCAAACAATCTGGGGATTCAATTCAATCAGAAAGGCTATCAAAGGGCTTAGAAAGGAGATAAAGAAGGGGTTTAACAAGTGAGGTCGAGGGTTATAAACAACATTAAACTATTTATTAAGTAGTATCCTTAGTTTATTAATCTAACACATTATGAAGTATTGGCTATGGCCTCATGACAATTGCAACTTGGTTGCACTAACTTTAGCACGGGTTGAGTCAGGTGAGTCATTTAATTTTACCACCCGACGATATTTTTTTTATCAAGCATAATTCTTGATTAAAATTTAGCTTCCTTACATTATTTGGTTTTTACTCATGCATACTTTTATCTAGATAATTATGCTACTAGTCTCACTTGCATGCTTAATAGTAGCCTAAGATTTAGCTAATCACATGTTTTGCTTAGTAGTAGATGTTGCTTAAGTGATAAAATTCATGTGATTATTCTTTAGTGACTTGAGGCAATAGGATATGCTGCAAATAGTACCCTTAGAATTACCTATTTTGGCAGCCTAAAACCTGCAGGAAAGGTAAAAATTCCTCCAGCAGGTCACGACACCACTAAATTTAGTGGTACTATCCCCTGTAAATACGATTTTTACTATTTACTTTCACTTTTTGACCTATTCTCCCTTAGAGTCTGCCAACATTAGCTTATTCCAACACTCATCAATTTCCTAAACTCATCACACTCTATTATCCTTAGCAACCTACAAGGCTTGCATGCTTTTGATTTGGCTATTTAAGAATTTCTCATGCATTCATCTTCATCACCTCTCCAATCATCCATCATACACCAACCATATCTTCCACCATTGCAACCATCTCTCACAAATCCAAGAAACCAAGACTTAACATCATACCACCAAAAGAGATCACTTTCATTGATCTTACTTTGGATGACGATGAGGAGATACATACACCACCTTCCACCAACTCAACTTACTCTACTTTCACACCTAATGCTCCTTCAAAAACCATATCCATTAGAGCACATTCATCTTCTTCATCCACAATTAGGACAACATCCTTACCACCACCTAGTCCACCTCAACCTATGGCATTGACATTCACATTATCACCAAAAAATTCACTTGAACTTGCATACACCACAACATCATCTTCCACCTCTCCATCACCACAACCACTCATGGGTTATCCCATTCTCTACTCACTTGAACCACATAGCCAAAGTTGTTCATGTTGTCATCACAATAGAAACCTCATCTTCAACCTTAGGGATGAATTTAACTTTATGTTCTCCTACCTCGAACACCTCTGGACACCACCACAAGGGCACATCATACCACCTCCACCACCAACCAATAGTCCAACCAACTAAACATGTTTATGTTTAGTCCTCATGCATAAATGTCTATGATCTCTTTTTGTAATTGAAGCAAATTGATGGATCTAAACACATACCTTGTGTTAGTGATACTTTGAATTATATTAATAAGCACGCAGAATATACTTAGTAATACTTAGAAGATAGTTTATATGATGTAATGTAAGTGAACAGTTTAACACAAAGCTTCAATATTATTAAGAAATAATAAGAGTGATCCTGCTTATCACTAGGGTTACACCTTAAAGCTTATATGAGTATTTCGTACTCTAAAAAATGACCTAGGATCTCCTTTTATAGCACAAAGAGTCCTTTACAAGATAAGTATAATGCTAACAATATAGAATATACACAAGATATTTTCTATACTTATCAATATACGCCTATACAACAATTTTCCTAATAGCGTAGTAATATGTATAACGGCAAGTGGTAATGAGTTTCCCTTGCTAGTGTAATCTTTAGCAATGTTGTCTTCCAAAAACTATCGCTGGTAATCTAGTATTATTCCCAACAATCCTCCCTAAACTTATGATTTCTTTGCAAATCAATAAGTTTCTTCAATCTGCATCTTCTGTAAGGATTTGGGGAATTCTTTCAAACACTTCTCTTTTTCTTTAAATCATGAATAGCTCTTGAACATTGATCTTGAAGCCTATGTAACAATTCTCGACCTTCTCATTATCTTCATGAACTCTTATTGTTGAACACAACATCACGGTGAGAGTTCCACCGAGTGGATATTCTTTCTCGGCAAACATGAATGCATCCACTCCATCCATTGTAGAAACATGATGAACTTCACATGAATCATAGTAAGTCCATTTAGTACCAGGACATGAACATGCAAATTTCCAGAAATCATCATTAGCATCTGGTTCATAGAGCCTTCTTAGATTAACCTATAACTACATATCCTTCCTATCTTTAAGATCTTCAGCATCAAACCTTTCTTGAACTAATCTCCACAATGTATCAAGATCATCTCTGTCACATGCTTTGATAAGTTCTTCAAACTGAATAAATGATGAAGTTTCACCACCTAGCCTTGTAATCTTCCATGTTGGAGCAAACTTGCTAGCAGTGTATACTTCTAAATCAATCATAGGATGTCTAACTTGCAGTGGTTCAGGATAAAAATCTTCTTCTCAATCAGGATCATTCCAAATATCCGCTCTTGAAGAAACTTCTCATTGAACCTCTTGTTCTTCAAAGAAACTTTGTCTTTTATGTGTCCGAGGTTCACTATCTTTGGCCTTTCTTCGATTAGATACCTTCTTTCTTCTTCTTCGAGTTCATTGGAATAAAATCTTGGTCTTGCCTTTTAACTCGTAGTAGATACCTTCAACTTTATCATCGTGCATTCCTTTGAATCGATGTCTTTTCCACCACCAACACCGCAACAATAATCTTTCATCATTGAAATCACATGTGCCTTGGTTGGTGTCTTGGTTTCTTTTGGCCCTTCTTGATCAAACAATAGCATCTTGAAGTGCTTGATTATTCTTCATCCAATGAAATCTTTAACCGAAGCGGTTCTTTGTTCTTTAGTTAAAGTCTTATCTGCAAATAGGTCAATTACCTTCTTCTTGACTCTCGGATCATTAGCAATCAAGAATTCAATCTCTTCTTCTATAGATGCATAGTGAACTCTGAGTCTTTTCTCTCGAATATTGTAGGTGGAGCAAGGAAACCGGATTTACATCCATTGGATCGTTGGTGTCCATTCTGCCAGCCTTTTAGCCTCCATGAAGTCTCGCAATCTCTATCTCCTCCGCTTTTCTTATTAGCAACTTGATCGTCATTAATCTTTCTAGCAACCTCTCGCATCATGAGCAATTTGAGCTTGTTCTTTCTTTGAAATCTTCCTTCTTGTTTGCTCTTTGCTCGCAAAACTTCTTTACCTTTCTTCTTCTTGATTTCTTCCTCTGCAGGTGGTAATAGCTTGATCGTGATGGTAACTTCTTCTGCAGCTGGGAATGAAATTAGTGGTTCAAGATCTTGAAAATTTCTTTCTCTAGTTGTTTGTTGAGGAACTTCTTGAGTATCGCCTTCCTCAAGAACTTTACTTGAAACACCTTCATCTCCAAATTAAATTCTCCTCCCTTGGTTTCAAAGATCTATTTTCCTCCCTGTTTGGGAGAATTACCCAAATCAGTATTGAGATCTTCAATCACCATCATCGGTGAGGATGGAGATGATATCACAACTGTCTGCGCTTTTCTTAGCTTTAACCACGCAACTCTTCCTTCAAGGTCCGAATCTCTTCTTTCAAATGTGTAACATCCTTGGCATGTTGCTCCTTTAGTTGTGCCAAGTCTTTCTCTAGAGATTCAACCTGCTGCTAATTTGGTACAAAATTCCATCAAATCCAGCCAGGCCCATCGCCTCAACACTTCCAACTGTGACTGTTGGGAGAGGTGAATCATAGGGCATTAGCTTAGATTCCTCCGTAGTTGGACTAGATTGAGCTCGAACCACCACCGCTTGTGCCTAAACCAAAAGGATCGGTACATGCCGTGTGTTGTAATGGGAGGAGTTGGTTTTTTCCTCCTCTCATAGGTGTGAGAAATCGGTGGAGTGTAATCAATGTTTGGAACAGTGATTATAGGTGAGTTTTGTACTTGTGAAATCTTTGCAAGCATTTGAGGAAAAAGAGGTGTAATAATCCTATTGCCATCTTTGTTCATGTTTTGAAAAACTTTAGGCTTAAGGCAATGATTTTATAAACTCTTGTATGGGGTTCCAGTTGAAATTCATTTAACATCGCTTGCACAAACCTTGGATACATCAAAATTTTGTTGAACTCTTTACATTGCCTTTCATACTTGTAAAAATATATTTTGACCAATTAAAATCTTATCAAGAGCAAGACAAACCAAAGGGTAAGCCATTGTTGAACTAAATTGCTCATAAGAAGTTTTCTTAGGACTTAGGCAATGTAAAGAGTATGAATTAAAAATCTCCAATGAGGATGAAACCACTCTTTTGAATGTAGCCTTTTGCTCGGTGGTATCATACCCCATGGAAGCAAGATGTTCATGAATTTCGGCATAGGTAATGTGATGATACCATTGAGATCATCCAATTGGAGAATTCTCCTCAAGGATGCCTCAAGAACATCAATAGTTACCCCATCCACAAGGGCTCTAAGAGCATCAACTGTTTTATGTGTATCTCTATTCTCAATTGTTATAGACCCAATGAAGTCCAAAATGCTTGATTTGAGAGATATAGATTGTGGGATTAAGTAAAGCATACCTTATATAGGTAGTGTTTAGAAAGTCCACAATCGATGAAAAACAGGGCCACTCTTCTCGTTTGACTTTTCCAAGTAGGCCACTTGGTTGTGCTCATCTGCAAAAGTGATAGGTGCCATAGAATCTTTTGATGAAAAATATATTGTGTTAGTATGAATTGTATAAAGAACTCGCCAATCGAGAGAGAAAGATATATAGTGGTAGGGTTTAAGAGTTTTGCGCAAGAAAGAGTATCTAAGGAAAAGATTTATCTTTAGAGGATAAATAGCAATTAGGTAAGTAGATAATCTTCTAAAAATTTACCCTATATATATATATGAAAAGCAATTTCTCTTCAACGGCTAGTAAAAAATTTGTTACTGACACAACAGTTGTAACAGCTAGATCATCGATGGTAAAATAACATCTTTAGTGGCAATCGTGAACTAGCAAAGGGTAATTTTTCACAAAATTTTCAAAAGCAAGTGGTAAAGAAAAACATATGAAAATAAGATCGCTCTTTATCATAGTTTAAGCAAACTACCAGCTATCAACGGATTTGATATGTCTTTACCATGAGCCGTTTGCTATGGACTAGCCAACTCTTAATCATAAAGAATATGGTGAGTTGATAACCATATAGTTTTGGTAAACTATCAACCATAAACGGATTTGTCAAGTGTTTACCAAGAGTCGTTTGCTCTGGACTAGTTGATTCTTATGTGATTAGACATGGTGAATCAATAACCATTTGTTGTGTGTCTCGACACACCTTTTAAGATCAACTCCCACCAAGATTGGTTATGTACCGCATGTGTTAGTATAACTCAAAGAATATGCATAACTAACTTGCTTTAATCAAAATTACTTTTAACCAAGCCACTATCTAAAAATATATTCCCAAAGTCAATCCGATAATATCTATATTTACTCTTCAACCTACCAAGATAGGGAAAAATAAATATATTCATTAATGAACCCTTGTGATCGACTTTGCCTATATAAAGGGGCTCGACACATCATAGTCTTTACCAAAACACATTCTAACTCACAAAATCCCTAAACATCACCATGAGCAATCCTTCCAATTTCATTGACATCTCCTCTGATTCTGAGACAGAGGTTGTGATCGCTTATGAGTCATCTTCAGAGGCATCAGGGTGGGCAGGTTACTTTCCACCCTGTGCTACAAGCTCTTCTTCCAAGAAGCCACCAAATAAGACAGCCAATCCTGCACCTGTTGCCTGACCTGCACCTTCTCTTGAGTTCTACTCTAGTTCATCGATGATGATGCGATGATGAGACCTATTCCTTGTCCAAGTAGTTTCCAAAGGCTCGACAAAGCATTGAGAGCGACTCCAACATGAAGCGATATCCATTCCGCAGAAGCTCGCAAGATTACCAAGGCCTCCTCCATAAGTTCTTGGTCTTGCTTGTCCAAGAATGCACCAACCTTTGAGAACAAGAGGAAGAGAGCAGAAGAACAAGCATGACTATGAGGGCAAGGGCAAGAAGCCAATGGAGTAGTGGTGTAGGGTGTAGGGATGTAGGATGTGTTAGATTGTTAGCTTTTGTGTTTTGATTGTGGTTGTGAGCACTCTTTCTTCGAATGTAGTGAATCTTCTTTATGAATGGAATAAAGTTTCTTTGTTTCACTTTTTCCACTGTGAGAGTAACCTTTACCATCGCTTGCATTGTGGTTTCCATTTATTAGCCTTATTTTCGCATAAAATCATTGGACAAACAAAAATACAAGCACAACCAAAGAACAACTCAATGTATACAAAGAATCCTTCAAACTGCATATCACAAACATAAACCACACACTGAAAGCATTGTTAAGGTTAGTAGTGATTGGTAAATAACTCGAAGTGAATAAAATTTCTGCTGGCAGTGGTTAAAACAGTACTAAACCACTCAGTCAAACAAGTCAACTACAAGTCATTTATCATGTCACCAAAGTCAAAGACTTCATTTACTCCTTGGTTGGGTCCCAACCGTCAAGTTTATTACACAAGTCAACCACTTGTGAATGGTCAACCGTAATAAAATTCAAACAGTCTAAAACCAATATAATTTCCGCGGAATATAGTGGATTCCCGGTCGTTAAGTCCGGAGGATTAATGGTGCTTAAAACGTTCGGATGTCGAATGATCACTAAGGATAATGATCAAGAAGGATTTTGATTGATAACTACACTCTTGATTGATTGGAATTGTATTTGGATACAATTTTTAAAGCACAACAATCGATTAAACAAACTTAAACGAATACGTTTATTAAATTTTACTGTGACGCACAAAATAAAGCGTGAGTTTTAAGAAATAAAAGGCCTATAAATATGAAAATAATATTTTACAATCCAAATAATAAAAGAAAATTATTGGAAAAGAAAATTATTTTTAAAACTATTTATTTAATTATTATTAATTAAAACTATTTTTAACTATTTAATAATACCCTAAAATATAATAAAATATGAAATAAAGCTAGAAAATTGAAATTATGACTTAGAAAAATCTAAAATATTATAAAACTTGTTTTAAAATTGAAAATATATTTTTTACACTTTTTATCTATTTATTATTAATTAATTACTATTTATTAAGTGTTTAAAATACACTTAAATACAAGAAAATATAAAATAAAGCTAGAAAAATAAAATTTTAACTTGGAAAAATCTAAAATATTATAAAACTAATTTTAAAACTAAAAAGATATTTTTTATGTTTTTTTATTATTTATTATTAATTATTTAATACTTTTAACTATTTTAAATTCTAATAAATACTAAACAAGCTAAGAAAATTATGAAATTTTTCTATAAATATCCTATGGTGACGAAAGCTAAGAAAATTATAAAACAAGAAGTGCTTAATAATAATGAAAAAAAATAAAAAGCTAATTTCTATTAAATAAACGCTATCACTATTTTTAAAATTATGTTTTGTGATTTTCTTTTGAAAACTATTTAACTACTGATATTAAGTAACTTTAATGAAAACAAAATTTTACAACTTGAAAATAAGCAGTTTATGAGCTTAAAAGCTAAACAGTTGAGCTTATGAGCTTATTTTGATTTTGCAAGCTCAAATAAGCTTCACAGAAAGAAACAAAAGTGAAATAAGATGTAAACAAGCTAAAGGAACTTAGATTAAGCTAAAAAGCACAAAGATACACACTGATAAGCTTAAAATAAGCAAATATGCACTTATGCAAAACTGAGAAACCAAACAGTCCTACACAGATCTTTAATGCCAAATTAAGCTAGGGGCAAAAGCTTAAAAGCCAAAAATAAGCACTGAGTCAACAAGCTGGGTTGGTGAGCTTCTCAGAAAACCAAAGTATACAAGTTTTGACCCACTATTAAGCTCTGTGTGAGCTTGTGAAAGTGGCTTATAAACACTGAGTTATGCAGTTTACACAAAAATGGGACAAGAAACAAGCTACTAGCAGCCCTGTTAAATAAGCTAGAAAATGGAATATTAAGCTTGGGACTTTAAGATGGCTAGGTTAGCTACACAAAAAGCTCAAGCACACAAGTTGAGACTCACTAATGAGCTTTTGACAAGCTTGTGAAAATGGATGTAAAACTGTGCACAGGGCTTGAAAAAGTATTTGAAATAAGCTAAGAATTAAGCAGTGTAATAAGCTAGCTAGAAAATATAAAAAATACTATGATAGAGATAAGTAGTTGAATATTAATATACCAAAAGCTCAAATCTTGAAGCTTAATATTAAGTCCTATAGAAAATAATCTAGTTTATTCAAAACCGCTAAACCGAAAATTTTGACTTTTAAGATGAACTAAAAGTTGACTATTATGAACTTTAAATCAAATCTACTCACCGATTATGTTATGATAACCTAAAATAAGATGGAATTAAGCTAAGTTACCAAGTTCTAAGCTACTATTATGAGTTTTACTCTTTAAAACCTAACAGTTAACAATTTAAGTGAGATTAAAAGTAACTTTGACTTTTGAACAAACAAGCACTGGTTTTTCTTGTAAGTTTGAGTTATTTAGACCAAGTGTGACATGTATCAAACAAGAACACTGCCTTGAATACCCTTTAACACAGTTAACAAATCAAAACCAAACACCCTTTTACTTAACTGCTTTTAAAGATTTTCAAAGCAAATGAGTGATTTAAACCATGATATTGATTCATACAATCATCTAATGATATAATAAGTCAATTAAACACATAAACACTAACAATTACAACTAAAGCCTATAAATTACTATTATGCGGTTTACTTAGTGAAAATAGAAAACAAAGCAACTACAATAATCGATGAACAAGGTGCTATATCAATAATATCACTAATACACACCAAATAAGCACAAAGAACACGAGATAAGCAATGATAAGCGCTCTCAAAGGAATTGCCAAAATCAAGAATTAAGCTTACAAGTGGCTTCCAAGCTCAAAACCGAGATCCAAGGATCGAAAACATAACCTCAGACTTCCCAAGAAGCTCTAAACCAAAGGCAATCCAAAATCTACCACCTCCATTCTTGATAACCTTCACCATTGATTTTTATTTTTATCTAATTTTTTGGTATTTTTGGTATTTTTTCTTTTGCTTCTAAACCGATTTTATGGTTTCTAATAGCTTAAACAAGCTATCTAGGAGCTTATGAGCTTACTCAGTTCATAACAACAACTAACAACAACATTAACATTTTAAGAATTTGAACAAGTAAAATTGCATAAACCTAAATTGAGATTTAAAATCAGAATTGATGTTTACAAAAGCTTTATTGTACACTAAAACTTGAAATACAAAGCTTGAAAGCTAAAACATACATCGGAATTTAAAATTGCTTAAACGACATAAACTAAAAATTACACACCACTTTTCTTCACATTGAACCATTCTTGTTTATAGAGATCTTTTGAGTCCCTTGTCGACCTCGAATCATTCCCACCTATTTCCAACCATCGATCCTTCCGGATCATCAAATTCACCATTTTTCATTTTGGCGGGAAAAAAGTCTTGAGCGGTTTCTTCAATTAATGCAATTTGGTGTTTGTGGAGGTGTTAAGGAGTGGGTAAACAAATGTTAGGGGTGAGGTGGAAAGTTGAAAAGGTGGAAAACCACACCGGTTTTGGTTTTCGAGAGATGGGTGAGGAGATGAGCAGTGGTCCGGTTTTGGCGGGTTTGACTTTATTTGACCGCTTTTAATAACGGGTGTAGGTTCAAAATGGGGGTCATAGGTTTATTGACAGGGGTTCTTAATACATAAAGGGTCATTTGGTAGCTTAATAACACAAGGACCATTTATGCAATTTTCGATTTATGAGGGCTAAACACGCTAATTTTCCAAAGATAACACACGGACCAATCCTCGCCAAATATGAATAGTACAAGGACCACATTTGATTATTTTCCATTTTTAAATGTCCAAGGACCTTTATGACAATTTTCAAACTTTAAGGACCTATTCGCCATTTGACCAAAGATTCATTCAAGGACCATTTTTGACAATTTAGAATATTTCAGGGACCTTGAATGATAAAACTCCACATTTTTGGATTCCAGGGACTAGATTTGCCAATCTTTGAAAGTTTAGGGACTAAAGTTGTCAATTATGCAATTTTAAATTTCAAGGACCAAGTTTGACAACTCATGAATACCTAGGGACTCTAAATAACATTTTTCATTATTTTGATTTACCAGGGACTGTATTTGACAACTTTTAAAACTTGGGGGACTAAAACTGCCAATTATGCAAACTTGATACGTTTTTCACCTGATTTTAGTATTTTGCATTTAAAACACATAAAACACTTATTTGTGATATTTTTATCATTTGATGCATTTAGTGTTTTCGGATGTTTTTGTAGTTTAAATGTACAAAATGATGAGTATTTACTGACACTCATCAATCCTCAACAACTTACACCTTCCCACATTAACTTCATCAATCCTTCTTAACTTGTATTTAAGCATCTTTAACACACAAAACCACTCATATCACACATACTCCAAAACATTTCTCTTCAAAAATCACCATGAGTCATTCAAACCCTATCAATGTCTCATCCGATGCCTCATTTTTGAATAGTGTTTAGGATGATAGTGTTTGGCATTATGTTACGAACAATCCGTAGATTGAAGAGCGAGGTGTTTGAAGAGGTTTCTTCAAGAAAGAAAACTCATTTGGCCATGAGCACTACCCTTCGATTCTTTGGTCCTTCATCAATCCAACCAATGCCTCGGGATGCCATCATCAAAGAGTCTCCTTATGAAGAGTCGATGATGAAACAAATTGAAAGAGTCCTTGTGGTTCCTCCCTTAAAACAAGTGCTTCCACTAGAAGAGCTGCAAGCACCACCTTCTCAACCATTGTTGACAAAGACCACTAATGAGGGTCCTTCATCATCCTCACCACTTGTTGGAGGAATGGTGATGGGGCCAGCATGCCCAAGGTGTGGAGTGTGATTGAAGGTCCAAGGCGCCCAAAGTGATGCCAGAGTGGGCCTTTCCTAGAAGCCTTAGGTGGTAGTTGGTGGTTAGGTTGGGGTAGGGGTTGGAGTAGGATGTGAAGCTTGTGTCATGTAGTTTGTGTTGGGAGTTGTCTTGTGGAATAGTCTGTTGTATGTAAGCTCAATGGTTGTAATCTCGCATCTTTAGATGCGACTAAATAAATAATAATAAAACCATGGCTTTTGCTTTAAATTCCTTGCATCATACCGAGTGTGATTAACTTCTTTATCTCCAAACTAACAATCATCCATCATAAAGTTCAAAATCGAGAGATAGGACTTGTTGCACCATGTGCCTTGAACATCCACTATCCGTAGCCTTGATCCGATCTTTTTGTCCTTGGATGTTCCCGCATATAAGTAAGGAGTTAGTTTCCTTTGGGGACCCAAGCCATGATTGACTTGGATCCGCCTCGTATCAATATAGTTAAATCTATCAAAGGTCATTGATACACCATTGGGATTGGTTGTAGAGGTAATTCCTTTAGATTTCCATTCCTAACGTGTTGAGGCCTTCACAAGATTTCCCATGTTACCCCTGGTCTTGTTTACAACCCTTGCAGCTGAACTTTTGATTGAGCGAAGGTAATCTACTGGTTTAGATTTTGGTACCACTATTGGTTATAGTTAACCCTTTTATCATAAAAGACCTTTTCCTGCTTTGTGCAGATTTTGCAAAAGTTGTTTTGAGTTTTGCACTTGTAACAGTGATTTAGGGTGGCGATGTTAATAGCTTTAGTAGTGACAAAAGTTTTAAGACCACTTCTTAGTTGAACCGCTCTTAGGACCATTTCTTTGTATGAATTAGGGTGTATTTTGTTTTGAAACTTGTTTGACTCCACCCTTTTATTCCCATGGACTTCCTTCTCCCAACATGATAGTCACAATTAGCATGTAAATGATTAAAGCTACCACAGATATAACATGTTTTATTGTACATCACAAAATCACTACCTAGTTGTTGAGATTTGACATGATTCCAACTCCTCCGGTTACCCCTAGAGTCGATTACTTGTTTCTATACATCTCAAAGATACCTTACAGTTGATCTAGGCTTATTAACTTGTTTCATAGGTTCCTCCGTAATAGTATTAACAACTTTGGGATAGAAGCCTCTACATTCTTTTTAACATTCTTACTAATAACGGATGAGTCACTTGCACTTTCAAAAATATCGATTCAAGCTTAACTTCTTTCTCATTTTCACAAACTTGAGAGGACCATACTCACGAATAGGTTCCCGAAAATCTTTTAGGCTGTATGAGCTAAATCTATGCCAGAGGTGATGGAACACCCTTAGTGGTGGAGGAACAATATTGTATCCCATACCGGACTTAACTTTACTAGTAATTTGAGCATTCCAAATTTTATCAATTGACTTAGACCCGATAATAACGGTGTCAACAAATAAATTGACATTCTCATTTATCTTTTAAGTTTTTCAAACTCTTCTTTAATGCCTCATTCATCGATGTCTTATGATCTATCTCTCTCTAAGAATAATCATATCATCATTATATTTTGACTCATTTGCTCTATAATGCTCTAGTTGTTTTTCTAATACGCTTATGCCTCTTCTAAGGTTTGACACGATAATTAGCGACAACAACTCTTTTCTTTGGTTTTCAAAAGATTCATTAAGCCTTCACATTCTCTAAAAGCCCTACATGTTTTAGAACAACTATCAAAGTTTTGTACCTCGTCGTCGAGAAAGCCATGAGAGCATGTTCTCAGAGACACAAGAGCAAGATCAAGGGACTCTAAATAACATTTTCATTATTTTGATTTACCAGGACTCAGATTTGACAACTTTTGAAACTTGGGGACTAAACTCGCCAATTATGCAAACTTGATCGTTTTCACCGATTTTGGTATTTTTGCATTTAAAACACATAAAACACTTGTTTGTGATATTTTATCATTTTGATGCATTTCGAGTGTTTTCGATGTTTTGCGCTTTAAAATGTACAAAATGATGAGTAATCGCACACTCATCAATCCCCACACTAAGATATTGCTAGTCCCTAGCAATCTTTTGGAAAATTTTAATGGATTTCATCTCTTTACCAAAAGCCATTACTTCGGAGTAGCCAATTGTTTCAGTTCAAGTAAGAACCTTGGTACAATGATAACCAAATAATTTTGAGCAAATTACCGATTTTCAACGGTTTTGATTTGTCTTTACCGTAAACCGCTTGCTTCGGACTAGCCAACTCTTAGATAAAATATCTTTGGTGAGTCGATTACAATTATGGCTTTCTAATCGCTTTTACCACAAGCCATAAACTTATGGGCTAGCCAACTCTTTACTAATTAAAGATATGGTGAATAACACCATACAATTTTGGGCAAATTGCAAGCCATAAACGGATTTGATATATCTTTACCAAGAGTCGTTTGCTCTCGGATTAGCCAATCCTTATGTGGGTTAGACATGGCGGATGATTACCATTTGTTGAGTAAGTAAAACACTTACTCCAAAAAAATTTGGCCAAAAATGGGGAATTGGGTGGTATAATTACATGATAAAATTCGTGAGAATTCCCCACACTAGAAATGAATATTTCCTCAATATTCAAAGTACCGGCGGTTATGCCAAACATAGAATATAAAAGGAAATACTACGCCATTATTTTATTTTGATATATACACATTTTTTTTTAGAGTACTTATATACAACAATGGGGCAACTCCCCACACTAGGGTGATACTCACGGTGAAACCCATATGGTGTGCTATTGTTTTTGATTATCGAGTCGCTAGCTTGACTCGATACCGCATTCATTGGTTCATGGGAAAGTTTGTAGATCCGGACAACCATGGATGGAATGTCCTCTCCAAAATAATGTTTCAATCGATGACCATTCACTTTAAAATTTGGACCATCGGGTTGAGATAACTCAATAGTACCATAAGGATAAACCTTAGCAATAGTAAATGGACGGCACCAACGGGACTTGAGCTTCCCGAGAATATCTTCAATCTTGAATTGAAAAGAAGGACTCGATCACCGACGTTGAAAACGCGGTTCTTGATTTTAGAGTCATGAATCTTCTTTGTCTTTGTTTGTAGATCAAAGAGTTCTCGTATGCTTGATCACGAGTTCATTTAATTCATTCATTTGAACTTTTCTATGATCACCACCGTCTCGTGATATCGAAGTTTGCATGTTTTAAGGCCCAAGATGCTTTGTGCTCGAGCTCAATCGGAAGATGACATGCCTTTTCGTATACAAGCTTGTATGGAGTACACCGATTGGTGTTTTATAAGTCGCACGGAAGGCCCAGAGTGCGTCATCTAGTTTATCCGACCGGGATGCACGGTTTTCGCCATCGTCCTTTCAAGAATTCTTTTAATACCACGGTTGGAAACTTCCACTTGCCCACTTGTTCGGGGTGGTATGCGAGAGAGACGGTGGGTTACACCATACTTTGCATGACTCGATCAAATTGGTCATTGCGAAATGCGTACCACGATCACCGATTATAGCTCATGGAGTTCCAAACCTAGCAAAAGAGATTTTAAGAATTTTACAACAACTCGGGCATCGTTGGTAGGTAAAGCTTTCGCTTCAACCCATTTTGACAAATAGTCAATGACCACAAGTATGTATTTGTTTCTCGAGATGATGGAAATGGCCCCATAAAGTCAATGCCCCGATGTCAAAGATCTCACAAACTTGAATGGCATTTTATGCATTTCATTTCTTTGAGAGATATTTCCGTGGCGTTGACAAGCGTCATGTGTTTTAACAAATTCGGGCATCCTTGTAAATCATGGGCCAATAAAACCGGTCAAACACCTTTTTGGCGGTGTAGTTTGGACTATGATGTCCCCGATGGGTCGGCATGGCAAGCTTTGAGAATGTCAATAGCTTCGTCCATAGACACACCGTCGGATGACTTGATCCGCATGATTTTGAATAAGTAGGGTCGTCCCAAAAGTAATGTTTAACATCCTTGAAGAATTTGTTCTTCCGTTGGGTCGACATTCCTTTCACTATGAAGTTACCCGCATGGTAATTTGCGGTCGAGAAACCATGGGGTGGTAGAGTTTCACGAAAAGAAACCGCATTGAGTGTCTCGAGAGGAAATGTTTCATTTATTTCCTTTTCTCGAAAACATCTTGGTGAGGGTTTTCTAGGCAGGACAGATGATCGACCTGTGTTCTCGGCTCCTTTTTATCACGTATAATGATATCAAATTCTTGCGGGAGGAGAACCCAACGAAGCAATCTCGGCTTTGCATCTTGTTTTGCAAAGAGATATTTGAGAGCCGAGTGATCCGTATACACCACGCATTTGGTCAAGATTAAGTATGGCGAAACTTCTCAAACGCATACACCACGGCTAATAGCTCTTTTTACGTGGTGGTGTAATGGGTTTGAGCTTCATCATAGTCTTACTTGCGTAGTGGATAGGTGAAAATGCTTGGATCTCGTTGCCCGAGCAAAGACCGATAGCAAAATCACTTGCATCGCACATGAGCTCAAAAGGCAAGTCCGGTCATGAGCAACGAGAATGGGTGCTTGATAGCTTTTCTTTAATGTTTCAAAAGCTTCGATGCACTCGGTGAGAAGATAAAAGGAGCATCTTTTCAAGAAGATGGGTCATAGGTAAGGCGATCTTAGAAAAATCTTGTATGAATCTGCGATAGAAACCGACATGACCTAAAAACTCCTAATACCTTTGACGGTAGTAGGATGAGGCGCTTAGCAATAACATCGACTTTTGCTCTATCGACCTCAATCCGTTTTGGAAATCTTATGGCCAAGGACTATGCCTTCTTTGACCATAAAGTGGCTCTTCTCCCAATTTAGACAAAGATTGTGTCTTCACACCGCTTGAGCATTTTTCTAAATGGGAGAGACATGTTTGAAACGAGTCCCCAATGACCGAAATCATCCATAAACACCTCCATTGTTTCCCGATCATGTCGTGGAATATGGCCATCATACATCGTTGGGACGTGCAGGGAGCATTACATAGGCCAAAAGGCATACGTCTCAGAGGCAAAAGTTCCGTATGGGCGGTGAATGTAGTCTTCTCTGATCCCGTGGATCAATGGGGATCTGAAAATAACCCGAGAAACCATCCAAGAAACAATAGTACTGTTCCTGCTAATCTCTCAAGCATTTGGTCCATGAAGGGTAGAGGAAAATAGTCTTCTGGTGGCGTCATTCAACTTACGATAGTCAATACACACACGCCATCCCAGTAACCAATCGAGTTGGAATTAACTCGTTTTCTTCATTGTGACAACAGTTATGCCACCCTTTTAGAACACGGTGAATTGGGCTAACCCAAGGACTATCGAGATCGGGTAAATTAATCCGCATCAAGAAGTTTGATAACCTCATGTTTAATAACATCATGGATTTTGGATTTACTCTTCTCGATGTTGAATCTTTGGTTTGAAGTCATCCTCCATCAAGATTTTGTGAGTACAAAACTCGTGGTTGATACCTTAATGTCGGAGAGTTTCCAAGCAATTGCTTGCTTGTGTGACTTCAAGACCTTTATAAGAGCAGTCTTTTCATCTTTACTCAAATCTTGAGCAATAATGACGGGTAATTTATCATCACCCTCAAGAAATGCATACTCGAGATGAAGTGGTAAGTCCTTAAGTTCTACCTCAGGAAATTCTTCAGTTTTCTCAACTGACTTGACTTCCTTGTTATGAAGCTTTACGGGAGGGACTGATGATGGATCATCATTGAGCATCTTCTCGATGATAAGAATATCTCCCTCGATGTCAATTGGAGCGTGATCAATTTCCCATGGAACTGAATCACTAGACAAGTATGCTTCAATCTCTTCCAAGATGAAGTCACTTTCCTCAAACGGAGTGAGAGAAGGAGTATAATTGGCGATGATGGGTCGAGATGAATGAGTGAGATTATCACTCAAGAATTATGATCATAACCAAGAACTTCTTGAGAGTACTCTTCGTAGCAACATCAATGATATCTATTCGTTAACCGACTCGTAATCATAGTTTGCGGAGTACCTCGAAGTTTGATCAAGGTTAAAGGTGGCGACTTCATTACCAACACGTAATGTGATTTCTTGCTCAAATACATCAATGAGAGCACGGCCCGTTCTCGTGAATCCTCGTCCAACAATGAGAGGAACCCGATGATCGGCATCGAAATCAACAACCACAAAGTCACCGGAAAATGGAACTTTCCTACTTTCACAATCGCCTCGGCAATGCCAAGAGGACGGGATATTGTACGATCTCGCAAGCTCGAGAGTCATGCATGTATGAGTAAGGTCCTAAGAGAAAGTTTCTTCCATCTTGAATAAGGCATCGATTGATGCTTGCACCAAGATCGCTAAGGCAAAGCATTCAACCATTCCTAGAAATACACAAGGTAAGAGAAATTTTCCGGGATCTCCAAGCTTCTGAATCTTTTCAAGATAATCTTCGAAAGCGCCTCGCTTTAGAGGAGTTTTGCCATCTCAAACAGCTTTTCCTTGTTGCTTAACATGTGTTTGAGAGTTGATGCAAACTTGGGCATCGACATGATAGCATCCGCAAAGCTTATGTCAAAATGTAGTTCTTGGAAATTTTGAAAAATTTGTCCATTTGATGATCGGCTTTTTCATGAGCTTTTGCTCATTCAAACGTGATGGGTAAGGAATAGAAGATTTGGTTTGGGTTTTCAACGGAGCTACTGGAGGTTCAAAACAACTCCTGGGTTGGATTTGGGTTTCGTGACAACTTGAGGTTGGACATCGTTGGTACCTCCGTTATTAGTAGGAAGTTCCTTGTCCTTTGTTGCCTCGGGTTCACTTTCCACTACCTTCGGAGAGAAGAAGAAGAGGTAGTAGGAATAGCGGGTCCATTGTATGAAACACCACTTCGGTTGTGATCGCCAGCATCGCCCCTCGGGTTAGCGATCGTGTTGCTCGAAAGTTTTCTGAGCCCGAGGGTTGATCATTTAAAGACTTCTTTAGATCGTGATCCGACCGACCAACAACTTGTTCATTTCATCTTGGGATTTCATGAATTGCTTCAATAGCTCATCGATGATGGTCTTGGAGGATGTGGAGGAAATTTTGAGGTCGTATGTTTTGATTATGACCTTGTTGTTGAAAATTCCCTTGGTTAGGATTCACATTTCCTTAAATTGATTCCCACGATTGAAATTTTTTGATTAAGGTTTCCTGATGTTGGAAACCTTGATTTGGTCCGGATAGAAATTACCTTGGTTTTGATAACCTTGGTTCATTCTAGGTTGGTTACGATTCGGTTTTGTATGTTAGGATTCTCGTTAAACCGGGTGGTGCACGATAAGTATTAGCACGGTAGTTTGGTTCATTTTGAGGACGGTATTGATTACCTCCACGATGTGAAGTACCGGCTATAGCATTGGCTTCAAACGGACTACCATCGGTGGCGACAGTTGTAGTATGCATGAGGGCCACCACAAGTAACATGCACTCGACTTTCTTCACTTCACCATGTGATGGTGTCTCGTGTGAAAGTGACTTTCTTTGGTTAGCAAGAACCAAAGCTCGAACAATATCCGTGAGTTTGTCAATCTTAGCATCGGTGCTTGATGTACTCACGGAGATGAAGTAGAAGGTCCATTTAGACGAGACCGATATGTCTTTGTTCGGAAAGGGCGGACTGGGACTTGTTTTCTATGATTTGCAAGGCTTCTTTTGTGGTCTTGCTCGAAAATTACCTCCAGCGGAGGCATTTAAAGAGTCTTGGTCGACTTGTCTCGCACCATTGTAGAAAGTATCCATTTGCATTAACTCGGTAAAACCATGATGCGGACACTCATGAGCAACTCTTTGTAACGATCCCATGCCTCCCGAATGATTCATCAAATCTTTGAGAGAATTTCATTATCTCATTCTTAAGACTTGTATTTTGGGATGGAGGATAGAATTCGTTAACAAACTTAGTGACTAAATCCTCCCATGTCTCAATGGAGCGAGGGGTTGTTTCTCCGAAGCCAATTCCGGCTTGTCCTACAGAGAATGGGAAATGAAGAAGCTTAATTGCTTCATGTGGGACATTCTTGTATTTGATGGTGGATGCAATCTTGTTGAACCATCGAATATGTGCATGAGGATCATCCACCAAAACCATAAAATTGGCTTTGGGTTACAAGATTAAGCAACCCGGTTTTGAGCTCAAAGGTATCGGCCACGATGGTTGGGACAATAATGGCATCTCCGTAACCCTCGATGGGTGCTTGGAGAAGCTCATTCATCGGCTTATCTTACGCCATTACGGCGGGGTGGTGGTGCTAGGCGCCCTCGATCACGGTGAAGGAGCGAACGCCCTCTACGTCGACGAGAATACTTACAAGTTCGAAAGTGGACTTGTAGAGTGGAAGAACGAGTGCGCATGCACTAAGTATAAAAATCGCCAAAACAAATGCGAGGCAAAGCGACAAGTGAACTTAAACCAATAATCACAAATGAAATGGCTTCTTTGAAAAGGTACACCAAATCACAAGGACACAAAGGCAAGTTTTGATCTTTAAGATTGGGAACTTACTAATGTTCACACCCCCAGTTGGTAGGTGTATTGCATTGATTTGCGGTGGTTGATTTTTATGTATTTATTAAGTACCACTGAAAAGACGTAGGTATGGATATGTGCTAAGGGTTTAAAAACTTTTGGACAATATTTTTGGAATCGTCTCGTTTAACCAAATCGTATCTCTTTAAGAATCACCTTAAAGGAAACACAAGCTAGAAAACGTTACGATTGTTTTCTTGTTTTATATTTTTTGGTGTTGTTAACACTTTAGGAAAAGTGTTAATGAACTTTTGATTTGGATAACTTTACAAAATCTGCTTACAAAAGTGGTATATGTGCAAGTCACGGTCTCGAAAATGCTTAGAACACGCTAAAGCCTCCGTGTGCGCCAAAATTTGGTTGGGTCCCAACCGTCAAGTTTATTACACAAGTCAACCACTTGTGAATGGTCAACCGTAATAAAATTCAAGCATCTAAAACCAATGCAATTTCCTTGAATATAGTGGATTCCGGTCGTTAAGTCCCACTGAGGATTAATGGTGCTTAAAACGTTCGGATGTCGAATGATCACTAAGGATAATGATCAAGTAAGGATTTTGATTGATAACTACACTCTTCGATTGATTGGAATTGTATTTGGATACAATTTTTAAAGCACAACAATCGATTAAACAAACTTAAACGAATCGTTTATTAAATTCTACGTAAACGCATAAAATAAAACGTGAGTTTTAAGAAATAAAGGCCTATAAATATGAAATGATATTTTACAATCCTAATAATAAAAGAAAATTATTGGAAAAAGAAAATTATTTTTAAAACTATTTATTTAATTATTATTAATTAAAAACTATTTTTAACTATTTAATAATACCCTAAAATATAATAAAATATGAAATAAAGCTAGAAAATTGAAATTATGACTTAGAAAAATCTAAAATATTATAAAACTTGTTTTAAAATTGAAAATATATTTTTTACACTTTTTATCTATTTATTATTAATTAATTACTATTTATTAAGTGTTTAAAATACACTTAAATACAAGAAAATATAAAATAAAGCTTGAAAATAAAATTTTAACTTGGAAAAATCTAAAATATTATAAAACTAATTTTAAAACTAAAAGATATTTTTATGTTTTTAATTATTTATTATTAATTATTTAATACTTTTAACTATTTTAAATTCTAATAAATACTAAACAAGCTAAGAAAATTATGAAATTTTTCTATAAATATCCTATGGTGACAGAAAGCTAAGAAAATTATAAAACAAGAAGTGCTTAATAATAATTTGAAAAAAAATAAAAGCTAATTTCTATTAAATAAACGCTATCACTATTTTTAAAATTATGTTTTTGTGATTTTTCTTTTGAAAACTATTTAACTACTCGATATTAAGTAACTTTAATGAAAACAAAATTTTACAACTTGAAAATAAGCGGTTTATGAGCTTAAAAGCTAAGCAGTTGAGCTTATGAGCTTATTTTGATTTTGCAAGCTCAAATAAGCTTCACAGAAAGAAACAAAAGTGAAATAAGATGTAAACAAGCTAAAGGAACTTAGATTAAGCTAAAAAGCACAAAGATACACACTGATAAGCTTAAAATAAGCAAATAAGCACTTATGCAAAACTGAGAAACCAAACAGTCCTACGCAGATCTTTAATGCCAAATTAAGCTAGGGGCAAAAGCTTAAAAGCCAAAAATAAGCATCGAGTCAACAAGTCGGGTTGGTGAGCTTCTCGAAAAACCAAAGTATACAAGTTTTGACCCACTATTAAGCTCTGTGAGCTTGTGAAAATGGCTTGTAAACACCGAGTTATGCGGTTTACACAAAATGGGACAAGAAACAAGCTACTAGCGACCACATTAAATAAGCTAGAAAATGGAATATTAAGCTTGGGACTTTAAGATGGCTAGGTTAGCTACACAAAAAGCTCAAGCACACAAGCTGAGACTCACTAATGAGCTTTTGACAAGCTTGTGAAAATGGATGTAAAACTGTGCACAGGGCACCTATTTGAAAAAGTACTTGAAATAAGCTAAGAATTAAGCAGTGTAATAAGCAAGCTAGAAAATATAAAAAATACTATGATAGAGATAAGCAGTTGAATATTAATATACCAAAAGCTCAAATCTTGAAGCTTAATATTAAGTCCTATAGAAAATAATCTAGTTTATTTAAAACCTATGGCCGAAAATTTTGACTTTTTAAGATGAACTAAAAGTTGACTATTATGAACTTTAAATCAAATCTACTCACCGATTATGTTATGATAACCAAAAATAAGATGGAATTAAGCTAAGTTACCAAGTTCTAAGCTACTATTATGAGTTTTACTCTTTAAAACCTAACAGATTAACAATTTAAGTGAGATTAAAAGTAACTTTGACTTTTGAACAAACAAGCAATCGGTTTTTCTTGTATGTTTGAGTTATTTAGACCAAGTGTGACATGTATCAAACAAGAACATTGTCTTGAATACCCTTTAACACAGTTAACAAATCAAAACCAAACACCCTTTTACTTAACTGTTTTAAAGATTTTCAAAGCAAATGAGTGATTTAAACCATGAAACTGATTCATACAATCATCTAATGATATAATAATTTGAATTAAACACATAAACACTAACAATTACAACTAAAGCCTATAAATTACTATTATCTTTGTTTTACTTAGTGAAAATAGAAAACAAAGCAACTACAATAACTGATGAACAAGCAGGCTATATTAAGCAATAATATCACTAATACACACCAAATAAGCACAAAGAACACAGAGATAAGCAATGATAAGCAGTTCTACAGTGAATTGCCAAAATCAAGAATTAAGCTTACAAGTGGCTTCCAAGCTCAAAACTGAGATCCAAGGACTGAAAACATAACCTACAGCTTCCCAAGAAGCTCTAAACCAAAGGCAATCCAAAATCTACCCTGCTCCAGCTTCTTGATAACCTTTACCATTGATTTTTTATTTTTATCTAATTTTTTTGGTATTTTTGGTATTTTTTTTCTTTTTGCTTCTAAACTGATTTTAAGGGTTTCTAATAGCTTAAACAAGCTATCTAGAAGCTTATGTGAGCTTACTCAGTTCATAACAACAACTAACAACAACATTAACATTTTAAGAATTTGAACAAGTAAAATTGCATAAACTGAAATTGAGATTTAAAACTGTAATTGATGTTTACAAAAGCTTTATTGTACACTAAAAACTTGAAATACAAAGCTTGAAAGCTAAAACATACACTGGAATTTAAAATTAAGCTAAAACGACATAAACTAAAAAATTACACACACCACTTTTCTTCACATTGAACCATTCTTGTTTATAGAGATCTTTTTGAGTCCCTTGTCGACCTCTGAATCATTCCCACCTATTTCCAACCATCGGATCCTTCCAGATCATCAAATTCGCCATTTGTCAATTTGGCGGGAAAAAAGTCTTGAGCAGATTTCTTCAATTAATGCAATTTGGTGTTTGTGGAGGTGTTAAGGATGGGCAAACAACAATTATTAGGGTGAGGTGGAAAGTTGAAAGGTGGAAAAACACACTGGTTTTGGTTTTCGAGAGATGGGTGAGGAGATGAGCAGTGGAGTCCGGTTTTGGCGGGTTTGACTTTATTTGACCGTTTTAATAACGGGTGAGGTTCAAATGGGGTCATAGGTTTATTGAGGGGGTTCTTAATACATAAAGGGTCGGTTTGGTAGCTTAATAACACAAGGACCATTTATGCAATTTTCTAATTTATGAGGGCTAAACTCGCCAATTTTCCAAAGATAACACACGGACCAATCCTGCCAAATATGAATAGTACAAGGACCACATTTGATTATTTTCCATTTTTAAATGTCCAAGGACCTTTATGACAATTTTCAAACTTTAAGGACCTATTCTCGCCATTTGACCAAAGATTCATTCAAGGACCATTTTGACAATTTAGAATATTTCGGGGACCTTGAATGATAAAACTCCACATTTTTGGATTCGTGGACTAGATTTGCCAATCTTTGAAAGTTTAGGGACTAAAGTTGTCAATTATGCAATTTTAAATTTCAAGGACCAAGTTTGACAACTCATGAATACCTAGGGACTCTAAATAACATTTTTCATTATTTTGATTTACCAGTGGATGATTTGACAACTTTTAAAACTGGGGGACTAAAGCGCAATTATGCAAACTTGATACGTTTTCACCGATTTTAGTATTTTGCATTTAAAACACATAAAACACTTATTTGTGATATTTTTATCATTTTGATGCATTTCTGAGTGTTTTCAGATGTTTTTGTAGTTTAAAATGTACAAAAATGATGAGTATTTGCACACTCATCAATCCTCAACAACTTACACCTTCCCCACATTAACTTACTGAATCCTTCTTAACTTGTATTTAAGCATCTTTAACACACAAACCACTCATATCACACATACTCCAAAAACATTTCTCTTCAAAAATCACCATGAGTCATTCAAACCCTATCAATTTCTCATCTGACAGCTCATTTTTGAATAGTGTTTAGGATGATAGTGTTTGGCATTATGTTCTGAACAATCCAGGTAGATTGAAGAGCGAGGTGTTTGAAGAGGTTTCTTCAAGAAAGAAAACTCATTTGGCCATGAGCACTACCCCTTCAGTTGCTGGTCCTTCATCAATCCAACCAATGCCTCAGGATGCCATCATCAAAGAGTCTCCTTATGAAGAGTCTGATGATGAAACAGCTGAAAGAGTCCTTGTGGTTCCTCCCCTTAAAACAGTGCTTCCACTAGAAGAGCTGCAAGCACCACCTTCTCAACCATTGTTGACAGCACCACTAACAGAGGGTCCTTCATCATCCTCACCACTTGTTGGAGGAATGGTGATGGGGCTAGCATGCCCCAAGGTGTGGAGTGTGATTGAAGGTCGAAGGGCGCCCAGTGATGCCAGTGGGCCTTTCCTAAAAGCCTTAGGTGGTAGTTGGTGGTTAGGTTGGGGTAGGGGTTGGAGTAGGATGTGAAGCTTGTGTCTGTAGTTTGTGTTAGGGAGTTGTCTTGTGGAATAGTCTGTTGTATGTAAGCTCAATGGTTGTAATCTCGCATCTTTAGATGCACTAAATAAATAATAATAAAACCATGGCTTTTGCTTTAAATTCCTTGCATCATCTTGAGTGTGATTAACTTCTTATCTCCAAAACTAACAATCATCCATCATAAAGTTCAAAATCGAGAGATAGGACTTGTTGCCGGTCATGTGCCTTGAACATCCACTATACATGTAGCCTTGATCCGATCTTTTGTCCTTGGATGTTCCGCGCATATAAGTAAGGAGTTAGTTTCCTTTGGGGACCCAAGCCATGATTGACTTGGATCCGCCTCGTGTATCAATATAGTTAAATCTATCAAAGGTCATTGATACACCATTGGGATTGGTTGTAGAGGTAATTCCTTTAGATTTCCATTCTAACGTGTTGAGGCCTTCACAAGATTTCCCATGTTACCCCGGTCTTGTTTACAACCCTTGCAGTGGGAACTTTTGATTGAGCGATGGTAGCTATTTGGTTTAGATTTTGTACCCACTATTGGTTATAGTTAACCCTTTTATCATAAAAGACCTTTTCCTGTTTGTGCAGATTTTGCAAAAGTTGTTTTGAGTTTTGCACTTGTAACAGTGATTTAGGGTGGCGGTGTTATAGCTTTTAGTAGTGGCAAAGTTTTAAGACCACTTCTTAGTTGAACGCTCTTAGGACCATTTCTTTGTATGAATTAGGGTGTATTTTGTTTTGAAACTTGTTTGACTCCACCCTTTTATTCCCATGGACTTCCCTTCTCCCAACATGATAGTCACAATTAGCATGTAAATGATTAAAGCTACCACAGATATAACATGTTTTATTGTACATCACAAAATCACTACCTAGTTGTTGAGATTTGACATGATTCCAACTCCTCTGGTTACCCCTAGGAGCTGATTACTTGTTTCTATACATCTCAGCATACCTTACAGTTGATCTAGGCTTATTAACTTGTTTCATAGGTTCCTCTGTAATAGTATTAACAACTTTTGGGATAGAAGCCTCTACATTCTTTTTAACATTCTTACTAATAACAGATGAGTCACTTGCACTTTCAAAAATATCAGATTCAAGCTTAACTTCTTTCTCATTTTTCACAAACTTGAGAGGACCATACTCACGAATAGGTTCCTGAAAATCTTTTAGGCCTGTATGAGCTAAATCTATGCCAGGAGGTGATGGAACACCCCTTAGTGGTGGAGGAACAATATTGTATCCCATACCAGACTTAACTTTACTAGTAATTTGAGCATTCCAAATTTTATCAATTGACTTAGACTGATAATAACAGGTGTCAACAGTCAAATTGACATTCTCATTTATCTTTTTAAGTTTTTCAAACTCTTCTTTTAATGCCTCATTCACTGATGTCTTATGATCTATCTCTCTTCTAAGAATAATCATATCATCATTATATTTTGACTCATTTGCTATATAATGCTCTAGTTGTTTTTCTAATACAGTTATGCCTCTTCTAAGGTTTGACACAAAGATAATTAGCAAAGAAACAACTCTGTTCTTTGGTTTTCAAAAGATTCATTAAGCCTTTCACATTCTCTAAAAGCCCTACATGTTTTAGAACAACTATCAAAGTTTTGTACCTCAGTCGAGAAAGCCATGAGAGCATGTTCAGAGACACAAGAGCAAAGATCGAAGGTTGTTCCTCTTGTCCATCGCCATGAAACTCAATCATAGCTCACACCATCAATAGCCAACATTGCCTTTGGTTCTTCCATAATTGGTTCTTTCTTTTGCTTGTACCAAGTAGACCTTTGTCCCGGTTCCTTGGTCTTCGATTCTCTAGCAAAATGCCCCAACTTGTGACAATTGAAACACTCTATGTCTTTTTATCGAACCTACAGTTTCACCACCATTGATGTGTATTGGTTTGCCGCCTTCTTGTAGAATTTCCTAGCCCTCATGCTAAGAAGAGCTATCTCGCCATTTTATGTCCATCTCCTCCAAGTCATCTTCGTCAATTTGCTCTATGTCTTCATGAGTTAAAATAGAGCCATTAACTTGAGGGAGATAAAAGCATAAAGGTAGAATCTCAATACCAACAACCTTCTTCTTTAACCTGCAGTGGTAACACTAACATTACCGATGGAAACAAGAGAACCAAGAAGCGGCAAAAGCATCATCATTGTCATCTTGTAATCATCATCGCATCAGAGGTTGACAACAATGCCAGTCGCTAGAGCTTGTACCAAGTTTCCGCGCTTTCTTCAACCTTTGTTCAATGAGTTTGAAGTTATTGTAAAGATCATTGAGCTTCATAGTTTCAATCTCGGTTTATTTTCCCATCAGAACATTTGTATGAAACTCGAAGGCAAACTTCTTAGAAACTTCAAATTGAGGTCTTCCTTTTCTACCTCAATGCCAAACACGATGGGTTGTGTGACAATCTTACGGAGTTTGGTGAAGATGTTGTCAGTGAGTCATGGCTTGAGCGTAGAAGTTTTCATAACTTTGCTTCAACAATGTCTTTGTGTCTTCTTTGTAGCATCATTGCCATCAAACACCGAGCGATCTCTTCAAAAATTCTTTTGTTGTCTTGTACTTGCCGAAAGCAATGATCCGTCTTTAGGAAGAGTCATTAGTAACAAACTTCCGCCTTCGTGTCATTCTTCTTCTTTGCTCTTTCATCATTAGTCTCGTGTACGTAAATTGTTACAACTTCGTGTCACCAACTTTCTCGCCTTTGTAATGACTTAAAGGAATCACCGCTAAGATGATCTCCCATAGAGTATAGTCTTGTATGAGAAAGTATTGCTCAATCATAATCCTCCACATCTCAAACTCATTAAGTTTGAGCTTAGGAAGCCTTGGAGAAGAGTTGGATGGTTGTTTTCCATCTCCATTGAATTGAGTGAGTAGGTTAAGCTTATTCCTTGGATCTTCTAAATCAAAATATCAGAACCTTCGCTCTGATACCACTTGATGGATCTAAACACACACCTTGTGTTAGTGATACTTTGAATTATATTAATAAACACGCGGAATATACTTAGTAATACTTAGAAGATAGTTTATATGATGTAATGTAAGTGAACAGTTTAACACAAAGCTTCAATATTATTAAGAAATAATACGAGTGATCTTGCTTATCACTAGGGTTACACCTTGAAGCTTATATGAGTATTTCGTACTCTAAACAATGACCTAAGATCTCCTTTTATAGCACAAGGAGTCCTTTACAAGATAAGTATAATGCTAACAATATATAATATACACAAGATCTTTTCTATACTTATCAATATACGTCTACATAACAATTTTCCTAATAGCAGTGGTAATATGTATACTGGCAGTGGTAATGAGTTTCCACTGCTAGTGTAATCTTTAGCAGTGTCTTCCACAAAACTATCGCTGGTAATCGTTAGTATTATTCCAACACAAATCTTAGGGCCTCTCAAGTCACTAAAGATGTTATGTGCTTCATGTAGCTATCTTTTCTTGTCTTTGTGTTGTATTCACACATTATATGTGACCACTTGTTTTATCTATGAATGAATGTTTCTTACGGTTGGATTGTCTTTTTCAATTTTAAGGCTACTTGGCCTCTTTGTTTATGGTTGGATATTTGTCTTAGTTGCTACATGTTAGATATTGTATTTGTGTCATCTAACTTTGTTTTGGCAACAACCATTGCTCGATTCTTGGTTCCTCCAAGCGAGAGGGACTATACATCGCGGGGAGCCTTAGTGTCGTTTTCGACATTCTTTTGCTTGACAAAAGGGGAGAATGAGACATAAACTCGAATTAAAACTTGTCAAAATTAATTTTCACCTAAAATGAGTTTATATTTTGTCATCATCACAAAGAGGGAGATTGTTGATGCAAATAATGTCTAAAACGTTATTTCTATCTTTCAATATCTCTACGTTTTGATGATAACAAACTGTAAAAACAAGTTACGTCAAAATTAACGTAAACAAGTTTTTAGTAAAAATATCTCATTTCTACATATATCACTCTAGGTATGAACAAATAAATTTACAACTTGACAAATGATCAAAGAAGTGAATTTTTGTTTCAAGCTTCACATTATTAATGTGACAACACATTTTTTCAAAATGCATTTTACAAATTATTTTTGAATAATAAAGAAATATTTTAATTGAAAAAATAAGTTTAAAAATCCCAATGCCTACCCCCCAAATAGCTCCTAACTTCTCCAAATAAAGTTTCACTACTAAAAACAAAAATCGGGGCATTTTTGTCTGGGACGGTACCACGGTACCACTAAATTTAGTGGTACCTTCGGGTATTTAATGGTACCGTGACACTGTAACGGTCGAAATTTTTGTCCCTATAAATACCAGCCCACTTCACAGTTTTTGGGCATCCTTTTTCACACAAAACTATCTGAGTATAATTTCCTTAGCACACTCATACTCCTTTGATCATTTAGATAGTTTTCTTTTGTTTAAGAGTGATCCTTTCTTCCAAGCAAGTGATCATCTTCATTCCTCTCCTAGTGCAAGAGAAGAACACATTGTATCAAGAAGATACTAAGTGTTGTAGTCATAGTAGTGTGCACTTGTAACACTTGTTACATACTTGTTGTATCTTGATATACATTAAGTAGTCTTGAGTCTTGTTTAGATAACTTGTATGGATCATTGTGATCTTGTTGAGATCTTGGAGATCTCTTGTAGTTTGTGAGTTAGTGTGTTGATCAAGGTGATCAAGTCTAGATCATGGTGATCTAGTAGATTGTGTGATTAGCAAGGATCGGGTAGATCGTGAGTGAGATTGGTACTAGCTAGATTAGTACTCGACATTTAGCTTAGTGTCAGAAATTGTGATAAGCGATGTTGTACGGTTTTCTCTGCCTCAAGGGAGTTTGTTGACATAGTGCTTAGAACTCTCGACTTGGGTACTTGGGGAGTGGAGTAGGGCGAAGAAGAGCTTCGTGACCGAACCACTATAAATCTCTTTTTCTCGGTTTAATCTTTCCATCTCTCACTCTTTACATTCATTACTTACTTTCAATTGTTGTAGTGTGTTTATTGTAGTCTTATAAAGTAGAATTCATATTTTTGTGGTTTGATTTCACAAAGGATTGAATCAAAGTTTTTCACAAGTAAACTTTGATAACTAAATCCAAAAGCGGTGAAACTATTCAACCCTTCCCCCTTTTAATTTCCCACAGAATCATGTGAAGAATGATTGTCACGATGATCAGAAAGTATGGGTATCTTAGTTTTGTTTGTAGATCATGGGTATGCCCATTGATCTGTCTTTCCATATGTGTAAACTTTTTAAACATAAGAATAGTGATAAAGAGGAAATTATTTAAATTCAAGAAAAAGTAAGTCGTATGCTAATATATATTCTTCACATTTTTTATTAAAATATAAATAAAATTAAAAAATAATAAACAAATACAATGAATTAAATGAAAATTCCAACCAACAGGACTCTAAAATCAACTAAAATGACTTTATCAATTTAACTTTATATGAAAATTCCAACGACTCTGAACGACCCTTAAATCTACAACAACTACTCTCCGGTATATTCCGACCAGACAACCATAATAAGCTAACAGCCCTATAATGTACGTTGTTATCAACCGTTCGACATTCAGCTAATCTTACTGATGAACCAGAGTTTAGCGCGTAAAGCTAGCTCACTAAATTGATGAGGGTTCGTCTTCTAATCTTGGTGTGGATATAATTTAATGGTTTGAACTCGCTAAGAAAAGTATACCGTTAGTCTCATTTGTGGGAGGGGCTCCCATGATCAACCTCGTGCATAAGAATGAGTATTTATTTTAGGAGGTATATATGAAAGTGAGAGCTAATTTAGAGTGAGTAAGTATGTGTGAACACCTCTTGATGACCAAATGCCTGGCATTTATAGACGAGGCTCTTTAGTGTTACATGTGGATCACGGGTGGTGATGTACTTTATTATCCAGTGGATAATAGCATACTTCTATCAGAGATAGGGATGTGAGTCATCGATACCTGAGCCCTATCGTCTTCTAGGTTGACTTGTGCTATCCTTGGGATCCATGCTACTACATGCTCCCCAACTTGTATTCTTTTAGGGCAACGATGAGTCAACACTCCTTTCCCATGAAGAATTCCTTACTTATTTGGACGAGTTACGTGGTTGGTGACTTTGATTCCACTCAAACTCTTCGGTCGGGAGGCGGAGTGATGGTTCTTTAGAGACCGTGACGTGATCCCGGGGACGGTGGATGTATGTTTTACCTTGCTCGTTCTACTAGGGATCTTATTCTTAGTTAGATGATCCTACATGGTATCTTGTAATAGTCAAAAGTCGGGCCAACCAACTTTCGCAGTCCTGTAGTTCACTAGTCGCGGTCATTGGTTATCCACGACTGTATATTAAGTGTAGGGCGGTATCCACCATATACGTGATCATGTCCCCCCCCCCCAGTATAGAGTAATGTGCAATCGCGTCTGAAATAATTCTAGACTATGCCAGCTGTCTTCCTCAAGTCTTGTCCTTTAAATGTCATTTACGCGCCTTATGCTTGAGCAGTGTGCATAATGATGCCTGGTTCATCCTTTAATTGATGTGACCTAGACTATGCCAGCGGTAGTGTCCACGTATCACTTTGCTCGTCTTTAGATTCAAACCTTGGGATGCCAACATAACACCCTATATAAAGGGTTTTCACCCCTTTAGTTTCTCTTCTATTTTCACCCCACACTCCAAAATATTTACTTCTCTCTAGGGTTTTAGGTCGTCTCGTACATATTTTCCGTTGGATCTTCTTCTCCTTTATATCAAAAAGGTTTTTTTTTTCTTCTACTTTCTTTTTAAACAATAATGGCTATAAACAACATGCATTCTTCTTTGACCCAATTAGAGTTAGATGACCTTTGCGGTACTTTTGGTATTGATGAGGTGTATGGGTTGGTTTTTTCAGGCCTCAACGACACCTTTCGTGACTTTCCTGAGGGGAAGATTGGTATATACACTAGGTTTATAGAATTTGCAAACTTCTGTCTTCATTTGTCTGCCTTTTCTTGAGTGTTCTCTAGTATTTCGAGATACACATTTCACAACTGCTTGTGTTTGCCGCAATGCGGGTTAATCATTTTGAGTATATCTGTTATGCTCATGGTGGTGTTCCATCACTACCATTTTTTAGGAGATTTTATTATTCCATCAAGGATTTTGGTGGGTGGATGACTTTTGAAAAAATGAGGGATAGTAAAAATCATCCCGTTCCGTCTTACTGTGAGGAACATTTTGGT
Source organism: Chrysanthemum lavandulifolium (assembly GCA_022545495.1). Taxonomy (NCBI): domain Eukaryota; kingdom Viridiplantae; phylum Streptophyta; class Magnoliopsida; order Asterales; family Asteraceae; genus Chrysanthemum; species Chrysanthemum lavandulifolium. The sequence goes on from CM040246.1 coordinate 125,088,416, forward strand.
TATCTTAAGAAGATGAGGGAACGCTTCTTCTGGGTAAATTCTTCTGTTGCTCCCATTGCCACGTGATGGTTTGATGGTGGGAAGCTGGTAATGGATCCTCCCTCTGACGAGGATTCTTTTGATGGAGTCCTCGAAACCTTACTTCATACCAACCGCTACCCGGATCCGAAGGATGCCAGAATATTTTTTAGCGCAGTGGGTTTGAGTCATTTATGGGATTATCCTCATAAGCGCCTTGTTTCTATGGAGATGATTGGTTGGGTAGGTCTTAGGAGTTTAATTGTTTTGTTCATATCTCCGTTCTTACTCCACGACTAACTTGTTTATCATTTTTCATTGTAGAGATGAGGCTTGACCGCTTTGTGAAGACAGTGGATCCCTTTTCCGTGTTGTAGAGAGAGAGAGATTTGAAATCGGGCGAGAAGCCCTTGTTTGAGGAGACTGCTACTAGGGTTATCGAGCCTTTAACGAGTTAGGGTCGCTCGTAACAACCACTGTTATTCAGGAAGTCGGGGTGGCCTCGAGGCCTGCTCCGGTTGTTCCCCCAAAAAGAGGTGGTTCTGGATCTGCAGCGAAGGGTTCCGCTTAAAAAAGGCCAAGATCTTCTTGTTCTCAATATTCGCTTCTTATAGTTTCGTTCCCTCACACTTTCATTCTCCAGACTTCCCTTCCTCAGACATCGCTTCCACTTAGCAATGCCACGAAGTCCAAAGTTGTTACTTCTTTCTGTTCTCGGAGTAAGAATTCTTTAAGGAAATTAGTTTTTTTCCCGGCCTGGTTTCAAGAAGAAAACTTTTGAGCTGAAGCAGAGGGTCTTGGACGCAACTCTAGTTTCCACTGCTCCGCCCATACCAGCTTCTTCTAGGAACACCGTCGACTCATCTGGGTCGGTCTTTATTGATGTTGATGATTATCCACCCTATGTTCCGATTGTATCTTCTATTCAGTCTACGGTTGTTGCATCTAGGTCTGCACCCCTTGCTTTGGTAGGTGTTGATAATGATGTCCGTTCCAGTAAGGATTCGGGCAAATAGACGGCGGCTCTTGAGCCGGCCGAAGATCTAGCCCTGTCTCCCAAGGATGGATTTTTTAGAGCTGTCAAAGTTGAGAATTCTTTGGCCAAGGAGGTATATCACCCCAAGTGGAATCTCAGTAATAACTTTATGTTTGATGACGGGGCTCTGTGTGAGAGTGTGGTTGACAAAATAGCTACTCCGGGTTATTTGTTCACGCTTCGCGGTATGTCGAACGAGGAGTTATAAGACCAGGCTAATGTCTTAGTTACTCGCGGTGCAGCTATGTTTTCAAAAGTTTGACTGTTGTTGGAATATTATCTTGGGATCAAAGAGAAGCTTGAGAGGAAACTTAAGTGCCATAATGCGTCTATAGAAGCTAGGAACATTGAAATTGATAGGCTCGAAAGCAACCGAATGAGAAACCTATCGGGATAAGGCCCGTCTTGGGTTGGGTCCGACCGCTGGTGAGAAAGAGGTTGCTGACTTGCAAAAGCGGGTTAGTGAGTTGGAGAAAAGGAATAAGTCTCTTTATGCTGATGTAGCCAAGAGGGATATGGCTTTGACTACTGAGCGGAATTGAGCTTCCATTCTTTAGGCCAAGAATTCCCAGCTTGAAGAGGTTATGCTTCTCTCCGAGGTCTGATGGAGGAAAAGGTTAAGGAGGTGTCTCAGCAGCTAGCCATTAAGGCTACTCAATATGATAAGCAGCTAGCTGGTCTTGATGGCAGGGTCAAGGAGCTTTGCAACGAGATTGAAAACCATTTGGTACCTGCCATGAAGGAAGTTGTTGAGTCTGAACACTGGGTTATTTCCTATGGTTTCGGTCTCTTGGAGAGTTTTCCGAGAGTGAGATTCTTAACTCTCGTTTGGGATTGTATATCCGCTTCATTGCGGATGGGATGAGGAAGGCTTGTTGGTGGGAATAGAGCATGGAAGGCGGACGGCGCTAGTGACATCCCAGACGGGAGGCACGGGCGGCGCTAGTGACATCCCCGCCTATGATCGAGAATGCGAGAGAAGGTGTATGCAGATGCCCTTGGTGCTTTGAATTCTATCACCTTTCCTCCTCTTGATCTTTTAGAAGCGACATTTGAATCAAAGATTGACTATCCAAGGCACCGTTGGTTCAATAGAAGGACAAGGATGCAAACGACAAGGATGAGGCCGGACCCTCCCACATGCGTACACTTCGGATACATTGTTGTAGCTCACATGGTGACTAACAATGCTTTTAGTTTCAATGAGCTCCCCTTATGTCGTGGGTCTTTGAACGCAACTTAACCTCCCTTGGGTGTGATTCGTCCTCCGTTGAGTCGGTGATGTGTATAAGGTTGGAACTACATCATTGCCGCGCTTCATGCCCTTGATCACCCTCTAAGATTTCGTGAGTTGGTGACTCTTTGATCCTCATCGTTGAACGCTAATCGTGGCTTATTGTCCGGTCTTCACCCTTCATCCGGTTCTTATGTGAACTCACGAAAAAGTATACCTATTTCACCGCGGGAGGGGCTCCCACGATCAACCTTGGGTGTAAGAATGAGTATTCTTTTGGAGATATATAAATATATGAAAGTCGAGCTATTTTAGAGTGAGTAAGTATGTGTGAACCTACCCTTAATGACCAAATGCCCGGTATTTATAGGCGAGGTTCATAGTGTTACCGTGGATAATAGCATACTGCTCGGATATAGGGACCTAAGCCATCGATACATGAGCCCTATTGTCTTCTAGGTTGACTTGTGCTATCCTTGGGATTCATGCTACTCTGTGCTCCCAGTTGTATTCTTTTAGGGCAACGCTTAGTCAACACTTTTTCCCATGAAAGATTCCTTACTTATTTGGGCGAGTCACGTGGTTGGTGACTTAGATTCCACCAGCACTATTGGGTCCGGAGGCGGAGTGTTGGTTCCTTTGAGACCATAGTGATCCCTTGACGCGTGGATGTATGTTTTGCCTTACTCGCTCTACAAGGGATCTTATGCTAGTTAGTTTATCCTTCATGATATCTCGTAATAGTCAAAAGCCGGGCCAACCAACTTCCAAAGTCCTTTAGTTCGCCAGTCGCGACCATTGGTTATATGCGACTGTATATTAGTGTAGGGCGGTATCCGTCATATAAGTGATCACTTACAAACCGAAAAAGATAGGAAACATAACTTTGAAGTGCTTCATCAGTTACTTAATTATCGTGCTTACAATATTATTCGAGTGGCTAAATATTTAAGCAACGTCTTTATTTATTTTGTAAATGACTAAACTTAGTAAAGTTCAAAAAAGAGGTGATTTGCACACTTTAATTGATTGGAACATCAGAATTTAGAGTGTCTTGACATTTATACCTTTCTGAAAGTGAAAATGAGTAAAAATCATGTAAGGGTATAAGTGTCAATACACTCTAAATTAGAGTCTTGCCCAAGTCAATCAAAGGAATGTGAAATCACCACCCTTCACAAAAAGTCGGACAACTTGAAGAAATGTAAACCAAAAAACATAAAATTGTGCTATCCAAATTCATTATGCAGGTTCCTTTAAAAAGGCAATGTTCTTTTAGATTTTAACAAAAAGAATTTGACTGGTTTGTAAACCATCAACAAGAATTGCAAAGATCAAACTCTCGAACTTTGTAACTCTAACTATATTCAAGATTAAATGATTTCATTTATCAAAGTGTATATATATAACACTTGATAAATGAAATCATTTAATCTTCAATATATAATGGAAACCCTCGCTTCTCAACCGGAGAGTCTGAAATAGCCTCTACACACTTGGTAGAGGTAAGGCTGTCTACATCTCAACCTCCCCAAACACCGGTAGACAGTGACCCATAACCCATGAAAGACGGTATTGGGAGTTACTTTTTATATATATAAATATCATAAGGCATGGAGGGAAAAACCACTACAAGATAACCGTCATCACAAACCTAAGAAAATGTCACTATACAGGTATAAAAAAAATAATTGTCGAAAAATACATCCAACTTGGTAAGTATATTTTTCTTTTGCATGTACTCAACTTCTAATTTTTCCATTGAATGCATATACTTTTAATAATTTTTATTGTATGTATCATTACCAGTGTTGTGACTTAACCATAAAAAGTGTTAAAAAGTGTACATGTTTTAACTCGCCTATAAAAAAGTGTAAGTAGGTGCAATCAAGAACATCTACAGATAGTAGGGGTGATAATCAGTCGGTTCGGGTTGATCTATTTGGGTTTTCACTTGTTGGCGGGTTGGTATAACTCTACACCGAACACTTACATGTATTAATCGTGTCAAGAAACTCAACCCTAACCTAGATATGATAACACGTGCTAACCCATTTATAACTCGTTTAATTTTTTAAGTAAATAGGTTAGCGATGAGGTAACTTCGATTCTTCGATTCGAATAGTTTGGGACAAATTCATTTTGTATTTCATAAATCTTTGGCTTAGGTCGTCTCTAAATTAGTACTTACTTTTGTAGACTATATTATTATGTTTTAGGAAACTAATGATAAAGATAGTTTATGGGAATTGATACTCACACCAAATAAATTGATGTACACGTCACAATATCACATCACTAATCTCTTATATAATAAAACAAAACCCCTATTGGGAATTTTTCATTTCAAAAAAATCAATTCATGCCTTATTAAGTAATTTTATTATTATTATTATTTGTTTATTTAAAAGTATATTTAGTAAAGAAGTTTAATATTTCTAAATTTAGCCATAACTTTAAAAAATTCGTAATTATAATCACATGCAGAAAAAAGACCACCAATACACATGTCCTTAAAAGTGACTGATTGATACTTTTGGGCTAAAATTGTAAATAAAAGATGTGGACTCCGGAATCTATAATCTCATCATCTTCCACTTACAAATTTTCCCAGAACCTAAAGTGTGACTAAAAATCGATCAGAAGATCCATGTTATTAATATGATGAACGACGATGCCTACTGTTTCCCATAAAACCCACCGCTATCGTTTGAATTTGGTTTAGAGTTCGACTGCTAATAAGGATCAATTAGCTTGACGAAGAAAATTACAAGAGATGGTGAGTTTGTTTAATCTAATTCAATATAGTTATCTTTGATACCTTGGTTTTTGCAGGAGTTCAAACCATGGACTATGGTATGATTTTTTTAACTTCATGTTCGGGCTCTATCTAATTACTTTATAGCATATTTTTAACAATCTCAATCAACCTTAGTGTTCCATTAGCTACTTGATACAGATAGATGCATATGAATAGATGCCTTGATGTTTGATCTTGACATAGGATTAAAGCACGCTAGATTTGTTCAAACAAGCGATTGTGAGATATACACTTTTTGAGACAATCTATATATTTCAAAATTATAAAGTGAATATATTTTAGAGGTTCCAAGAAATCCTCTCTGTCAAAGCTACAGTCATCTCAAACTGATGGGCAATTGGAACGAGGTAACTTAGAACATTGATTGTTGTTTAAAGTTTGCTTACACAAGGCAATCCATGTTCCACTTATTGTTCTTATCAATTATATGGTCACATTTAGACCGACTTAGGAGAGTATATTACATGCTCTTGATGAATATTTAATGACGTGGCGAAATATCACGTCTTTGCCAGTGTATATTTTACTAACCATCGGCATCATCATAGACAAAAATACTTTGCATTGAGATTTATGTTATATTGTATGTCGTACATTATTGGTTTCTTCAAGTATGAAGATACGAGTGATATAAGATTTTGTTGCAGGCCATAACGACCGACTTTGCAGCTGGTCCCTCATGTCAATTTTCCTTCTGGTTCTTCGATCCTGCGCAGGCAAAGCCCAAGAGGTTTCATCTGAACCATTTAGTATATTGACTATCTAAAAAAATGTTTATTTTGATATATATCTTTTAAAGTAACCATAGTACGTTTAAATAGGATGATACCTACAATGAGCTGGGCCGAATATTTTTAAGGTATTAAAATCAGTTGGGTCGAACATTTTTCCTTTTTTATAAACAAACATTTTTGCCCTTAGCTTCCTCTATGATAAATTGTACCTACTTCTGCTACTTATATAGTTATATGCATCTACCCATTTATAAACCAAGATCGTTATTTGTTATACGTTCACAATTTTTAGGGAATTTAGGTAGCATGGATTAGATAGTTACAATAGCCAAAAATACTCCTAATTGAGACATATTTAATGCTACAATACAAGATGTGAATGAGTATTCCTCATTAATACATACTTGGGATTTGATATATTTATTTTATAAGAGGTTCACCTGATAAACATATATTCATGTGTTTTCAAAAACCTATTTAGCTTTCAATAACAAAAATAAGCTATTAAGCTCTTTTAAGGTGTTATTGTTACGTAATCTTATTTGAATATACTTGATATTTTGAAGGTGAAAGTCTGTTACGCATATGCTTCTTCAAAGGTCCTTTTTACAAAATGCATAAGCCAATCAACTTAACCTTTGTCAAACACCCCGACTGGTTTGGTTTCATACAGGTTTATGTACCCAGACTAAGCCACAGGTCTCATGTGGCTGAATGCTTTAGGATTGTTAATGATTGTTGATGACATATTATGTTCATATTGCATTTTACTTTAATGGTGATTTTGGATTGGGTGGATAAAGGGATTTTAGTGTATCGTGAGTTCATTAATAGAGACGATATTGACCTGATGCATATTGTTTTATTTGTTGAATAACCAGCAGCTGAAATATTAGAAGAGGGAAGAATTATGATTGATCTAGCATGTACAGATCATCTATGCGAAAAGCTTTTAGTCAGGCAAGTTATTGTATTTGCATCTTTATGGCGTAAATATTTGAAGTATAATGTACTTTGACTGTTTGGTTTTGTGTTTTAATTAATCAATTAAGTGTGTAAGTATTTACAAGGTTGACTATCTAAATAAGACTGTTTGAGTTTGAGTCATAAAACTCCATTGCTTAACTGTACCCTATAAGATCAATCTTGACATAGTTTGTTTAATTTAGGTTGCAGATCAGTGAATCGATTACAAACTACTTTCAAAAAGCACCTATAGCATACTATGAAAAACAAATTTCGAAGTATATATGTTAAACATGATAAACGATCTCGAAGACATAGGCAATACTTTGACTAATGAGTAGCCAGTACCAACTCTTATTTGGATCATGCCACCAAGTTAGGGACTTAGGGTCATCACTTGACTCACTATTAGAATATTTGAATGTACACACACTTTTACAACATGAAAAGAAGAGTAGACAAAGAGACATAAGCATAGCATATGTGAAGTAATAATATAGCAATCGACATGGTTGTTTTCTTATAATGTTGGTTTAAACACAGTCTACAAGGTGTGTATCCCACGAGAACAACAATTTATTAATAGAAACATAGCATTAAGCGTTAAGCTTTTCATTGTTTAGGTTGACTATTAGCTTATCACGAACCTCTGAATAGAAATTTGAAAACTATTTTATTTCAGTTGCACATGTGCGCCATTGTTGTAAATTATCAGTTGACAAAATGCTATATGTAATTTTTTTAATAGCTTATCCATTCATTATTTAAATAAGGGTCTAAATTGGCCGAGTTTGGCTAACCCATTCCACTTTCAGACATTTTTTATATGACCCGAGACCAAATTTTAATCCAAACAGACCCATTTATAAGTTAAAAAATAATTGTAAGTTTGTAACTCCTCTTTTATATCATCAATGTACGTAAGGGTTAGTTCAGGTCAAAGTATGTCAATTATCAGTTCATGTTGCAACGGGCCGGGCTGGATTTTGTTTACCAACAAAAATAATTTTAGTTTGAGTTTTGAATTCGTAGATAAAACTAATGTGTTAACTATGGGTTAAAATGGGTTGAGGTTTGGCCCTTCCCTTGATGTTTTTCTGTTTGGCTCATATGGACAGTAATGATAGAGACCACATATTTATTGTAGATTAATGTTTAAGGATCATCAGAATTGAGGCTGGAGCTGAATATGTCGTGGAATCAACAGGAGTTTTCACCATTATGGACAAAGCTGCTACATATTAGTATTACTTTAGAATGTGGTTTTTCTTGCAAGAAAATTCTTCATAACATTTTATTTGTTAGTTTCGGCTTTAGGGAGGTGCAAAGAAGGTTGTTATCTCAGCTCCAAGTGCAGATGCTCCCATGTTTGTTACGGGTGTCAATGAGAAGGAATGCAAATATGATATCACCATCGTCTCGAATGCTAGCTGCACAACTAACTGCCTTGATCCACTGGTCAAGGTCCCGTTTTCCACCCTTGTGACTATAACCTATCTAATTTTTATATGTGCTAAAATGGTCTTTGAACTTTTGTTTGTTATATACAGGTTATTCACGACAATTTTGGAATTATTGAGGATTATGACCACCGTTCACTCCATTACAGGTTTCATATTCTTATGTGGTTTCGTTGGATGAGTATATGAATCATTTATTAATCACTCAAAAGACTGTTGATGGTTCATCAATGAAAGATTGAGAGGTGGAAGAGCTGCTTCTTTGAATATCATTCCCAACAGTACCGGAACTGCCAAGGTTGTGACTCATTTCTATTTGGTTAAAATTTATTGACTTGTGGAATAAATATTATTAAATTTGTTAATGAGCGTGCTAAAGATGGTTATGTGTTTTTGAAGGCTGCTGGAAAAGTTTTGCCTGCACTTAACAGGATGGTCTTCCGTGTGCCTACTGTTGATGTCTCGGTTTTTGATCTTACTTCCAGGCTCGAGAAGCCTGCCTCTTATGATGATATCAAGGCTGCTATCAAGTAAGGACAATAAATATCTCTCTTTAACTTGCAAGACCAATCTGAGCAATTGCAGTGCCAATTTATGGTTACGTGATTGATATAATTTTTCATGGTTTTAATGCACTTGACGTATTCTTGGGCTGTATTGTGCTGTTTAGGGCTGAGGCAGAGGGTAGCATGAAGGGAATCCTTGGTTTCACTGAGGATGATGTTGTGTCTACATACTTTGTGGGTGACTGCAAGTAAGCATATTCGGTCTTCAATTCCTCAACAGATCAAATTGAACTACATATTGCTTGAGAAGAAAAACACCTGTATAATTTTGCAGCATATGAGGTATGCTGATGTTTGTGCAACGATGGAAAATTTTAGGGCTTGCTTCAATAAGACTATCCCAAATCAGCTTTAATAACCGGAAGCTGAATCATTCTGTATGATACGAGGTGCAAGTCTTGAAACTATATAAATTGCTTGAATCGTGACCTTATAAACCGTAATGGTGAGACCAGTGCCGATAGAGTGCCTCTCGGACATGATTAATGCTATCTAGGATGTCAGACTGACTAATGTGGTAATTTTAATTCATGTATTGATAGTTATTTATAGTACATGTTAAAATGAAAGAACCCTTCATGTTGGAAGTCATCATATTATATCATGTTTAAATTTAGATATATATATATGTATACTATGTTTGTTTGTAATACTTATTATGGTACCATCGTTATTGTTAGTTTTGATCAATTGTATGTCTAAATTTTTGCACCTTAATAGCTTCCGTACCTGTAGAGATCGACTCATGAACTGAACTCCACAGTGCAAGATTCAGCAGCAACAACCAATGTTTCTTCTTCAGATAGTGTTAAATCAAGATATATATGATCAAAAGGCCTTCGAGACTTAGCAAGTCATGGGTGGAGTCAGGGCCTACTTATCTCTTTATGAGGTGAATGTTGAGTGTCACAAGCTTGGGCCAGGCTTAGATAGATCACTACTTCTGATATATGAGGTAACTCGAATCTTTTATACTGATTTAACTTTTGATATAAACAAGAACACATACATTATCTGTCTTCTAAACTAGATAAACTAGCCTAATATGGGTCAAAAATGCCAGGTTAGGTCGACCTGTTCGTCACTCTTCATTCATTGGCAATGTTTTAAGTTTTATATGTTAAGCCATATTATATACAACCTGAATAAACACAATGTAATGTATAAGAGTCAAAATCACCAATTTTATTAGCTAAACTTAGTTATGCATTCTATTTCTTTTGACCACATGCTTGCTCATATAAATGTCAATTGGATTCATTCTTTCCGTATATAACATTTAGTACTATATAATGTTTAATAATTTTGTCATTATTTAGCTCAAACCATTTACATATTATCACCTTATGACAGTTAATATATTCTTTGTTTTGTTGGATTGCAAATAGTCTTAGTATCCTTGCATACAGAAAGTTTATGTAGTTTATAAATTATGCCACATGCTTGCTTATTTATATTTTATAGTTAGGGTGAATAATAATGAGATGTCATACTTTTTGACCCATTTTCATTTTAGCCAATGTTTAATTTTACCCATTTTAGTCAAGTAAACGGGTCAAAATGTTCAATTTATTCAGTGTTTCCCTTTTAATGGGGTTGTGTTTTAACGTCTTACAATTGTTATTTGTAGTCCATTGGGCCCCTTTATCCCTGCTCCTCCAGAAGTTGCAATGCTGATGATGCGAGATAGATATAATGACTAGGTTTGTTGACTATTCTTGTGGACATTCACGGTTGAATATCACCAGTAATTAATCTGTTAGTAACTTTTGTCCCCATTGGGTGCACATGGAGTAAGTGGAAACAACTTTCTTGGTTATGGTTTATGATAACACATTTGTTTGAGTTACTTCTGTTTTACATTTCGTTGTTAATTCCTTTTCAGCATGCACCATCAAATTTGACATCATATCTTACTTTTACTTTACACTATTGCACGGACAAAACAGATATCCAAATACCCGCGTATGTAAAATTTTATGTCAAAATCCCGTGCGTGCACGGGTATTATAACTAGTACATATGTTACAACATGGTATAGTATCAAAACAAGTACTGTACAATAATTCACAAAACAAAGTCCGGTCATTGTAATGCAAGGTTTGTATACCGTGTACTTGTTGACAGGTCTCACTGAATTTATTTGTCCCTGTTCAAATAGACAATCATTGGAATTTATAAATTTCTCGGTTATTACTTTGTTACAAGTTTACTCCATATAATTTTATTTTTGTTCAACGTTTTGATGCCTAGAACTTCCATGCTTGTATTCGAAAAGGTTTTCCAATAAAAGAAGTACGTACTCCTGGTTTGAAAATAAGGCTAGTGGTAATAAGGAGTCACCAAACTTTACAACCGCCACCTTAGAGCCATGTCAATTTTCTCTCTTCACAACCAAGTTAATAAGACAAACAACTTCACCACCCAAATATACCCACTTATACAACTATATACCCCTTATAAACAAATTAGTCAACTTACGCAACTGACCTTTAGCTCCTCCATGACTCGGTCTTGGGGACGACTGAGAGTCCATTTTCCGGCCTAAGATCGTCTTGGTGGGTCCGCAGTAATAAGGAGGACGCGTCCTCCTTGGCTCGTCGACGCGTGCTATACCTCTTATTACCACTAGTCTAAGATACTTATGAGAATATGATGTAAATAGCATAAAACCCCTGACAATTATCCACACCCTCCCATGAAGGTGATCCAATGACGCTGTGCATCACGGCACAGACGGTGTGCATCACAGGTTATACGGTTTGACCAAAACTCTATGATGTGACAACATAGGGAGGGTATCTATATCACATCCCTAAAAACCTTGAAATACTAATGATGAGGTTATATGTGTTTTGGCTTTGATATTTCAAGGGATTGATTATACCTACGCCACTAGTTAAGAAATGGGGTTGATGATAGCATCAGACAGACGTTGTAATGACGAAGTTTGTTCCCCAAGGCTTAATAATGAGATGTTTTTTTTAGTACTTTGAAATAAATAGTAACAACCTTTACACTCATGCTTCCATATTTCAATCTCACTGCCCAAAAGACATGATTGTTTCCTCTAGTACTATGTCATCTTCACTCATCTATTGACTCACGTTAAAGGAAATGACCAAAATTCACAGGATTGCAAGTGAATAGCTGGAAGTAATGAGATAAAAAGTAAATAACTAAAAATGATCAATGTGGTTTGCTAAAAGTAGCAAAATCGTCCAGACACTGATTAAATGGTCCATCTCAGTATGCAACTAATACGCTGGAGGGACAATCTCAACGATTTTTACCGAACCTCATAGACCATTCTAGTAATTTTTCTCCAAATGAACACAAAATGATAGACAAAGTCATTATACATAAAGCTGCCTCTTTGGCGAACAGCTAATTCTTATCATTTTCAGTTTCACAGTTCCGATTTTTCAGCTCATAACCACCAATTTTGACATGTATACAAAAGAACATCAAATTTATAAAAATATACAGAAGCAGAAAACCATACAGCATTACATATCAGATTAAAGCAAGCAAACGGCTGTCAAATTCAAACATACTCACTTTAGAGTCACTCAAGTGGTAATTCTAAGACCTGTTCCTACGTGCTGAAGATCCAGCGCCTGTTGACCATGAAGACGGCTTAAATCCACCAGTTAGCAACTTAGATGCTGATGAAGCATTTATTCTTCTTCTCTTCGTCTCAAGTTCCATTCTTTTTGAACTGGATGAATAAGACGAATCTGAGAAGATGGATGCTGATTTGATCAATGCTCGTTTATCGTCCCTGTTCTTATTAAACTTTGAAGAAAACTTTACACGTTTAGCAGCCGCCAAGTCTTCTTTAGATGCCGGGAGTAGTCTTACCCCAAGTCCCAATTTTCTTGCAGTCACTTCTTCTTCAGCAACTCTTTTCTTTTGTTCCTGTTGTTTAAAGCGACATATGAGTAAAGAAGCCTAAAAAGTATATATGAAACGGTTTAAGTCAGGTAATAGCAACCTACTTAATTTGATGGGTTAATATGGCAATTTTTGTTTCTGGCTAACCGGTCAAATAAGCAGACCAATGAAAGCATAGAGAGCAAAACGGAACAAAAGCGAAAGCATATTTGCTGACATGACCAGATTTTTTACCCATCAAGCATAAGGATAAATACTAAACCGGAACAAAATAAGACTATGAATACCAAAATAGACAATTGTAAAGAGTAGGTAGCTATTTTATGACAAAAACCCTATACAAAGGCAACAAAATCATTAAATATTTGATTATAAGTCTAAGTGGAAGAAGTATGTACTCTAAGTCTGGCCCGAAGGGACTTGTTTAAAGAGTAATCATCCAAATGTCTGTCATCAGATACTCGTTGAAGTCGCACAAGCAACGGTTCTGCTTCTTTCTTTTTCTTTAAATCCTGTTCTTGATGCTCAAGGCGATAGAATGGATCGGCTAGCTTGCTTTTCTCTGCAAAAACATATATTTCAGTAACAGGTTGATGTTTAATTATCATTCCATATTTGACAATACACAAATGGTTAACTCTTGGTCAAATACTTGAGTGGTGTTTAATATCATGTTTTGATAGATTATCTGATTTTCTAGTCCCACATAAACATTTTCTAGTGTTGAATGTTAGAATATTGATTCTGATTATCCGGTCAGTTTTGAACAATCAGATTAAGATTAGCTGCCGCAAAAAAACTGATACTAATAATCCATTTATTTAATAGCATATTACAAATAAAGCCTTAAATAATCAGAACTGAAACACACAAACAACAGTTGATCTGCACATCACAACTTCAGATAGAAAAAGCACATCCAAACACTACCCTCCTGCAGCCAGTTTTCGTTACAACTTCTTTTTTTATGGTAGTCTAATAGTTTGTTACAACTCTTTATATCAGTTCATAATTTACATGACATTATCACTTTCAAGATACAATGCCAAAACAACACCTAAAATACTCATCAATAATGATAGAGTAAGCAAAAGACCCTTTGGACCATAATCAAATGCTCACTATTTTGAAACGCAAGTTAGAAATGATCGTGAAATTAAGTGGAAATTACTCGCACTTTGGTCTCCGACAATATAATCGTGAAATTAATTTGCAAAATAGTAAGCAGCATCAGTTTATTAAGCATAAACAGTTACCATCTGGAGGTTACATTGTGAGAAGAAAACAAATAACAATGAATAGTATGCTCACCTTCCTCAACAGGGAGTGCCATAGTTTCTGCATCTTCGTTATCAAAGTCTTCGACCTTCTTTTGGGCCCCACTAATAACCAGATACTCGCAGTTCTTTGGATCTGTTTGAATGACAATCAACTGTTGGCAGCATGCAGCTTTCATCGAGAAGCTCCATATCTGAGTTGAAAGAGCAAGAATTGCTATGAGAAATCTAGACGTGAAGTGGTGAAATGATCATAATGCCATATTAATTGTAAGCATTATAATACAACTTACCTTTGTAGAATAGTAATTCCCCACTTGCTTCTTCTCAGCATTAAACCTGACACCCTTTGCAATCATAGAATTGCAACCACCACACCAGATATTGTATGGCATCTCAAACCTGGAAATTATCGAAAAGAAATAGATATTGAGAACCTTTAATTCCTTACTTTGTGTTCAGTTTTGTAATATAAGGTTACTATCTAGTAAGACTATAACCAAAGTGCTGGTAAGAACTAAGAAGATTACCTTATGACTAAGATACCCTGGTCTATTTTTTTGGCTCTCTCCCGCAACGCATGTTGCCCATTGAACTTGTTCAGACCACCCTGTAAACAATTAAAGATGTTTATGATACCATAACGGCAAGCGCTGGTAGTAGATATTAACACACATGTAATTAAAATGGAAACATCACATACCTTTTTTGGCTCCCATTCTGGGGGGTAGTAGAAATTGTCTGCCCTGGCAGCAGCAAGCGTCGACTGCAGAAAATAAAATATGTCATTATTTCACTCTTACGGATGAACACCATAAAGTTAAGGATGCAGGTAGACTCCAACACGGATGTGCAGTGTTTAAAGTTGAGAATTGACAACTAAGAACCGATATAAGCTAAAAATGAAAAGGTTATGCATCCCAACCAGGTACAAACAACAGTTTCAAGCTCATAGATATGCTTGTGTAAAATGAAAAAGGAAAAAGCATATAACCGGAGGTACAATACAGGTATCACCTAATTAACATCAGCTTAGTAGCCGTATAATCCATACCAACAGGCAGCCCTTATCTAGTGTAAGGCAAAAAAACTCGAGGGCTTTTCTTCTACAGACAACTACCCTCAAAAGTGTCAAAATTGTACTATATGTGGTTTCGACAATTGAAGAAAATAATACAAAACCCTTTAACAGATCAAAATTCTTCACAATCACCATTGTATCAACTCACACTACATCACATATGTTTCTTATAGAGTTTTGCTCATGTTGTATTGTGGATACAGGTGTAAGGTTTCTAACTTAATATTCCCTAAACCTATTAGTTGACACAAAGAAGAGAAAGCTCTAGTGAATATGCAAATATCGGTTCAAACATCATTAGTTTCTGTGTATATTTAGAACATACGCAAATTCATTTAGAAAAAGGTGGAGTGCATCTACAGCAATTGTTTAATTAATTTAGGGGACACTAATTTAAATAATCATTTAAACAAAAAGAGTTGAGTAAATAATCCCCAATAATAGTCATTTTGAAACATAGCCACGAATTTCTCTTTTCATTTGCGAACCAAAAGCAAACTGATAATTAGAGAACTGATTTTTAAATGGAGAAAGAGATTGAACACAGGTTTTTATTAACAATAGAAGAAACTCTAAGAGCACTAAGTACCGTTGTGTTATCTGACAGTGTTATAGCAGAAAGTGCTGCCGCTTCAACTTTTTCCCCTATAACTCATAACCTATAACTTAACTCAAAAACACCCTCCTTCCATTACTCAAGTTATAGGACAACACAGGCCCACGGTTTTTCAAATAAAACACAAAAAAGAAAAAGTAAAGCCTTATAACTAGGATGGTAAATTTGGCGCCGGGCCCTATAACTTAGTATGGTATCTGCTGGTGCTATAGGGTCGCGCTATAGGGCAATAACGCGCCCTATAGCGTGCAGTACCGAGTGCTCTAATATAACATCTAGACTGTAAAATTGAACCTTAAGATGCTATAAAGCATCTCCTTTCGCTCAATCAATTGCAAATATGTATTACACTCCATCTAGATTTAGGCATCATACCATTGGCACATTGCCCCACTAAAAGTCACTTGAGGAAATATAGTGCGGGTTCAATCCCCAACACATGACTAAAGGTCCTGGAACATGTGCTCATTGCTTGAAGCTAAGTCAGGAGGTGTCATTCGGCACCCAATTTATACCTTTTACGAAGATTTAGGCATAGTTCTCTAGTTTAAATTGGTCACATCATAACTTAATAGTTAATCATTCTTCATTATTTAGAATTAGATCATAACATAACTACAGAATTGTCTAGTTCAATGAAATAATCACAAGCCCTAAATCTACAACTAAACATATGCAACAAATTACAAATACCTAATTCAATAAAAAAAAAAATTAGATAACAATAATTAACAAGCATGCGTAAATGAAAAGGGGGATCTTCATAGCAAAGGAATATATTACGTACCATTTTGGATTAATTTCTGATCAGTGGATCGACGATGAGCTTTTTTGTTCTGCGAAATAAAGTTAGTTACCCACACGCGTTTATGTTGAATGTGAATGAAGAAGGTTGATGATGTGCTGTTTTTTATACGAAGTCGTTTTGTGGCTGGATTAAGGCGGTTAACGGACCAGTTATTTGTTTTAGGCCCATTTAGTTATATATAGTTTAAGTTTATTACCCAGCCCAGGCTCATATAATATTTTTAAGCTTGTTACTATTAAATTTCAACTTCATTTTAGTTATTTTTAGTATTGACTTTGAAAGTAAATAAAACCTTCATTTACATCAATGCTAATCTATTCTTAAGTTTTGAGTAGAATTAGTGGTTTAGTATACGTTGAGACAACAACATCAACAATATTTAATTGTCGGAGCTGAGGATGTCCGTAAGAAGCAAGTAAAATGTAGACAATCATATCACTACCCAAAGGTAGGACAAAACATACGACACTAATATTCATTGAAACAACTTTTAAATTATTTTTTTGTGTTTCGGATCATCTAAGAATAAGTCTTGAGTCAAAACCTCAAGAGAGTTAGAGGTAAAAGACTTGAAAGTCTCATAAGTGGCCCAAATCCAAATCCTGAGTTGCAACTTCATAAGTCATCTCTGCTCTTGCATTATAATCTGAAATCATGAAGAGATAGTGATTCATCATGTTGTACGTGCCGGTGGAGGAACTAGTAAAAGGTAACTATTAGGTGTTGTGTCATCTTTAATAAGTTGAAGTAATTCTTCAGCCCAAAAACAATTTTTTTTTTTTTTTTTTTCTCCTTCTTGCAGCATTTAACCACCTTTGTTACTATTAATTTTCTGATAAAAATTGAGAGACATAAAACTTAACGAGTCCAATATACCACAAAATACTTGTCAAACTATTATTTTCTAGTTTAACTTAATTCCTAATTATTATGTCGTTGATATCATGGTAAAAAACAATGATACACTTTTTAGAGATATTTATTGTTATGATTTTTACGTTAGTTCAGCCTCTCTCAAAGTAAAATTCTGGCTCCGCCCCTAGTACGTAACTTGCAGGTATTTTGTAAAGTCCATAATTTTTTTTTATGACAAAACTAGCTATAATTTATATGTCAGTTCATCAAAGATACTTATAATGGGTCTTCCTCAAATTGAAAGAAACACCCAGAGTCACTTACAACAAGCATTATTCATGTTTGTTATGATGAATTTGAAATTAGAAATTGATCTTGAAATTTGCAATTTAGTGCTTTTATTATTAGGGGGAATTGCATATATATCCTTTCAAAGATCATCAATTGCATATATATCCAAGTTAAAATCGTAATTGCAAATATATCCTTTCAAACCACAAAAAATAACATATATATATCCAAATAACTAAATTATGAATAAACAAAATCAAAAATAAATAACAATTATTATTTAATGTATGTTTTGCCCATTATACCCTTAATTATGTTCTCTACCACCAAAACTCATGTTTCCACAGTAAACATCAAACCACCATTGTCGTAATCTCAAGATGTCATATGTTTTATATAAGAAGAGCAACACATAACAAACTAACATAAATATTATATTTAAAAGAAAAGAAAGTAATAAAGAGCCAAAGGCCATTGAAGATAGTTCGCTTGATTTGTCGTAGCAGGTTTAGGGGAAAACAATTTAAAGATTTTTGTTGGTGAAAAGAATTCAATAGAAATTTTGATATAATAAATTATTCTTACTAAATGCAAACACATAAAAAGTACTTTAAGTTGATGGAAGAATTATGGAATCAGTGATGTTTAAGAGAAGATGGAGAATGGATAATGATTAATTTGAGAAAAAGAAAGGGTATAGTGGACAATTTAAAATAAAATACATTTATGTATATATAATTTAAGAATTTATGATATAGGCTTAACTAAAGAAAGAGCCTTTCGATAAATAACTCAGCAAGATCACATCGCATGTCATTTACGATTGTGCCTCTCTTGCGCCTCTTTAGTTAGTCCATTTATCATTTTCCATAATTTAATTATTTGGACATATATGTTACTTTTAGTCATTTAAAAGGATATATATGCAATTTTGATTTTCACTTGGATATATATGCAATTATTAAGCTTTGGAGGATATATATGCAATTCTCCTTTATTATAAGTTCAAGTTGTAATTAGATTTTGTGAAACATTTTAGAAATGAGTTTGGGTTGGGCTTATTATTTCAAAATTACTAAAAAGGATATAACTAAATGAGTTTTATGGTATATGTTAGATATTTTGTAGTAAATATGTAATTTATGGTTCTTAAGCCTAGCTAAAGTTATTAGCCCTTTTATGGGGCTAAAGTTTTAAGCCCTTTTAGTGGCTTATGATTTCATAAGCATGCATGACAAACGAGACTTATTTTATAAAGTTCGAATTTATTTTAAAACCAAGCCCCATAAACCCCCAAAAGCCCTTCCCAAACACACCCTATAAGTAATTTTGTTGTAACCAAATAAGCCAATAGTTGCTATGATGAAAATTTGGATAAAAATACGTTTCCATTAACTAGAGTCGTTTGCAATAGTCAGTAATATTTCAATGTCGGTCGATGTGGCATATACCACAACACCATGGACCGAACCAGGGTAGGTTTCGGGAGTCTCGAGATATTCATGAAATTTTGCGACGT
Source organism: Chrysanthemum lavandulifolium (assembly GCA_022545495.1). Lineage (NCBI taxonomy): Eukaryota > Viridiplantae > Streptophyta > Magnoliopsida > Asterales > Asteraceae > Chrysanthemum > Chrysanthemum lavandulifolium. The sequence continues at coordinate 125,107,595 of CM040246.1, forward strand.
AGTGTTAATTTTTGTAAAAAAAACCTTGATTTTTCCTAAATGCTTCTTGTCTAAAAAAATTGTATTTCTCATTTGTAATTTGTATAAATGCGTCTAGTTCAATTGTGTTCTGGTTCTGTACCTGACAACACAGGTGATCGTGTATAACCATAGATAACGTGAATATTGTGATGCATGTGTTGTTTTTGTTTAATATGTATGTGAAGAACTTGCATTAAAAGGCCGTCACTAGGAAATACTGACGGTGCTTTTCAATCATGATAAGTTGGCTAAACATGTTGATTCTGTTAATTATTTGCAAACTAAGCATTTAACCACAAGTAATAAACACAGAAAAATTGATGTAAACTTGTAGCCCATATATATCTACCAAATATTTTTCAATGTGTGTGAACACTCAATTTTTTTTTTAATGATAACTAAAATATGCACGTAATAAGTTCTTAGGCTACTCATAGTGGTCACATCAAAACACTTTTTACCTCAACGGCACATCAACTTTCTCTTTGCATTGACATCCCTCACTTCCTCTCATTTTTCACCCTCGATCAATGGTCACGACTCCCACATTGTGGAGTTTGATATACTCCTTTGAGATCGTTTTGAGCCTTAGGGTTTAACAATAACATATGCAATACGCAATGAATAATAAGAACATTATATATTATTGACACAAGGTTTTACTTTCACCCAATCTCCTCCAAATATTATTTGATCGAATAATACGTGTTACCTAATCGTAATGTGGATCTAAGACACCTTAGATCTTGGAGGTAAACAACTAACCTAGGCGTTTACAATAAACTACACGTCTAGGTTACACACACACACCCCTTTAGACTACATTGGAAGACTTAGTTATTAAATCTATACCCCATGTCCTCTTTATATACTAGAGGATTAGGGTTTACAAGATACTACGAAGGACTAAATAATAAATCTTCTTTTGCAAGCAAGTCCTTCCATCTTTTTGTAGATTTCTTCTTTGTCACTTTAAGCCCTTGATGTTTCATTCTTTATTGTTTTGTATCATCGAATCAAGAAACCCAACAATCTTCCCCTATTTGATGATGACAAAACAAACACGGTTCTTGTACTAACTTCCCTGAGCGAGTAGCGAAGTTGAGATAATAAAATCTCACCATGAATGAAACAATCTTGTCTTCCTTTGTCTTCCCTTAATCCATGCTACGCCACTCCAATATTTCTTCCCTTTTGTTATCAACAAATAGAGAATGTAAGCAAAAAACTTCCCTTGAGTGGTGCATGAAATGATTCTTCAAATCAAGAAGCTCTATGTAATGATCACTTGTGAAGAAAACCAAGTATAACAAATTTGATGAAGAAGTAAAATAACCCAAACTTGTGTCTTATGTCTTGTACTATCCACGTGACTCAAACTTATACTAACACCATATAAGTAGACCGCAATCTCTTGACAAAATCCTCATCTTCAATGAGACACCGAAACTACAATGTAACTCCTTTAAGTGATAGTTAACTAGGTCTTCATCCATCCACCCTCGACCTATGAAAACTAGATTTTGCAAGTCTTCGCCAACATCCTTTAAGCACGAACAAGTTATCTACAAAGTGTAACACCCACTTTGAGATATGATAAGAACACAAACCTGTGAAACTCAACTACAACATCAAATTAGTGATAGTCAACCGTCTTCAGAATCAACTAGTCCAATAAACCAAATACGAGCCTTTTAAAACCTTTAAGATCAAATAACCAAACTCCTTGTGTGTGAACCAAAATCCCATGTGTGTGTCACCAAAATATCAGCACCAAAAACATGTACGCCTTCCCTCAATTCCAAAACCTCATCAAGAGAAACGAATAACGCAAGAAACACCGGTGGAATTGAGATAACACTAGCAGTGGTTTCGAGAAAACACTATGAGTGGTTTCAGAAGAACACTAGAAGTGGTTTCAGAAAAACACTAGAAGTGGTTTCAGAAAAACACTAGAAAGTGGTTTCAGAAAACACTACTAGAAGTGGTTTCAGAAAACACTAGAAGTGGTTTCGTAAAAACACTATCAGTGGTTTCAAGAATACACTATCAGTGGTTTCAGAAAACACTAGAAGTGGTTTCGTAAAAACACTAGGAAAGCTGCTTCTAACCATGAATCATAAACACCACACAATGTATAAACAACCTTCATCAAGAATTAGAACAAGTAACACAAATTCAAGTTGAATATGCATGAAAACCCAAAATTCAATTATTAAACCAGTTTCGAAAACCCTTCAAAGACAACTTCGACAATGAATAACTTTTGACCGGAAGCTCGGATCGAAAATCCTTCGGTGAAAAGTTAGATGAATATATAAAGAACGTCCACCTAAAATTTCGTCATGATCCAACAGTTAACGAAAAGTTATGATCGTTAAAACAAAGTCTTAGAACATATACGAAAAATTTCAACAATTTTTTCTTCTTTTCGCCATTCTTCTACCAATAAACCCTTGTGAATCCCTAGGTAACGAGCTCCCCAAGCTCGATACCAATTGTGGAGTTTGATATACTCCTTTGAGATCGTTTTGAGCCTTAGGGTTTAACAATAACATATGCAATACGCAATGGAATAATAAGAACATTATATATTATTGACACAAGGTTTTACTTTCACCCAATCTCCTTCAAATATTATTTGATCGTAATAATACGTGTTACCTAATCATAATGAGGGATCTAAGACACCTTAGATCTTGGAGGTAAACAACTAACCTAGGCGTTTACAATAAACTACACGTCTAGGTTACACACACACACACACACACCTTTAGACTACATTGGAAGACTTAGTTATTAAATCTATACCCCATGTCCTCTTTATATACTAGAGGATTAGGGTTTACAAGATACTACGAAGGACTAAATAATAAATCTTCTTTTGCAAGCAAGTCCTTCCATCTTTTTGTAGATTTCTTCTTTGTCACTTTAAGCCCTTGATGTTTCATTCTTTATTGTTTTGTATCATCGAATCAAGAAACCCAACACACATATTTTATTAAAATGCACATTTTTATACAAAGATGTCTCATAAAATACCCTGTACACACTCGCAAACCAAATAATTAATAATATAAACATTTAAAAGAGACCCACTTTTACGCAATGCCCAAGTGAAGAGAGGCTCCCTTTTGGTCCCAGTTTTTCGCTTGACTCACGCACCACCCAAAAGCCCTACAACGGGGTCACTCGTGACATGCACACAAAACTCCCAATGATGCGTTACCATTAGGAGCAACCTTAAAAGCTACTTGTGTACATTTTTTTTAACGGCTACTTGGTTAAAGAAAAAAAAATGCTCTCGCAAGATACTATAGGAAAAGGATTACGTACAACTGGTTCTTATTGGGTTAATCCCAATCGACCCATCACAATACCCAAAATGACCCGGTCAACAAAAGTCAAACAAGAAATAGCAGTTACAGAAAACGGTTATATGACAGTTATGACATAACTGCCATATCCCTGAACCATCACAACGGTTCACTTTGTACCGTTTCATTACATATATATACTTAGAAACTCATGTATGAAAAGATGATGAATGATAAATAAGAAAAGTCTTTTGATTCAATTGTTTCTTGTTATTATTGGTATATTTTGATTATAGATCCAGAAAAACGGGTCAACAATTGGTATCGTGAGCCAAAATCATCATATACCATACTCGATAGTTCCGAATCAAATCAAAGAAAAAACAATTTCAAAATTTTTTTGCAAATCGAGTAAGAACACAAACCAAAGACGCTATTTTTGTGTTTCTCACTGTCATATAGGAACAATCACAATAGTGATTACTCTCAAACCCGAGATCGTAATATACTGCAAAATTTTTTTTATTTGAAACCATTTTTTACCCAATCCAAGAGGGATCAAAAAACGAACAAAATCGCTTTTATATTTGATTCAATTAAAAACTAAACGAGAGTCATCAATTAGGGCAGAATCAAGATTCGAATTAGAACAAACACACTGTTCATAAAAGGAATCGATCCTGAAGGATCAATTGAACCCCAATTGATTCATTTGCATACTCAATCATCAAATTTCTCACGGTTAGAAAACCCCAAATCATCCGAAACCCTAGGTTTCAATTGGAGGATTAATTGTGCTCGCGAAGAACACCCAACACCGAAGAAGAAGAAGAAGAGACGGTGAAACACAGCCATAAGAGGCGGTTAACCATCACCAACAAAGAGAAGGAGAAGAAGCAGATATTTCTCCCAAGAGAGAGACTAAAAGTTTTTGTCTCAGAAAGAAAAGAATATACGCGTGTGCTTTCTTTATCTCAAACTAAAGGAGATAAGAAACAAAAAGAATAGAGGGAGACGCGTACACATAAGGGCCACACACTCAAAGGATTTATTTTATTTATTAGGGCTACGGGTTAGACTATCAACCCCTCCAGGTTCTAAATTTGCAAAAGTCACCCTTTCAATTTTTATTTTTATATAGTAGTATATATTAATTTTGATATATACAGTATTGCCTTTTTGATAAGTTATTTTATTTAAAGTTAATATCTTGTCAAAATTTTAGAAATATAATAACCTAGTATCATACTGCTTATTATATTGATTAAGGATAGTTTTGGATTTAAAAACTGGCCCCGTAAAGTTTTTTATAGCCTATAAGGCAAAATACAAAAAAACTCGCTAGATATAGAAATTTCGACACACCTAGTGTTAAAAAATATATAAAAATAAAAATAAAAAAATTGAAGATTTTTTGTCAATATTATTAAGATATGACGAAAGGAGGTGGATCTAAGGAATCTAATACTAATATTACAACTAGTACACCACAATTTCAATGCCCAATCCTAAAGCCCGCGAATTACTCATTATGGGCAATTCGAATGCAAATCATTCTCGAAGCGAATGGTTTATGGGAAACAATTGAGCCGACTGAAATGACTCAACCCGATAAGAAAAAAGAAAAAAACCGCTATTGCTTTCCTTTATCAAGCCTTACCCGAGGAACAATTACTTCAAATAACAAAGCACAAAACCGCGAAGGACATTTGGAATGCTTTGAAAACTAGACACGTTGGCGAAGACAGAGTTTAACAAGAAGACTACAAACACTCAAATCGATTTTGAGATGTTACAAATGAAGGAAGACGAGACGATTGACACCTTTGCTACAAAACTAACAACACTCAGAATAAAGCCGCTAGTCTAGGACACAAAATAGAAGATGAAACCTTAGTACTAAACTATTAAATGTCAGATCTGATAGGTATCTGCAGATAGTTGCATCAATAGAGCAATACTCCGACCTAAGTGAAATGACGATGGAAGAAGCAATTGGGAGACTCAAGACGTACGAGGAAAGAATAAAGTTTAAGAAGAATAAGGACAATAACGATCAATATAAGTTATTGTTTACACATCACAAGAATAATATTACTCACGGAAGACATTGTGAAAAATGTGGACATGATTTGTTGCGAGGCCAAGAAAATAATTTCAAGGAAAAATCAAACAGCAACTCAAATAAATTTACTCATGATAAGAGTAAGGTGATGTGTTTTAAATGCAAGGAGTATGGACATTTTGCAAACAAATGTCCATCAAGGAAAGAAGAACAATCTAATCTCATTGAAGAAGACTTAGAACCAACATTGCTTATGGCAACTGTTGAAGAAGCACCAAGAAAATATGATCAGCCCGGAATTAAGAAAGATCACAAAATTGAAGGTGGAAATAACCAGAAGAACATGATCAACCCGGAATTAAGGAAGATCACAACAACGAATGTGGAAATAACCAGAAGAACATGATCAACCTGGACTTAAGGAAGATCATAACAACAAAGGTGGAAATAACCAGAAGAATATGATCAACCTGGACTTAAGGAAGATCACAACATAAAGGTGGAAATAACCAGAAAAATAATATGATCAACATGGACATAATGAAGATCACAGAAGAAAAGGTGAAAATAACCGAAGGAAAATTGATCTACCTGGATATAAGGATGATCACAAGAAATTAAAAGCTCAGATGGTGGATTTAACCAGAAGATGAATCAAGAAGGCTTAAAGACCTACGTCGCATCGATTGTGATTAAGGGGGAGAATATTGGGTTAATCCCAATCGACCCATCACAATACCCAAAACGACCCGGTCAACAAAGATCAAACAAGAAAGTCAAACCTGTAAAGTCAACTTAGCAGTTACAGAAAACGGTTATATGACAGTTATGACATAACTGCCACATCCCTAAACCATCACAACGGTTCACTTTGTACTGTTTCATTACATATATATACTTAGAAACTCATGTATGAAAAGATGATGACTGATAAATAAGAAAAGTCTTTTGATTCAATTGTTTCTTGTTATTATTGGTATATTATGATTATAGATCCAGAATAACGGGCCAACAATTCTTTAAAAGCTAAAATTGGATCATTTTTTTAACACAATAATTGGATCATTGATCGCCTCAGTCTATTGACTCAATCTTTTTAACTTATGAACAATTCATAAATGAGAAATTAAAAGACTTTAGGGTGCGTTTAGTTGGAGAAAAAATTCCTTTGTTTTCTATCTTTAGTTTTGTAAAAATTTGGATGAGAAATTTATCTCCACAAAACACTGAAAATATAGAAACGTGTTTAGTTGATATTTGTATTTTATTTTGAAGAAGGGAGGGAGGTTCGGGTTCTGACAGGAAAGCAAGGAAACAACTAAAATTTGTTTTAATTTTCATTCTTAGATTAGGAATAGGGATTTTGTGTTTTGCAAAAAATTTTGTTGGAAAACGATAATTTGAACGCGATCTATTTTCCTTGTTTCACAAAATATTTTGTGGAAAACAAGCTGTTCAACTAAACGCACTTAATGTCTTCCTCGAATGTGTCTTTTCTCGGACCCGATTCCTAAATCTCCAAGTAACAACCAAGTGGTGGTTTGTATAATTACATCAAAACAAATTTTAGCCCGACTGTTAGAATTAATGTCACTTTCTATGAGATTAATCGTTTTGAAGGACAGCATCGTTAACTGGTTTTGTCAATTCCCCACCACAAAGAGACCATTTTTCATAACTTGATCGCAATCGAGCAATCAACCAACAAGTGTTAAAGAGTCGCTAAGTCATCATCACAAACTTGTACGTGTACGTATTTTAAGTATTCTTCTTAATAACAACCGCGCTAACTAGAAAACCAAAGAATTGCTTCGTATGATGACAAGGTTTTACATATATACGGACTGGTGAGACTGCTACTTTTCTCCTAGACAACATATTGAATTTGTAATCGTGATTTATACAAATTTCTATGTCGATCAAAAATCATGAACCTTTTTTGCCTTTTGCAAATGAACATCAATACGACTGAACCTTTCTATAATGTATAAAGGTTTGTTGTAACATTCTGACATATCATATACTAAACTGCTAACTTTTTTAAACTATGAACATTAATCTATTATACTTATAATATTTTCCAATTATTCTCCAGGATGATATTTATATTGCTTGGTTCAAAGAAAATGCGGATTTGCATATTCCTCCAGCTGTTTAGTGCAACTTACTCAAACCTTTCTAGAAATGCGTTCCCATGATGATTATTTATTTCAAATGTTGAAGTAAAATATAATCTGATACTAAGAGTGCAAGGTGAGGTTACGTTTAATAACACGTTATTTGTACGCCACATCAGCGCCACATCATCTCCTCCCAATAACACACCAATAACTAAAACACCCTCCTCATAACACACCAATAACATATTATCGGCCCCACTTTTTCATTTTACTTCTTCCAATAACGATTAAATAAAACTAATTGGCCCAACAAAATACAACTTGCTAAAGAAGACGAATGGCACCACCATTTGAATGGCGAAGTGCAGTTAGCGAAGAAATGAAATGTTTGGTGGTATGGTATAACGTGTTATTGTTTAGCCATAGTTACCAATGGCATGCCAATGGCTTGCCATACCGTGCTCTCTAACAATTTGAACTTTTAATTATGCACTTATTAGGGTTATAATGTTTCTAAATAAATACAACATGCAATCATTCTATGAATCGTTATCAGTTTTACTAAGATTTTGTATTTATTATGAAAGTGATGTAGGGATAATTTGAGCTTCAGTTGCTCTGGCTTAGTCGTCGGTTTTTCAATTAACATGTGAAGTCATGTGTTTGATTAGTTCAAAGAGATTGAAGGGTATAAACGGCAAATTATAATTGTCGTGGCCTATCATTTTAATATTATTATTCATGTTATTTTTATTAAAGGTTTGTTTTAAGAATAATGTTCAGTGATTTGTTTCTTTATCTATAGTTTGCTAGTGATTCTTGGCTTTCTGACACTTTTAGACTATAAGTGAATGTAATAAGTTTAGGTGTAAGACCGTTATTATAAGTTATTAAGAAAAAATAGTTTCTCTTGAAGTTTCGGTTGGGCATCTTTTGAGGGTTTACCGAAATCTTTGTTTACTTTGTTATTTATGTGGTTTCTTTCATTCACAACGGTACCCGACATCATTTGATATCAGAGCATAGGTTCGGGAAAAGAAATCACGCAACTTGGAGAAGCCAAATCAAGAGAAACAAAAACATTTGTTTCAGGACACCCGGGCATGGAACTTGAACATTGTTGATGGAAGGTTCAACTTGAAAAATATTTACTTTAGAGGGGCCGAGATATACTACGCTAATTTTATTTATTTATTAATAATGACTAAAACTATATATAAAAGATATAAAATGTATATAGAGTCAAAAATTTTGGGGGCGCCACAACCCCCCTCGGTCCCTTCTAAGTTCTGTCCATGAGGACACCTAAATATACGATCTCATCGTTCGGTTTCACGATTGGAGATTTATACAAAGAGATATAATTGTTTGAAATTGTTGTTTTTTCCGCTGAATTTTCTGATATAATAGCTTTAGTTACTCCAAATATTTGTGGACATGGACAACCATTTAGTTATGTGGCTTATAGATTCATCCGAGGAGGAAACGATACAAGTGATCAACAAGGACCATGTGTTGTAAAGAACGAAGACCTCCTTAAACAAGTGAAGTTACTTCAGACGGATTTCAAAATCAAGCTAACCGTAGACTCGTTGAACGAGGCAACAGTCACATAAGTGAATATGATGTCACTTCACTAGATGATTTATTGAATGGTTGGCATGATGGAACATGATTCTCCATAGAGAAGTCGTGTTAAGAAAACGAAGAGAGGGTTAGAAAGTTTTAGAGTTTTAGACTTGGGAAGACAAGACTTGAGGACGAGTCTTTCTCAAGAGAAGGAGAATGGTGCAGGGCATGTTTGAGCTCTAGCTCCTCTAGCATAGCCGCCGGTTATTCGGTGAACATGTGAAGTCATATGTTTGATTAGTTCGAAGAGATTACAGGGTAAAAATGACAATTCATAATTGTCGTGGTCTATTATTTTCATATTAGGTATTTTTATGTTATTTTTATTAGAAATGTGTTTAAATTTTAAAAACTATGTCTTATAATTTGTTTCTTTATTTAAAGTTTATTAGTGATTTTTAACTTTTTCTCCGAGACACTTTTATACTATAAGTAAATGTAATATGTTTAGGTTTTTAGATGGCTATGATAAATTATTAAGAAAAGATACATAGTTTCTTTTGAATTGTTGGTTGGACACTCTTTCAAGGTTTCCTGAAATCCTTGTTTACTTTATTATTCATGTGGTTTCTTTCATTCACAATGGTCCCGTCATCAGAAAGAATAGCAAAAGAATTGCTTTTGGAAACGGTAATGATAATCAAAACTAATACGAGTACACACAAAATTATATTATAAGAACCCATGTAAAAGTGCGTACATTCCTTGTATTCTAAGGGACTTTTATGGGAAAAAGGGTCCACATACTCTCTTCACACGCACACTAATAAATTCCATATCATAAATTTAACACCCTAAATTTCAACATTCTTCTTGTATATATTTCATTCCTTATTTTTCAACTTATCAACCTTCAAAACCATGTTTCCTCTTCACATTCACCATGCACTTCAAAATCTATCACTTCTTATATCTCATTCTTAGCCTCTCCATCTTCATACTATACCATGAATTCGCCACAACTAGCGTTGTCGTCCATTGTCACCTTTCCAATAATCGCAAGATGCTCTCATCCAAATTCGACTTCACTCCATTTCTCAAACACCATCATCATCACCACAACCATTACGAGAACGGGCTAGAGGTTAGTGGAACAAGTAATGCTATTGATCCACATTATGGTGTCGAGAAACGACTTGTACCATCTGGACCGAACCCATTGCATCACTAGAAGAAGTGGTTTTGAGTTCACACGTATAGTATACTAATGTTTTTGAACCTCTGGTTCAATTATTGTATGAATGTATGGTGCAGCCGTGTAGTATGTTTAGAGTTTGTATAAATGGTTTAATGAGTAATATTTCTAGATTTTTCGTTATATTTTGCTTTGGTGGGTGTTTGAGAAATTATTATAATGTTTATGTGATGATTTTTAATTATTACTAGTACTTTATTAATTATAATAAACATGAGTAACTACTACGGCAAGGCACAATGATAAATTCAGCTAACTTCCTTTTGAATATTGCTCATTGCTAATGATGGTATAATTACAGCTTATATAACTTCACATTAAAATAATCATTAAATTTTTTACATGAAAATTAATTAAGTATGTCGTGATATATTATACATCATCATAACATACTCATACTCGCTATATTTATCTGAAATAGTCTCATTACATTTAAGTAAAAATACGACTCTCTACATTCTAATTCACTAAACCTTGCTTTAACGAGATTGAGTATTGTTTTTGTTGTTGTATAAAAAAAATTATAAATTTGTTGTCGTAGATTTATTTGGATACAAAAGCTGATTGCTAAAAACTTCTACAGTATATTATTTGATGGATAGTTTTTTTAGTGAAAATTGAAGAATATATTAGCACAAAACTTATAATGGCTACAAAGCATCAATGAGAGTTCATGGACAAACCCCTGAACCTCAGGAACAATATTTGATGGATAGTTCTTGTATGATATTTGTCGAAAACGGTAAAATGGAAATTTCATATTCAAATTCTCATGTTCTCGGTTTTCCGTCCAACTTATAATTCTTTGAATTCTGAAATTTGGCAGTGTCGAACACTCACGAACATTCTGCCTTACGGCTATGAATTCCAAACAAGAACATACTTTGTAGTTTGTAATGTCATCAAACCTTCAAGATTTACGTTTGAAGTATTTGATATTTTTGTTTAAAGTATCTTTTTTCCAACATTACAAATCAAACCTAGATTTCATATACGAGTAGATACAGTAAAACCTCTATAAATTAATACTCGATAAATTAAAAACCTCGATAAAATTAATAATTTGTTCAATCACAACTTGACCCAGACAAATTTGGACCAATCGATAAAATAATAAGATAATAATTTTTTAAACCTCTACGTGATATATATTAAGACTCAACGAAGTTTATAAATTAATAATCACTAAAAATTCCATAAATATGTATATATGTGTGTGTGTGAGAAGAGAGACACTCTAAATCCCAAGATTGTTTAAGAAAAATGAATCCAGTAGTCACTTTTTTTTGTTGAACTTCAAATCTATATCGAGTTTATCATAAAATCTCTTTATCGCACTAAAGAGTTGATCGTTGTCTTCTCGTATCGCAACAAAAATGTTAATTTTATTTTCATAAAGTGTGAATGTGTATTTATAAAATGTTAATTGGAACTTGTTTTCAAATTTATTTTCGTTTCTAATGAAAGATAAATCAGAATTCAAATTCAGATATTAGACTTGAAAGTTTAAAGTCATACGTAAAACCTCATTAAATTAATAAATTATTAATTTATCGATATAATAATATCTCGCTAAATTAATAAAATACGCTCATTCCCAACACTATTAATTTATAGAGGCTTTCTGTAGTTTAAGCAAAAAGAATGTATATGCAAGTAAAACACAATTTTCAAAGAGTTGACTTGTTAAAATCTTTAAATATTGTTGAAATCAATAATTAGAAATGATGGCAATGATTTTTAGGCAACTAAAAGTGCTTTATAGTGGTTTATTGGCTTATATATAATATGTCTAATGTGATATTTTAACTTGAAAAATCGAGGACATGTTAGTCAAAAACCCCCTAATTAACAAGAAAGTCGAAGTCTATAATATTTAAGCAGATAATATTGTTATTCACATACCACCATCAAGATCACTAGATTGCATACATATTGCACTTTTATAGCTTAATGATTTTGCTTCATTATCAACGGCCTCACATGATCTTATAATATACAAAAGAAATCTTGATATTATGATTAGCTATATATATTTTTTCTGTTAATAATCTTGTTTTGGGTTCCATATTTGTTTTATGTAAGAGCTCGATCTTCGTTACATAGTGACACTATATAGTTAAACTGTGGTCATGTATCAATCTGTCGATGTGTCATTTTTAATTACCTCGCAGACCTCATTGTAGACATGTAGAAGTATGAGTTGCTTTAGATCTGCCGACAAATGGTCTAATAATAGCCAAATGATATGTCAATACATTTTAATAGTACAGTTTTATTATAGGTTGGTAAGAAATATGAAAGTTGATGTTGAAACAATTATTCATGTTGATTAAGACTTAAGAATGTGTTGATGCTGAATTGTTGATGATGATTTGACAAATCAACGACAGAATATAGATACCTTTATATACCGGCCACAAGCCCACAATATATATTACTAACAACAAGTTTTTTTTTTTTTTTTTTTTTTTTTTTTTTTAAGACGTTTGTATTCTCACTTTTTAGCTAGTTTTTGTGTTATGGTATACTCTTAATACTTGACATGCTCAACCTTCATTATCAGCAAAGACCATGTAACGATGCAATCTTTATTTGAATTTATGAAGGATTTCTTCTTGTATCCTAAAACGGACAACTTGGAAACTAGTAATGAGTAACTACTAGTCTACTAGTGTAAAAGCTTCAAACATAGATATAAAACAGGCAACATCAATTATATATACTTAAACCATATTATCTGTTACATAGTTCATGTTACCAAGCCCAAATTACTATTGTAACTATAGGTGTCATTTGAGTTAGGTTAGTCCAATTTCAGGTTGTTAAAGTCAGTTTAATCAGGTTTTACACAGAAAAAGGCCACCCATATCTGAATTTAGTAACACTATGAGTTATTTGAGTTTGAGAAATTTTTAGTTATTACACCCCGGTGTAAACTGTAAAGGCAAAGAAGACTAGAAGAGCCAAATTATGAGGCCCAAATGCATCCTAAGACACCTAAATTTTAGCCTAATAATATTTGCAGCCCAACACATAAGAATTAGTGCAACACCATGTAGTGCAGTTGCGCAGAGCGCTGAGGATCATTTATGAGCAGTGAGCGATGAGCATTTAGTGTTTGTTATTTTAATGCTCGTTTGGCAAACAACAAGTAAGTTTATCCTTTTTTCGGAATATTCATTTTCCAGCATTCCATGAAGTAGCATTTAGGACCGCTGAACATTTAATTTTACACATTATAATTACAGCTACAACTACGTTACAAAAGAATTTAAAAAAAAAAAAAGAAGCTACTACTCATTGTTGCTGCTAATTGCTTCCACTCACTGCTAGTGTTACATTTGCGAAACACACCCGTAAATTCCAAGTTAAAAGCTTAAACTTTTAAGCAAATTTTAATACCTGCGTTGAGTTCGGTAATTTTCTGATCTACTCGTCCAAGTTATTGAAACTCTAATTAATTATGGTTGTTTAGTTAAATAAGTTAATGCTGATATACAACTAATGTGTGCGATAGATGGTTTGCCATAAAGATAATTTTCGCTAAGAAAGCCCTTACTGGGCGAGCTACTCCAATATTTATTTCTTTTTTGTTTAACTGGTTATGTCCTTAACAACAAAATTATCAGAAAATATTCATCCGGGACATGTTATTTGTTATCTACGTTCAGGGACGAAATTAGAGTTAAAAGTGAACTGGGGCATAACTTTTTTTTTTTAACCTTAGTGTAACCAAAAAAAAAAAAAAAAAAAAAAAAGAAAAAAAGTGTGTGTGTGGGGGGCGTTAGGCTGAAATTATAAAGGCTTAGTGACACGTTATTAACATTTAGCAAGACCTCTTCTGGAACACTAAGTCACTTGCAATAACTAGAAACATAATACATTAAAACATAGTTCATTTTAGAAAATTGAGTATTTTTACAAAAAATTAGAACTACGAAGCAAATTTTATCGGGGTCCCATGACACCGCGTAAATCATCTCTAGTTTCTTCTGTGTATGTTTTTCGTATAAAACTTTTATTAAAAAATTTCTCATTTTTCAAAATTAAGCACACTAACTTACGGTTATGACGGGAAATATTTTTGAATGTTTAAAGACCTAAATGTAACTCTTTTTGCTAACCATGCATACCGCTCCTTATGATGTGCATATTCACGCGTGGTTGGGGCGAGGTGGCACCACTATCACGTGTCGACAACCATAACTGTAACATCATGATTACTGATCTTTATGGTGTACACATTCACGGGTGGTTGATTGAGGCGACACTAGCCTCACGCATCGACAACCACTACACCGGAATAACGCATGGTCGAGCAATTTTGGAGTTGGTTTAGTCATTAACTTGATCGAACCAAATTTTGGTTATTATGTGTGTATGAGAATGTATCATCAACTATGTTTTTGTTTAAATGAGATATTATTTGATGGTAATCATTACAATTATTTGGTTAAATAGGTTAACGCTAATATGCAACTAAGAGCAAAGCCATTCATAACGCCCCAACGGCGTGAAGGTGCAAAACAACGGCCGTTATGCGCGTTAACCATTGGAACCGTAGCGTTATAACGGCGTTAGTCCCTCAGGCATTCTAACGCCTGCTATTCGCTTTTTTTTTTTTTCCTTTCTTTTTCATTTATGCCCTAAATGAGGGTTGTTTTATAAATTGTTGGGAATGTTATTGGTGTTATTGGGATGTTATGGATGAGAGTGTTTTTGGGGATGTTAATGTTAAATGTTAAAGCTGATGTGGCGCTGACGTGAACGGTGTTATTGGTGTTATGGATGGGAGTGCTCTAATGTGTGACGATGGATGGTTTGTGACCATTGCTAGGAGGGACGAAATTAATTGAGGACCGGGAGGGGCGCTCCTTTCCCTTCTCAAAATCTTTTTAGTCACAATTATATTTCTAATACTTACACTTTATAATGATAGCCATTATCAATAGAAATGTTAAATAAAAATATAAATTAACCCCTTAAAACAAGGGAAATGACAAAAATAATCATTTTCTCAAACATACTTAAAAAAATACATACTTTTTCAAAAAGCCAAAATACCCATAAAATTTGCAAAGTTTGCGATTTTTTTAAGAAAAATCGCAAACTTTGCGATTTTTTTAAATATTGCAAACTTTGCGAATTTTTATAAATTTCTCCATTTTCCTTCGGTTTTCATGTTTAGCTCAAAACATGAAAGTTGTAGATATCCCTTTTCTTGTTTAGTGCCTTTTTGAATCACTAAAAAAGGAGTTCGTATGAGAAAGTTACTACTAAAATACTATAACAAATTTTTCTCGTTTAGTTGATGTGGTATTTTAGCCATAACTTCCTCATATGAACATATTTTTGCGTGATTCAAAATCCACTAAACAAGAAAATGGATATCTACAACTTTATGTTTTGAGCTGCTAGAAAACCGAAAGAAAATAGAGAATTTGTAAAATTGAAAGTTTATGATATTTTTAAAAAATCGCAAACTTTGCGATTTTTATGAGTATTTTGGCGTTTGGAAAAGACGATTTTTGTAAGATGTTTGTAAAAATGGTTATTTTTGTCATTTTTCTTTAAAACAAATACATTACAGTTTAGCTGGGAATGGATCTAATGAGAACCCATTATTAATAGAAATGTTAAATAAAAATATAAATTAGCCCCTTAAAACAAATACATTACGCTTTAATTGAAACGAATCTCATGAGAAAATTATTAAGATGAGAAGAATAAAAAAAAAAAATACTAACCACATATCTTAAATAAAAGAAAAAAAAAAAAAAAAATAGGAAAAATATTTAATTTTATAAATGCATCTAAAAAATAATTGTAATTTCTTCTTATTTAATTAATATTTCTCATTTAATCTTGACTTCTACTCATTAAACTTGTAAAGTTTCAACTGTAATTACCTTTACTTGAGAGAACCCAACCTAACCTTTGCCCATGCTAACTACATGTCTACATTGTCACCAACCTATTCATCTCATCAAACCCAACCAAAATCCCCCCAAATCACTTCCTGACCAAAATGGGTCTCCACAATCTTTCATCATCATTAACATTATCATCATCTTTACCTCTACAGTTCCACTCCAACTTAAATCCTATCTTCATCCCACAAACATCCACAAAAAGATTTCTCACCATAACTATGGCCCAAAATTCACCAACCCAAAACAGCAACAACAATGACACCAAATTTGTCACCTTTTTGGGTAAAGGTGGCTCTGGTAAAACATTTTCTGCTGTTTTTGCAGCTCAGGTTTGGTTTTTATCACTTAATTTTAAATTAACAATGTGATTTATAAATTTATTAGACAGTATGTGTTTATTTTAAAAATCTGTGATAGGGTTTTGCATATTTTTTGGTTAGTGACAAGAAATTTGTATTGGGTTTAATTTGTTTTTAGAAGTTATGTGAATTACTGATAATTAGTGCAAAGAGTTATTTTGTTTGACTTTTTGAGGTCAAAGTTGCAAGCTTGTGACTTGATTTTCCAAAAAGTTTGACGTTTTAAAGTCAAACTTGTAACTTAACCTTTTGACTTGGAAATTGATATTAAGATATATACATTGCATAAAGCTACTTACAATCTACTTTTGCATATGAAGCAGGCACTCTAATTAAATTTCCGTAACAAAATTTATACAACTTTTGAACTTAAAAAGTTACATAAAAGATTAAGCTTTGGATATGGTCTGGATTAATAATGATTGATGATTCAGAGTATTATTTTAAGTCTAGTTTGGAAGAAGTTATCGTTAGAATGGAATAAGAATAACAAACTCAAAGTCAGCCAGTAGCATCTTTAATATCATAATGTGGTTGGAATTAGTTAGATTTTTGTTCTAAGATTCTTACAAGCTCGTCTCTACAGCATTATGCAATGGCTGGCTGGGCTTAAAACGTGTTTGGTCATACATTCACAAGATCCGACTGCAGATTATATGCTTAACTGTAAGATTGGAACAACTCCTGTCACTTGCAATGAGAATCTTGCGGCTGTCAGATTGGAAACTACAAAAGTACGTTATTGGATTTATTTTTTTTATCTTGCTTTTTGTGATTTTCCATTCTGTATCTATTGTCCATTGATGAAATGTATTATTACGACAATAGATGATTCTCGACCCGCTAAGTAAGTTGAAGCAAGCTGATGCCCGTCTCAATCTGACACAAGGAGTCCTTGAAGCGGTGGGTATGTGACCATTATCATTTTCGTCATAGGCTACCTTAGTTTTTGCATACCATTTTAATCATTATGCTTGGCTTTATATTTCAACCTAACCGTCATTATCGCAAAAGAAACCATAAAGCTCATAATTTGCAAATTGCAATACTGAATGGTTTTGGTAAAATTTGTAAAAGTAGATGCAAAATAAAAAATGAAGGTTTGTTTGCAACAAAAAGCTGACCATGATGGTGCGAAAAATGAATTACAAACTTTACCCTTTTCCTGTAGTTATACTAAGATTTATCTAAACGATATTTCATGAACCATTGTGGAGTAGGTGGTGGGAGAAGAACTCGGTGTGCTTCCTGGAATGGATACTATATTTTCAGCCTTAGAACTTGAAAAGTTCGTAGGATTTTTAAATAACAAAAATCTAAAGAATAACCCAAAATATAACTTTGATATCATTGTTTATGATGGGTTAAGCACAGAAGAAACAATCAGGCTGATAGGTGCAACTGGTAAATCAAGGTTTCATCTCTCTCTCAGTAATTGTATACGCTCACACATTTGCATGCACAATCATATATACTATATGACGACATGATCACATGTTTGTACCAGACTGTACTTGAAATACATGCGGATGTTGGCTGAAAAGACTGATATGGGACGGTTAGCCGGCCCGTCACTGTTGCGACTTGTAGACGAGTCTTTAAATTCAGGCATTAGTAGTTCTGGTCTTAATGGCAAACTCACTGGTGAAATATGGGACAAGTTAGATCACATGTTAGAGGTATCAGTCACATTCACATCTTTTTATTTGACTTATGCATCACTTATAAAGATATATATAATTTCACCCATAGTTGACTTAAAAAAACTTGATATCAGCTGTTGTTCCGGGGTCAAATTATGACATCTAAAATGTTCAAAAAGTAAAACTTTTTTTTACATATGATGCAGAAAGGTTCATCTTTTATTACAAATCCTGAGTTATTCGGGTGCTATCTTGTGATGGATTTGAACGATCCAATGTCAATAAACTCAGCATTACGTTATTGGGGTTGTGCCGTGCAAGCTGGTGCACTAGTTTCTGGTGCATTTGGTGTGACAAGTTCAGGTTATGGCCAAGATCATCTAGAAACAGCTAAGAAGACATTTTCACCCTTGCCTTTTGCATCACATCCTTCTGTATCATTTAGTGATCCTTTAAAATGGGAAAATATCATGGACAATGGTCAATGTAACGATGCACAAGATCTTCTCAATGCAGCAAACAGTGGTTCAAGTGAGTATATGCAGCCCGTGACATTCAATTCAGTGAACAAAACCGTGACTCTTCTCATGCCTGGTTTTGATAAGTCTGAAATCAAGTTATATCAAGTAAGCCAACATAATTCGAACCAAATTATCGTGTTGATTTTAAAGATCTAAGTCGTTTGTCTCACTATTGAATCTTTCAGTATCGGGAGGATCAGAGTTATTGATCAAGCTGGGGATCAAAGACGGTTGTTTTTCTACCATCTCAGATTCAAGGGAAGGTTGGGGTGCCAAATTTATAGACAGGAAGCTTATAATCACCATGAGGTAGTTTACAGCTGTTTTTGCTTGTAAGGTCTAAGTGAAAATTATGTGCCTCTGATAGTTAATTTCAGGAAATCATATAGAGCTGCCAATGAAGAGATATATACAAATTATATAAGATCTTTTATATTATAAATAATATCGTTTGTTACAAACTTACAATCTTCCAATGTCGGGCTTTTTAGTTTGTTTCGTTGGAATGGTGGATACATTGTTCATCCCGTTTCATTTGGTTATGTTCAGTGTAGTTTTATGAATCGAACTTTAATGGCCACAGGCACACCCATTGGTTGAGAACTTGATGACCATTCAGTGATTGTGTTACCTAATAAAGCTTAAGGTCTTATGCTTTAACATTAGTTGGTATCAACTTCTTATAGGCTACACTGATGTAAAATAGAAACAGACGCACATTGTATAAGCAGGCATTTTGAGAGTAACTTATGTACAAATACAAAAAAAATCTCAAACTTACAAAGGAAGGCCATTATCAGTTCCGTCCTATTTTTGAAAGGTTCGGTCAAGTAAGTCAAAGCCTAAATTAGTGAAAGTTATTACCAACATGAGCGATATATATAAATGGAAAAATGGAATTAAAACTGAACCGGAACTTTAAGGAAAGACCAAAAATGTTGAATCAAGTCTAAATGAGCACATGTAGGCCTTTATGATTAGAACATCATGACCAGTTGAAGTTGAGCTACTTTCATATGTGTATTCTGTGCTCTTACTTTGCTGTATGGATGGAGTCTGTTAAATGCTAGTTCTTAAATCTGGTCAGTATCATACGTTTGCTGGTTTAAAGACTTTAAGTTTGTGTGAACATATGTATTTTCGATTACTTTTGACCAAACTAACTCACTAGATGTCTAGATAACTAGAGAACAAACTAAAGGCCATTTTTAACTCATTAAAATACATATGTACATGAGCACTTGCTGTCGAAATATGATCAATACAAATTGACTAAGAAGTCAAACACTTGCTATCTGAGTACACAACCTTTGTTGTGGGAATACTTTGGTATTGCTTGGGTGAGACTGCAGTTAAGATAACTATACCACAAAGCATGGCCAACCCGAGCCCTAAACCGTTAACAATCATTGACTCATTGCACCGCTTTAAAACAACTCCCTTTGTCTGCAAGAAAGTCAACTTCTCAAGAAGCCCGGTTTCAGCTGTTACTACTGCTAATCCATATGTATAAAGACCAAGAAAAACATGCCAAGGTAAAACTTGTATTCTAGTCATTCGCATCTCGCCTCTATGCCAAAAGCTTAAGAATCCCATCAACCACTGCATCAACAACAATATAAAGATTGTACAGATGTATCAGTAAAACATATACCATTTTTTTTTTGTTAGTGTATCATTTTCAAGTCTTTACACGTATATAATAGAAGCAATAATGGAGTGTTGGTTCACTTATGGAGAGGGACCATATGAGCATTGCTTATTGGCTTATTGCTTGTCATAACTGTAATAGTTTTTTGTTACTTTCTTCCAAAAAATTCAAAACTCCACATTTGAAATGCACATGTAACCTTCAAGTCACTTTTATATGATGACATACAATTAGAAAAATAAGCTAAGAGCATTTTAATCAGCTTTAAGGAAAGCAATAATTGTTTAAGGACTTCGAATCAAAAGGACAAATAAGCTAAGAGCTTTTATTTTAAAGTACTTTCGTTATTGATTAATTAAAAACTGTTTTCTTTACTAGTATAAAATAAACAACTAATCATGTATCATCCAAAAACTTAAAATTCCTTATAAATTCTATAACACGCAACAAACACATCACTTAAATAAGCAATCACAAAGACTCCACCATTTGAATATCATGAGCAAGTGATACTGACATATGGAGTTTACCAATTTACTTTAATGAGTATTTGACTAAAATCAGCAAAATAATCTATACCAAAACAGAATTGGAGAAGAAAACTAGTATATACTTTTTGTAATAGTTGTCAACACAGAAAAATATGTATTTTTTGTTTTTGCATCTGATTGTTACTAAAAAGAGCATAACAAAGTTTATATTTATAGAGATGCATGTAAAATTGAGAAAAACCTGAGCTCCAAATAAGGAAATACAAAGGAGACCCATCCAAGAATGTAAACTATAGAAATTAGCAACAACACCATCTTGCCCTTGAAACTTAGTCCAAATCCCAAATATCCCACTTGCCAATGCTACTCCTTGTAGCCACAAATGCACCCTTTTCTTGCTCTTTCTTGAACCAGGCAACCATCTATGCACCAATATTGCTATAAAAACATTAAGATAAAGAAAAACATTTATTTTTCTCACCTCAAAAAAACATTGGTTTTAAAAAGGTCACCTCAAGCTTGTTACCTCAAGAAAAAGGGTTGTGTAAAAATAACCATCTAATGTTACCTCAATTAGCTCAGCTTAAAACAGATAAACATTAAATGTGACCATTTCCCTAACCACCCTCAAATATACTCGGCTTAAACACTCAAATAATTACAATGTATTTTTTTTCCCTTCTTTTGGCAATAATTTAATTACTAGTATATGACTGTCACAACTACAAAAAATACTCTTCAAAGTTTCAAACATTATATAATAAAACTCTAAGGTTAAATACATACCTTCCCCACTTATGAGAATAAAACCAATCACCATTAGTAAAGGATGCAGCACCTGTTAACAAAGTACCATCAATTCTTGTTAAAGAAACAATCAAAATATGGTAATCATTAGTGAAGGCATTAGAAGGTTTGTGCATACAGAATAAATGAGGTCTCTTTGAGAGAGAGTGTGAGGAACAAAGCTTGTGGTGAAGTAAACAGCCCAAGTGAGAACAAGACTGGCGACAAAAATAGCAATGAGTCTGGCTAGAAAGATGAGTGACAATGTTGGTTTAGCAGCCATGGCTGATAGTACCACCGACACACAACTATGAAGTTTTGATGTAATGAATGAAAGCTAAAGTGGCAAATACTAAGGGGCCCATATACATTTTTTATTATATAATTTCATATGAGCTACAGTGCTCTACTCCATTATTAAATTAAATATTTAGAGCATCCGCAATAGGTCTGCCTTTTAAAAGACTTGAAGCATTAATAATAATAAATGATAAAGGTGTAATGACTTGATGCATTTATTATATATCTTTGATATTAAAAGTTTTCGCTTCAAACCACTGACATCTACCAAGTCTTTGCTTGAGTCTTTTAAAAGTCATCTCATGCAATGCTAAAACCTTATGAAAAGCTTTTCAATAGTAAAAAGTTTTTGTCAAATGACCCATCATAGATGTCTTAGATCTTTGGATATCATTGATTAATTATCTAGAGTTGAAGTAATTAGATAAGATAAAGGTAAGACTAAAGGTGGTGCGCCACCTTTATATCAACGCTACGCCGCTTTCTCTCTTACATTACTTTCTCTCACACTCTCTCACCTTCACTGAAATGGTCATTACTCCCATCATCTTTATTAAAATACGAATTTTATACAAATAATATACTTTACAAAATACCCCACACTCAGAATCAAATAATTTATGATAAAATTAACCCATTTGGCATAATGCCAAGAGGCGACCAAGTCACCAATCGTCTCATTTTCTTGGCATGCTCACACATGACTTACAAGTGAGGTAGTGGCCTCACGACTGAGGACGACCCTCATGAGTAAGAGCTCACTCCCATTACTAGTAGTCTAAGATGATCTATCTAAACGAGAAATTTTACATCACAAAAGGTTTATAAAAAAGTATTTATACAATGTCATGACAAGCATAGACGGAACTTGACAATTATTTTTGGGAGGGCCAAAACTATTAGAAGTTTTAACTAGCTTTTCTTTATTAAAACATAGACAATTAGACATAGTTATTTGTATCAAAAGAAGACATGAAATAAACAATGAAGCATAAAATGCAGTTATGAATTGCATTCTCAAATTTTGAACAAACATGTAAATTCGTAACTTTTAGAAGGGCCATCTAATTAAGAAATGAAACTACCCTTTAAAATATCAAAATATTACACTATTGCCACAAAAATTTGGGAGGGCCATAACCCTCTATAGCCCCTATGAAGGTCCGTCTACAAGGAAGTTTTACAAATAATATTGCATAAGGTTTTCTTTTTTATCATTTTCATCCATCATATTACATGACACATGTATGTATGATTTCCTTTTATAATTTTTTTTTGAATATAATACCTTGAATTTACAAATGGAATAATTTAGCTGAAAAGTAGACCGATACACCATATAATAGGACTTTTTATATTTGATAAAGATAAATGCTTGTCATTCTTTATATATAAGAAAAGGTGAGAGAATAGATATAGCACCGATATTTATGATTACAATTGTTATGTACTGCTACAATTTATAAAAAAATGAAAGCAAAAAAGCCAAAAGCACTTCTTCATTAGAAAAGGTTTATCCAAAATTAATCTATGTTTATAAATCATAACTACTTGTTTATCTGATAGTATATATTTTGTAGACTTAAAATTACAATTTTAATGATTGGTTTAATGAAATGGGTCATCATATGTGATTGATTGACTATCACCTCTATCTAGGTTGGTCAATGCATCAATGTATAATTTGTGAAATTAATTTATCATGTAACTAACATGAATAACCCATGTTCCAGCTAGCTCTGACAAGTTTAGTAAGTTTTACCTAAATAATTTAATTTTATCTAAAGCATGAGTAAGAAATAGTTTTGCTATTTTTATACTCATGGTTGACACTTCTTTACTCACAAATACGTCGAATCTATATATAGAATTACATTGTACATATTTTGATTCATCCGAGGCTTGAAAACGTTGTGATGGAATCTTCTCTAATACAAGTGTCACATAATTTCAGAAACATTTTAAGAAATGAAATTTATACTGTAAAACACAATTTACGATGATGATAAAGCAGGCCCTTGACCTTTTCTCGCAGATTCTTTCTTGTGTTCGTTATGAATACAATGCACAAAGTCAATTTCAACTATGATTAGCCTAGATTAATACGTGAATATACTTAAATTTACGAAAAATGGCAAAAGTATTTTATCGAATGTCATTTTCAACTAAGGACCATTTTTAAGAGAAAAAAAAAAAAAAAAAAAAAAATAGTCAAAGGTAGTGAATGGTGTTTTGGAGTATATTTGAGACGGATAAATTTCGCACATCTAGGAGCTCCTAAATCTTAGAACATCCTTAGTTAGTAATTAGCTAATTAACCCACATCATCGATATCGGCCGTTAAAAATACCTATGCCATTGTTATACTGAATCTCATAAGTTCCATAACATTCTTTGCTAGAGATTATGATTGGATGTCGAGACAAAATTATTCAAAGGCCAACAAGATGAAAGAGACGACAGACAAAAGCATTTTTAGTGTCACAGAAAAGCCAGGGGATCGATCAAAGAATAAAAACAATGTAGTTTAAATCTAGAATCTAATATATAACAAAACAAAACAACAAAACAAAAACATCGACTAGCTTGTCATTTTAGTCCATTAACGGACCATATCGGTAGTACGATAAATTTCAGCATGTTACGCATGCATATATACCGTAATTACGTTCAACCATACAAATGTTGAATACCATGATACCAATTGACATCTGTATAACTTTTCCATGTTATTGCATACTTGAAACAAAAAACCTCATTACATTGACAACATAATATCTTAGAGATCTTTATAAGATGTGTACCATAGCTTATCTAAAAGATCAATTCGTATGTTAAGCTTAGTGCATAAATCGCATACTTAATAATTGGATACGAAACTCACCATGCTTCTTTATTTTTTATCCATTATTGTCGCACCTTTTTGTTTGCTACGCAAATCTATTTGCAAGTAGCAACCAAGACTCTTCTTGGAGCAGAAGACGGTCTTCTTCCATGAAGCGTAGCGTAATTATCAAGGAACAACACATCTCCTTTCTGCCACTTAAACTGGATGCTTTCTTCCTCAATTATTTCTTCACATCGCTTCACTATGTTTGGTGGTATCTCAGTCCCATCGGCCATCATGGCAGAGCTAAGTTCCTTCCTGTACATCCCAACCAATGTGTTGAACCACATTCTCCTCCCTTTCTACCCTCAAACACTCTTGTCAATGGTCTTGGACCCAAATGGTCTTCACACCACCATTTTCTAGCCATTCAACATCCATTCCGAGTGCCCTTGCCCTAATACATCACAATGTTTAGATTATTAATAAAGGATGCTCTTGTCACAAATGATTTAGTAATTATGAAACTATACACATATAGATGATTTAAATTCTCTTTGTTACCTTTTCTCAGCTTCTTGTTGGTCATTTGTTGCAAAAGCATCTTGCCAACCGCGACCTCTCATGGATGTGGTGTTGTCATTGCTTAGCGCTATGAAGGTGTATTTCAGCCCCTTGGCCTCTACTTCCTCAACAAATTCTGGGAACTCCTCAAGCATCCTTTCAGTGACCTTGAAGCTTGGTACAAATGGAGTCTCTCCACCCTCCGCTGGTGGAATTTCACAGAAAAGGATCACCTTCTTTGGAAATTCTTTGATCTGTTTATAAAATCAATAATGATTGACAACACCAACAGAAAGTTAACTTTGGATCTATATCAAATTTTGGAAAATTTTATGAACCATATTACATGGTTTATAACTTAAGATCAAAAATATGATTAATATGTATTTGACTTACCAAAACCATTTCATGATGGTAGTAAATGAATTCGGAAAGAGGACCTTCATTGGCAGTCCAAATCCTACCATGAATATGTGTTCGTGGGGCAGGCCCCACGTAACGGATATCCTCCCAGTCAAAAGCCTCCACAATGTCATTGAACTCAACCGCATTCTTCACATCAAATCCTCGCAGAAGAACCGCGCTGTTCTTTGTCACCATATCATCAAACCATTCCTTGTTGTTCTTTAGAGTCTCTAGTAACGACTCAATCCCATTCTTGCTTGGCTCGGGTGGCGTGAGCACCAACGGCAAAGTTTCACCATCTACCAACTTCTCACCTTCACATTTGCCTACCTTAAACTCCTTACAATTGTACTCCATTTCTTACACTCCGTTAATTGTTATGTGCTACGTTTGAATGACTAAGAGATTGGGTGGAAAAGAGTATATATAGCCATAACAGCAGGCGGATCTACTTATGTCAGTTCTTATTTAAGTTCTTCCAAAAGCTAAATCCATGCATGATATATTCCTGATTATATTACTTCGTTACAAATTAATCCCACCTATTAAAAAATGATGATTATATCAAAGATACTGATTTGTTTTTAATGTATGAAGACAATTATAATATCAAGAGACATAACATTAAGGGGCGTTTGTTAGGGGGTATTAGGGGTTGGGATTTAATCTTAAAGTAAGATAGTTTATTTGGTTGAGAGGTTTAGGATTTAAGATTAGACATCATCACCATATATTTAACTTTTGACAAATCTGGACCCTCTTGCCGGATTTAGAATAAATTCACCAGTTTTCTTTTAAAACTGGTTCCACTTTTGACATATTTTATTTTTTTTACTTCGTAATAATGGGCCCATAACATTTTCTCTTTCTTATTACAGTAATAGTTTAAAAATAAAAGTAAAGTAAATCCATGATTTATTATGCATTTGAAACAAACAATGTTTTTAATAGTCATATATCTTCCTTCACTCCTTTTTCTTTCATCCCCTTATATAATCCCTAACTCCGTGTATCACCAAACACCTCCTAATATTGTTTGCAACCATCTTATTATTAGATTATAGTATAGTCGGCTCAAGCCCGGTTTATGAGTTTAGGGTTAATTTATGCTACATTATAATCTATGAATATTGGTTATTGATAAAGTTAAACTATCTTACGCTGGCATTATCTATACACGATTGTTTGCCATAAGTGTTTGTATTTGTTTCGACTTTGAATTAATTCTTTCGCTAAGTCGTTGCCGTCAGTTTGTACGAATCTCCTAGGGAATTTTGATTGGTTGATAAGCATGATGAATAATAATGGGTCGGTTGAATTCGTTTTCAACATTTGGATTGCTAGCATGATGATGCCTACTATTCTGCCTTAATTCGTCCACTAAGTTCTAGTATAGGTCTGATTATTTTAAAGTATTAGATCGATTTTGTTATTTTCGGTTTAGACGTTAGTTCGTAACAATTTCAGCTTAGTTGGAAAGTCGCAGTTTCGGTTTAATTGCTCGAAAGTAAAGGTAAAGATACGGAGTAATGGACTGATAAGTTATATGTAGAGTTAACCATATATTTTGTTCTTGTTGTTTGTAGGGTATTTCATTTTTGGACTAATTTTTATAAGGGCTCGGAATGAAACACCCATTTAGGGTTTGGTCTAAATTTACCAATACCGTTAGTTTGACTATATTGACCTTATAATTAAGAGGGGATTTTGATCTTTTCATCTATTGTATTAGAAAAAAAGTTTTACTAACAACATCATTTAGAGTTGTTAACAACTAATTACCCTTATTTTTGTTTTGACATTACACAATGTTCAAACAAAATCACTAACATTTTGCTAGAATATTTCAATAACAAATATAATACACTCCTTCTATTGGTTGTGTTAGTAAATGCAAAGTTTTTCTTTGATTACGTTTAATATCAACATATTTTGTGGAGATATTATTGTTAACAACAAACCTAAGGGTTGTTCAAGATTTCAAAAAAAAAAAAAAAAAAGACAAGGTGGCTCCCACAACCCAAATAATCCTCATCGTCACTATTTCCTCAATCTCGCTTTTATTTACTCTAAAATTAAACTTTTCTAAAATGACCCTCTATAATAAAAACCCTCTAAAATATTCGTTACTACACGCAGACTCTCTTCTTAGGACACCTCTGACCACAACCACACCAATGAACACACCACCATATCACATATGTTATAACCCACAAACCACAACCATGTCAACAACCAACCACCACACCACGGATCTGGCCATATTGTAACCAGCTTGGTCGGATCTAATGGAGCTTGTCATTTCGTGGTGGTGGTGGGTAGTTTTCGTGAGTGTGCGTATGGAAGTGATAGTTTTTGTGAAGACGGAGATGAAGATGAGGAGGAAGAGTTCATGTTTGTGTGGGTTTATGAAACGGCCAAAAAATATTTTTAACAACAGAAGTCCTGTACAGCTATTGTAACCCAAACCAATATTTTCCAAAACATAAGAAAAGTCCTATACAACTATTATAGCCCACCAACCCAAACCCAAACCAATATTTTGACCTCTTAACAATACATGAAACTAAGCATAACATAACATACATCATATTAAACATAAAAGTGCCACTTTATAGTTTCATATACCATAAACTCGTTTAACCCATTATAACCAAAGTAAGTATTTTAGGCTTGTTCCAAACATTCCTTTTTATGCATTAGTTACACTTGTTTGAAATTTAACATTAAACATTTCCATAAATCCTTTACACGACTTCAAAAGACACTTTGGGCATAACTAGTTGTTTCAAGAGGAGGGTAAAGAGTGCTCGTTACCACTCGAGCATCACTCGTTAGCTAACCCATTTCGCTTGACTCACCTATAAAACATGCCATAATGCTTATATAACATGTACTAACAGGTGCATACAAGCACAAATCATGACTATGAAGTTTCTTTGAGCTATGGGTGCTTTACAAGCACATATTATCTGTAGGTGATATTCAAGCACATTTCAACTATGGGTTGCTTTCACGAGCACAATAACCATGGTTGCTATCACGAGCACGTCAACTATGGTTGCTATCACGAGCACATCAAGTCCAAGGTTGTCAAGATCGGGATCCTACCCAGGATCGTTTTTGTTTTTGCAAGATCGTGATCGTAAGATCGGATCGGGATCTTAAGATCCTACTCTAATGTTATTTCTTAATAGTTTATGTAATTTATACAAATCTACAAATTCTAATACATTATAACCATAAAATACTATGAACATTTCATATAAATGTTGTCCTAAATTATAATTATAAAATGTTTAAAAAGATTAACATGTTGTTTTTTGAATTTTACAAACAAACAACCCATAAATTTGTAGTTTTTTAGTTTGTAATCCGAGAAAAGTAAGATCGGATCGGATTAGATCGTAAGATCGTATGGTAAAGATCGGGATCCTATAAGATCTTAAGCTTACAAAGATCCTATGTAGGATCCGGATCGTTTTTGCTTTGCAGTATCGTAAAATCGTAAGATCCTAAGATCAGGATCGGGATCCTGACAACTATTGTCATCAACTATGAACTATAAAATCATGAGACCCCATGGGTCAATATGAGCAATAAACATGAACTTTGAAATAACATAACATAAGTATCATGAATGAGACACATATGTTTAACACTTGATACTTACGGTTCACTTATATTTTGATACTCACCTTATCACACTAGGAAGATTCCCGAAAGCCTTTGACTAACTTTTTGAACCTATAATTATAACACGTACATGTATGATCACTCACTACAGTAATTCAATACTTTGAAACAATTGTTTGGGATAGCTATAAAAAAGGGTGTTTGGCTAGTTGCTCAAGAAAAAAAAAATCGTTCTTTTATGGAACTAAAATCTTTTTTTGTTGTAAAACAACAATATTTGCTTAACCATGATTCTGATAACATAAATTCTTACTTTATTTGATTCCACGATTATTTTAAAAACTTATAATATCATAAAGTATCATAAAGGGAACCTCATGATTGAATTCTACAACCTCTTTAAATGAGTATTAATCAAAGCCCCCACTATAAATTCAAGCCAAAACATAAACTAAGGATTTTCATGAAATTTTACCATTCAAATGGCTTGATAACAACTTAGGTAGAACTCTAAATCACCTCCAAATTACCTTAAACTTTCAATTACAAATATACGATCTTTCTCTCCAATGAAGAAACTTCTCTCTCTCTCTATCTATCTATCTATCTCTCTCTCTCTCTCTCTCTCTCTCTCTCTCTCTCTCACACACACACACATACACACTATAACACGTGTTACTATGGAGGGAAAATGAGGTTCGATTGATTAACTAGCTCATACAAAAGGGTATGCATGTCATTTCAAACCACTTTCATCACTTGGCATAGTTAGTCCTCGTTAGTCATTCTATTACGTGCAAGGTCCTTATTCCATTAAGTCGTTTTCACTAATGGTTATCCTAGTTAAAGGTAACTCAAAAACTATATCAAAAATAAACTTTTAAATTGCAAATACATTTGGAATCATTACCATAAAAATCAAGGTGTTAGAATTTGGATTTTTTGTATGTGTTTTATTTTGATTTTTGCTATAATCTGGAAAAATGAAGTTGATGTTTGTGTGGTTTTATGATGGTTTTGATTTGTGGATAATTAAGTCGATGAAGGTGAAAGTTTGTGAACAAGATATCAAAAATAAACTTTTAAATTACAAATACATTCGGAATTATTACCATAAAATCAAGGTGTTACAATTTGGATTTTTTGTATGTGTTTTATTTTGATTTTTGCTATAATCTGGAAAAATGAAGTTGATGTTTGTGTGGTTTTATGATGGTTTTGATTTGTGGATAATTAAGTCGATGAAGGTGAAAGTTTGTGAAGAAGATCATATTTTGTAATGATGCTTTTGTATATTCGTAAAAAAAAATAATGTTGAGATGTGATTATGACCTTCTATTATCTGGTATATAATATAGTTTTTAACATTGGTTGTTTTCATTGTATGGTTTATAAAGAAAAATTTAGGTAAATAATTATAGAATGATTAGTTGGCTATTGCATGATGATGTTTGAATAAAGGAGGGTGTTTTGGCTATTTCATAATATAAAAGTGAGGGCCATTGAGTCATTTTACATCATTTAACTAATCAACTTAAAGGTCAATGAAAAAATGGACTAAACTCGTAACGGTGCTTCATTTTGGACCAAAAACCGAAACATTTTTGAAAATTGGACTGATAATGAAATACCCGACAAATCACAAGGACAAAAATGTAGTTAACTCTTATATTTAATATTGGTTTGGATGATCTCGCTAAACCGTCAAGTCTAATCACACAAGCTAGCCACTTGTGAATGGCTAACCGTAATAGACTTAAAGCGCTTAAAACACAAATACAATGAAGTCTGGAGAATAGAATGAATTCAGGGTCGTTATGTCCCACGGAGACTCGATGGTGTGTAAAACACAAACTCGGATGATAGAGTGATCACTAAGGATAGTGATGCATAAGGTTTTATTAGAAATATCACACTCTGATTGATTGGAAAGGAATAGGATACGAATCTGAAAGCGCAACAATCGGATGAAAGAAACGTCGCGTAAGTTTTAAAAACTACGTGACGCGTACAAAATAAAAAGTAAAATCTAAGAAATAAAAGACCTAAAAATATGAAAATAACATTTTTGGAATCCTAAAAATAAAAGAAAATTATTAGAAAAAAGAAAATTATTTTTAACACTATTTAATTAATTATTATTAATTAAAAACTATTTTAACTATTTAATAAATACTCTAAAATAAGGCTAGAAAAATATACTTATGATTCAAAAAAATCTAAAATACTATAAAACTAATTTTAAAATTAAAAATATATTTTTCACACTTTTTATTTAATTATTACTAATTAATTATTATTTAAAATACACTTACTTACTAGAAAATATAAAATAAACTTGGAAAAATAAAATTTTAACTTTGAAAATCTAAAATATGATAAAACTAATTTTAAAACTGAAAAGATATTTTTATGCTTTTTAATTATTTATCACTAATTAATTACTATTTTTAACTATTTAAAATTATAATAAATACTAAAAGATAGAGAAAATATGAAACTTTTATAAAAATACTATATGATGACGAAAACAAAGAAAATAGAAAAACAAGATTTGCTTATTAAAAGCTAAAAGAAAAATCAAAAAGCTAGAAATATTAAATAAACACTATCAACGATTTTAACTTGATATTTTCTCGGATTTTCTTTTTGAAAACTACTTTACTACTGATTTTATGAAACTTTAACAAACACAAAATTTTACAAAACACAAATAAGCGGTTTGATGAGCTTATAATCCCAACAGATGGCTTAAGAGCTTATTTTGTGGAAATAAGCTCAAACAGGCTTACTTGCTGGAAACGAAGCTCAAAATGGATGCAAACTAGCTAGATGAACTGAAATAAAGCTAAAAGGGACAGATAAGCACACCGATAAGCTAGAAACAAGCAAATAAGCACTTGGTTATAACACGAAATGGGACAATCTTTGAGCTTATTGCATACTAGCAAACAAGCTAGAAATTGAAAACAAAGCTTGATACTTCAAGATGGCGAGTTGGCTTCCAAAGAACCAAATAACACAAGATTTGAGCAACTAATAAGCTCTATGCAAGCTTTTGATTGAGCTTATGTAACTGGTGCACAGGGCACTCTTTTCAGACAGGTACCCAAAAGAAGCCAAGAAATAAGTACCAAATAATCTGATTAAGAGATAACTAGTATTTTTATATTTTTGTTTAGCAACCAAAATTTAATACCATAAGAGCTTTTAAGCTAAAACTTAATATTAAGCACACAGTAAAAATATCTATTTAATTCAAAAACGACCCAAATGAAAATTTGACTTTTGACTTAAACTAAAAGTTTGACTTAAATGAACTTTGATTCACTACTAATCACTGATTTTGATGTTTTGAGGTATATTAAAACTGATTTGACCTACACTAACAACTTTCTAACACAAAATCATGATCCTATCTTTTTAAAATCCAACAGTGAGTACACAATATTTGATCCAAAGGTATTTTGACTTTTTTGCTTATGAGCACTTGTTTTTGTGACTGAGATCAGTTATTAGAGTCAAATGTGATACACAGTAATAACAAACAAGCACTCAAACAACCTTTTAGACAGTTAAGCTCACAAATCCAAACAAGACTTTATTTGACTGTTTTGAAACTTTTTCAAAGAAACTCACAGATCAAGAATATGTAATTAATTTCAGACCATGTATTATCATATGTTAACACTAAATAAGCATTAAACAACAACCATATCAACATAAAACTCACTAATGATGATTATGCAATTTTCACTGTTAAAACTAACTTTATAAACTGCAAAGTAAAAAGAACAACCAACTGATCTTAAAGCTTATATACACTTAATTATAACTAGTAAACAATAAGAAACAGAAATTAGATCTAATGAACAATTACAACAGTGAAATGCCAAAATGGTTAAAAAGCTTACAAATGGGTATCCAATCGCAAACCAAGAACCAATGACCAAGACCAATCCTAATAGCTTTCCACAAAGCTTAACCCAAGGCCATCCACAATTCACTTTCTCCAATTGTACACCATTTCCAATGGATTTTGATTTTGAACTATTTAATTGGTATTTTTGGTGATTTTCTCTTTTGATGCTAAAGCTGAATTTTATGATATCT
Source organism: Chrysanthemum lavandulifolium (assembly GCA_022545495.1). Lineage (NCBI taxonomy): Eukaryota > Viridiplantae > Streptophyta > Magnoliopsida > Asterales > Asteraceae > Chrysanthemum > Chrysanthemum lavandulifolium. The sequence continues at coordinate 125,141,174 of CM040246.1, forward strand.
AATAGCTTTTATAAGCTATCACGGGAGCTTATATGTACCAAATCGATCCATAATAACAACTAAAACAACACTTTCATAATATGAGATTTTTGAAATTGAAAATTGCATAAACTGAAATTTAACTTGATACTTGAATTGAGGTTTCACAAAAACTTTATTATAACATAAGAACTTGAAATACAGAGTTTTAAGATTAAAACATACACTGAAATTGAAAGTTAAGCTAAAACGACTTAGAAATTTTAAGATTACACTAGATGATTGATACATTGCCTCTTAGCTCCTCTTTATAGACTTTTTTAAGCATCCCCACATGTCTCTGAATGATTCCCACCAAATTCCAGCCCTTGGATTGCATAAAATCATCAAAACCGTCCATTTTGCTTTTTGGCGCCATTTTTCTTGAGCAGGTTTTAGACATTAATGAGGGTGGGTTTGAGTCAATTAAGAGTCTTGGGTGTTAGTGGAGGTGGAGGGGACAAGGTAAGGTGAGGGGGGTTGAAAAAGTTGGAGTAACCATTACTGGTTTTGGGTTTACAGGGGTGGAGAGGGAGAGCTACAGTAGCTCTGGTATTTTGGCGCGTTTGACCTGTTTGACCGAGTGGTTAATAACAAAGGGGCCGGGTCAAGTGGAGATGGGCTAGGGTTGGATTTGGGCCTAGTTTGGGTAAGGATTGGATTTGTTATAATATAAGGATCCGTTTGGTTTAGCTAGCACAAGGACCAAACATGTAATTTATCCAAACTTCAAGGACTCATCATGACACTTTTTCCAATGTTATTACAAGGACCAAACTTGACAACTTTGATAGTACAAGGATCCTTTTTGCATAAATTTCATTTTAAAATGTCCAAGGACTAATTTTGCAAATTTTCAAAGTTTAGGGACCTTTCTTGCCAATTGACCAAAGAATCATTCAAGGATCATTTTTACAACTTAGAATACTTTAGGGACCTTGAATGACAAAACTTCACATTTTGAATTCAGGACTAGATTTGACAACTTTTAAAACTTGGGGACTAAAGCGCCAATTTAGCAAACTTGAATCATTTTCATCGATTTTGATATTTTGCATTTAAAACACATAAAACACGATTTGTGATATTTTGATCATTTGATGTGTTTCGAGTGATTTCGGATGATTTTGCGGTTTAGATTGTCTAAAATGATGAGTATTTAGAACACTCATCAATCCCCACATCGAGATATTGCTAGTCCCTAGCAATGATTTGAAAAACTTGATGGATTTGAAAACTTTTTACCAAAAGCCATCACTTCGAGTAGCCAATTGTTTTGATTCAAGTAAGAACCTTGGTACAGCGATAACCAAATGATTTATTGGCAAATCATAAACCATATATGGATTTGATGTGTCTTTACGAAGCCGTACCCATACGGACTAGCCAACTCTTAGATAAATTATCGAATTATCTTTGGTGAGTGAATACCAATTATGGTTTTCCATCGCCTTTACCACAAGCCATAACCTTGCGGGCTAGCCAACTCTTCACTTTTAGGATATGGTGAGTTGAGAACCATACAATTTTGGGCAAATTGCAAGCCATATAAACGGTTTGAGAAATCTTTACCAAGAGCCGTTTGCTCTGGATTAGGCAATCCTTTTGTCTATTAGACAAAGGCGGATGATAATCGAGATGAGTAAGTGTAGAACACTTACTCCAAAACTTAAAATTTTTGCCAAAACGGGAATTGGGTGGATAATACATGATAAAATTCGTGAGAATTCCCCCACACTTAGAAATGAATATTGCCCTCAATATTCGTCTGCAGCAGTTATGCGAAACAAAGAACGTAAAAGGAAATACTACGGCCATTATTTAGAAAGAAGATTTTTTTTTTTTTTTTTAGAACATGATTTTATATACAACAGTGGGAAAACTCCCCACACTGGGGTGGTAGAAAAGGGGAAAGAAGGCGAAATATGGGTGAAAACCCATATGGTGAGTGCTAATGATTTTGATTACCGAGTCGCTAGCTTGACTCGATCCCGCATTCATTGGTTCATGGGAAAGTTTGTAGATCCGGACAACCACGGATGGAATGTCCTCTCCAAAGTAGTGCTTCACTCGATGACCATTCACTTTAAAATTAGGACCATCGGGTTGAGATAACTCAGCGGTACCATAAGGATAAACCTTAGCGATAGTGAATGGACCGAACAAAGCGGGACTTGAGCTTTCCAGAAAATCTTCAATCTTGAATTGAAAAGAAGGACTCGATCACCAACATTGAAAACGCGGTTCTTGATCTTGGAGTCATGAATCTTCTTTGTCTTTTTCTTGTAGATCAAAGAGTTCTCGTAAGCTTGATCACGAAGTTCATTTAATTCATTCATTTGAACTTTTCTATGATCACCAATTGTCAGTATATCGAATTTGCATGTTTTAAGGCCCAGTATGCCTTGTGCTCTAACTCAATCGGAAGATGACATGCCTTTCCGTACACTAGCTTGTATGGAGTACACCGATGGGTGTTTTGTAAGTCATGGGAAGGCCCATAGTCGTCATCCGGTTTATCCGACCGGGATGCACGATTTTCACCCTCATCCTTTCAAGAATCCTTTTAATACCACGGTTTGAAGTTTCCACCGCCCACTTGTTTGGGGTGGTATGCGATAGATAGACGGTGGGTAACACCATACTTTTGCATGACACGATCAAATTGGTCATTACAAAAATGTGTACCACGATCACGATTATAGCACGAGAGTTCCAAACACGGCAAAAGAGATTTCAAAATTTCACAACTACTCGGGCATCATTTATAGGTAAAGCTTTCGCTTCAACCCATTTTGACAAATAGTCAACAACCACAGTATGTACTTGTTTCCACGAGGCGAAGGAAATGGCCCCATAAAATCAATACCCATATGTCAAATATCTCACAAACTTGAATGGCATTTTGCGGCATTTCATTTCTTTGAGATATATTTCCATGACGTTGACAAGCGTCATGTTTTGACAAAATCGTGGGCATCCTTATAGATTGTGGGCCAATAAAACCGGAATCAAACACCTTTTGGCGGTGTAGTTTGGACTATGATGGCCCCGGTGGGTCCATGGCAAGCTTTGAGAATGTCAAGAGCTTCTTGTCCATAAACACACGTCGGATGACTTGATCCGCACAAATCTTGAATAAGAAAGGGTCATCCGAGTAATGTTTAACATCTTTGAAGAACTTGTTCTTCTGCTGGTCGACATCCCTTTCACAATGAAGTTACCCGCATGGTAATTTGCAAAGTCGACAAACCATGGGGTGGTAGAATTTCCACGAAAAGAAACCGCATTGAGTGTCTCGAGAGTAAATGTTTCATTTATTTCCTTTTCTCGAAAACATATTGGTGAGGTTTTCTAATGCAGACGATGATCGGCACTAGATTCTCGGCTCCTTTTTATCACGTATGATGATATCAAATTCTTGGAGGAGGAGAATCCAGCGAAGCAATCTCGGCTTTGCATCTTGTTTTGCAAAGAGATATTTAAAATCGAGTGATCCGTATACACTACGCATTTGGTCAAGATTAAGTATGGCGAAACTTCTCAAATGCATACACCACGGCTAATAGCTCTTTTTACGTGGTGGTGTAATGAGTTTGAGCTTGATCATAGTCTTACTTGCGTAGTGGATAGGTGAAAATGTTTGTTTCTTCGTTGCCCTAGAATTGCACCGATAGCAAAATCACTTGCATCGCACATGAACTCAAAAGGCAAGTCCCACGGGAGCAACGAGAATGGGTGCTTCATAAGCTTTTTCTTCAATGTTTCAAAAGCGATGATGCACTCGGGAGAAGATAAAAGGAGCATCCTTTTCAAGAAGATGGGTCATAGGTAGGCGATTTTAGAAAAATCTTGTATGAATCTCGATGAAACCGGCATGACCTAAAAACTCCTAATACCTTTGACGGTAGTAGGATGAGGCGACTTAGCAATAACATCAACTTTTGCTCTATCAACCTCAATCCCGTTCTTGGAAATCTTATGGCCAAGGACTATGCCTTCTTTGACCATAAAGTGGCTTTTCTCCCGGTTTAGACAAAGATTGGTGTCTTCACACCTTTGAAGCATTTTATCCAAATGGGAGACATGATTGAAAAGAATCCCCAATGACCGAGAAGTCATCCATAAACACCTCCATTGTTTCCCGATCATGTCGTGGAATATGGCCATCATACATCGTTGGAGCGTGCGGGAGCATTACATAAGCCAAAAGGCATACGTTTGTAGGCAAAAGTTTCGTATGGGCGGTGAATGTGGTCTTCTCTGATCCCGTGGATCAATGGGAATTTAAAGTAACCCGAGAAACCATCAAGGAAACAATAGTATTCATTCCCCGCTAATATCTCAAGCATTTGGTCCATGAAGGGTGAGGAAATGGTCTTTACTGGTGGCGTCATTTAACTTACGATAGTCAATGCAAACACGCCATCCGTCACAAATCGAGTTGGAATTAACTCGTTATCTTCATTGTGATATGATTATGCCACCCTTTTGAACACAATGAATTGGGCTAACCAAGGACTATCTCGAGATCGGGTAAATCAATCCTGCATCAAGAAGTTTGAAAACCTCTGTTTAATAACATCATGGATTTTGGATTCACTCGTCTCGATGTTGAGCTCTTGGTTTAAAGTCATCCTCCATCAAGATTTTATGAGTACGAACTCGGGGTTGATACCCTTAATGTCGGATAGTTTCAAGAAATTGCTTGCTTGTGTGACTTCAAGATTTTTATGAGAGCGACTTTTTCATCTTTACTCAAATCTCGAGCAATAATGACGGGTAATTTATCATCACCCTCAAGAAATGCATACTCGAGATGAGGAGGTAAGTCCTAAGCTCAACCTCGGAAATTCTTGATTTTCTCAACCGACTTGACTTCCTTGTTATGAAGTTTGATGGGAGGAGAGGAGGAGAAGTGTCAGTTAACAACTTCTTTAGAAGAATATCTCCTCAGTTAATCTCATTTTGATTAATCTCATTAGGAATTGAATCACTAGAGTGAGGGTTGATGATGGATCATCATTGAGCAACTTCTCAATAAGTATGTCCCCTCAATGTCAATTGGGCGTGATCAATTTCCCAGTGCAGAATCACTAGCCAAGTATGCTTCAATCTCATCTAAGATGAAGTCGCTTCCTCAAGCGGAGTGAGAGAAGGAGTAGAATTGGCTATGATAGGTTGAGAAGATGTGGTGGAATCCCTCGCGGAATTATGAGAATAACCAAGAACTTCTTGAGAGTACTCTTGAAGCAACATCGATGATATCTATTCGGTTAGCCGATTCGAATCATAATTTGCGGAGTACCTCGAAGTTTGATCAAGGTTGAAGGTGACTTCATTACCAACACGCAATGTGATTTCTGCTCAAATACATCAATGAGAGCACGGCCGTTCTCGAGAATCCTCGACCAACAATGAGAGGAACCCGATGATCGGCATCAAAATCAACAACCACGAAGTCGGTGGAAAATGGAACTTTCCTACTTTCACAAATCGTCCTCGGCAATGCCAAGAGGACGGGATATGGAAACGATCTCAAGCTCAAGAGTCATGCATGTAGGAGTGAGTTCGGAAGAAAGTTTCTTCCACACTGAATAAGGCATCGGTTTATGCTTGCACCAAGATCTGCTAGGGCAAAGCATTCAACCATTCACAGGAATACACAAGGTAAGAGAATTTCCGGGATCTCCAAGTTTTTCGAAGCTTCTTGAATAACTGCTGGCGATTCTCGTTCGGTGGAGTTTTTGCCATTTCAAACGACTTTTCCTTATTGCTTAACATGTGTTTGAGAGTTGATGCAAACTTGGGCATCGGCATGATAGCATCCATAAAGCTTATGTCAAAGTGTAACTCTTGGAAAATTTGGAAAAATTTATCCATTTGATGACTAGCTTTTTCACGAGCTTTTGCTCATTCAAGCGTGATGGGTAAGGAATAGAAGATTTGGATTCGATTCTCAGCAGAGCTACGTGGAGGTTCAAAACAACTCCTTGATTTGACTTGGGTTTCGGACCACTTGAGGTTGGACTACCAAGGTAGGGCGTGTCTTGTACCGTGGGCTAGAATAATGCACTTTGTCCGTTGTTTCCTTGGTAACTTGACTCATTGCCACGGACGAGGAGGCATTGGGTCGCAGTCCATTGTGTGTTGGAGGTTCACTTTCCACTACCTTTGGAAGAAGAAGAAGAGGTAGTAGGACAGCAGGTCCATCATATGAAACACCACTTGGTTGTGATCGCCTTAGCATCGCCGCCTCTCGGGTTAGCGATCGTGTTGCTCGGAAGTTTTCCGAGCCCGAGGGTTGATCATTTAAAGACTTCTTAAGATCGACAATCGGTGACCAACAACTGTTCATTTCATCTTGGGATTTCATAAACCGCTTGATAACTCATCGGATGATGGTCTGGAGGAATAATGATGGGAGGAGCTGGAGGGACAATTTGAGGCCGTATGTTTTGATTACGGTAAAATTCCTTGATTAGGATTCATATTCCCATGAAATTGATTCCTCGATTGAAATTTGAAAACTAGAAGGGGGTTGAATAGTTTACCGATTAAAACTTTGTTTTGAAACTTATTGAAAGATCAATTGATATTGATCTTAAGTATGTTAATGAAATATGCAAGCAATATGTAATAAGTAAGTAAGGAAAGAAATGATCAAACCACAACAAGTTGTTTATAGTGGTTCGGTCTACAAGGACTCTTTTTCCTTGCCTACTCCACTCCCGAGTCTCACACTCGAGAGTTTAACTTCACTAGTCAACAAGCTCCTTTCACCGTGGAGAAAACCTTTACACTTAAACACACTATTTCCGACACTAAGCTAGATGTCGAGTTCTTTCCAAGGGTACAACTACTCCCACACACAATGTATTTTGAGGACTAAAATACTAACCACTCACACTCACAAGATTATGATGGTTTGATACAACAATGAAGTATGGATCAACACTAGATCATACAACACTAAACAAACAAGACTTCCAACTTCTCGTTGAAGCTTGAATATGACTTGATCTTCTTTGCTACAAAGAGATCACTAATATGATATGAAACCGAGTTAGAAAGGTTAGAGAAGATATGTATGAGAGTATGTTAGAAAGGGATGAGAAACTACTTGGCTTGGCATTGCTATTTATAGCCAAATTGGACGAGGGCGTCCACGGACCACGGACCCTTAAAAGGGTTCCGCCCGTGTACCAAAATGGTACCGCCGATCGGCAGATCAAGATATCAAATCTTGCCTAAAGTCAACTCTATCTAAGTAAGATTGTGCAAGATATGAAGAGTACAAATCTTCACAAAATATCTAATGGAATCTTCAATGATCTCCATGATGTAATAAATGATGTCAAATGTTGTATTACTATTAATAGAAATATGCAAATGCTTAAGTAGTGTTTGGTTTTAAGAACCTAACACATTCTACAAACTATTATCATACATAATGATTAGAGTCATATCAAGATGTTACTAATCATAAATGTAAATGCTTGAATGATGAATATATTGTTTGAGAAAGCTTGTTTTAATATCTAATAAACTTGACAAGCTTTAAGCTTTTATAAATTAAATTTACTTTTGTCGTTAACAAAACTTAGGCAAAGATCAAAAATATAAATAACGTTTAATGACGATATTTGTATTAACAATCTCCCCCTTTTTGTTGAGGACAAAATATAAATTTTATTTTTATAAAAGAAACAAAGTTTGTACAAGAGTTATAAAAATATTAGTTTTAGAACTTTGAAAAGAAAATGATAATGCAAGTGTATGTAATTTGACTTTTTATGAAAGTCAAAGAATTCACTAGTTGATGCATGATGTTGACTTTTTCAGAAAGTCAAAGTATGCAGTTTGACTTTTCGAGAAAAGTCAAATATAAGTAATTTCAAGTTCTATATTTTCTCCCCTTTTGTCTCAACAAAAGAAGAGGCTATCTTGGAATGTAATGAGCCGAGCTTATTATCTCCCCTTGTTCAAAGCTCCCCTAAATTGGGTGCTTTAATGGGAAGATACATGGATTGTGAAAATAAAGCTACAAAAAATTGTTAGTAATAATGATCATTCACAAGCATTTCCAAACACTATGTAATGACACCAACAATGTAATAAACAACATTCATTAGTTAAAATTTTTCATGAATCAAGATCATGAAAAGAGAACACAATGATGTGTTTTAGTACAAGAAAATAAAATTATCCTAAGAAAGCAAATAAAGAAAAACTATTCTAAAACCATCCTAAAGTGATGGTGGATGGGAAAAAGCGTTTAGGCGCTCAAGAATGTGGTTGAGGATGAACCTCATTTCCTCGTGGAAGTCATGGACCATAATCCGGGTCCGTTCCACGGTTTGACCCGTTTGCTCACAAGTTGAGCAACCGTGCCTTGGAGGGTAGAAAGTTTGCGGAGGTTGTGGTGGTGGAATGGTTGATGTGTTGGTGGTGTTGGGGATGTTTGGAGTGGTCATAATGGATGCAAGCAAAGCACTTTGCATTTGCATTGTCTCACTTAAGTGAGAATCCACCATGCCTTTGAATTGGTGGAGGTTGTGGAGTTCGGCTTGAATCTCCTCTCTAGTGGGATTGTCATCCCACATGCTCTCGGAATGTCCTCAATATGAGGGACATTGATGATGGAAGTGGATGATCCCGTATAAAGGACCATGAATGTCCTTGTGAATGGGGTGGAAAAGGAGAGGTCTTGGCCCTAATGGGCGTTTGGGTCAATGGATGACCGAGGTGACTCATGAGCGATTAAGCTCAATGGTGCCAAAGGATGGCAATGGTGGTGGATGACTTGGCCTCGAAGGCAAGTCTTCCAAGTCCTCTAGGAAAGGATTAGGTGATGTTGGTGGAGTTGAGAATAACTCCATGGGAGTGAGAGTGGGAGACCTTGGTGAAGGTGGTGAAGGTGTTTTGGATGTTTGGATGGGTGCGGTGGAGGTGAAGTAGGTGTTTTTATTGGTGGTGGAGTGGTGATCACAATGTGTGATGAAGTGGGTGTAGCTAAGGTAGAGGTGTGTCATCTCTAATGGGAGATGAGATGGTGAGTGGTGAAGATTCGGATGATGAGCTAAGATGAACAAAACAACAAGGCCTAACGCTAATTCTAGCGGTTTTCTTGCAAGGTTTTGGTGATGATTTAGTCATTTTAACTTGGGTTTTGATTTGCTAGATAGTAGTGAGAATGAAGAAGGTGTGAGGATGATCATGGTAAAGCCTTTCAATTTATAGAGGTAAGAAATTGTTGAGAAATGGTTTGATTTGATGTTGAACCATTGAGGGATGAGGTTCCTAATGATTTGGAAGTGGGTTGAATGCTAGTCATATCACCCAAGTCAATCCATTCAAAGAAGATGGAGTGAAGAAGAAAAGATATGCAATAAATGTGTTCTAGTGAGTGGAATTTCCTAATATTGATTACCACAGTTTGAAGGTACCAAAATTTGGTTCCTTCCTTTATATAAAGGGCTCCTTGGGTGGATTTTTCAAATTTTGAATTTTGGTGGAAATGGATTTCTTATATACCTTAGTAAATAATACTAGTTCTAATAACGGTATAAACTAGTTAAGATTGATTTATAAGTGATGGAAGATAATTTGGAATTACGAAAGAGTCGAAATTCGAAAATTACACGGAGAATCCACGGCACCAAAATAACACACGGACGGTACCCTAAAAGGGTGCCGTCTGTCCTTTGTCTGGTATGGCGGTACCAAGCGATATAAAGGGCGGTACCAAAATTTTGGTGCCGTCGGATCCGTGGAGTCTTGAAAATTGGACGAGTTCGTTTTAGGTGTCGGGCAAATTCGAAACACGAAATTTTTCTTAAAAGTTGTTATACTAAACATTTCTAGTTAGGAAAAGTAAATAACACATATCTAAACATAGAGGAGCATAGATTTTGAGCAAGGCTTATTGATTTTCACAATATAGTGAAAATGGGTAAAATTGATAGCATACTTGTGCTATCCCCACATGAGATTGTTAGCATACACCATTGTTTTAAGTTATATTATCATCCTACATAATAAAAACAACTAAATAGTATCAAACATTAATGATAAAGCATTGTTCCAAACACTCCTTAAAGTACCCTTATTTGTCCAACTTCTTGTAAATCTTGTTCATCATCCTACCAAGGCACTTGAACATTCCACTTAGTTTGTTTGAATTCTGGCGATTCATTCTCAATCTCGGGAAGAGATCGTAATACTCTTGAGGTGGAAGGCGAGAGCTTGGAAGACCATCCTCGGAGCTATTTGATGATGATGATGAAGGAGTTGGAGGTTTAGCTCTCTTGCCTTTAGTCTTAGCAACTCGAGCATCACTCAAAGGTACAAAGATGTGAGGATGAGATCATAGTGAAGGTGCATCCCTTTTGGGGTTGGTGGAATTGGGCGAAGTTTCTATAGAGGCGGGTGAGAAGCATCCCGTATGGAAGAGCAACGGATCCTTGAGTTGGAATATCAATCATTCTCCTAGCTATGTAGTAGGCTAAGTTGAATGGTTGTCGGGTGGACAAGTTGTAAAGCATGTGGCAAAGACAAGCGTTTATGTGATCCCTATTCCTATGGTGCTAATGACGTTTGCTCTAAGTAACTCCTCCCATTTCTTAAATTAGTGCTTAAGTTCATTGAGCTCCATTCCATATGGATCTCGGTCTACCTCTTTTCCTTTCGGGTAACTCGGGTTGTATCACCTTTTGGGTTAAAAGGTGTTCACGGATGACATCCTTATCGGCTAAGCGGGTTATGTAGGGAAGAGGCGGTCATTGATTGTATCAAGAGCGGTGGTGACCACTTATCCGTGTAGACACAAGTTCCTCGGTTGGGAATTCCTAGTACTCTAGCAAATTCACTTAAAGTGATGGTGTAGTCATTTGGTTGATTCTAAAGCTAAGACAAAACTCATCATCTTCATCACTAAAACCGGTCACACTAGCATAGAATTCTAATACGAACCTAGGACAAATTGGTTCATCAATGTCAAGAAGACAATCGAATTGAATGGCGGCTAGTTCTTCACGAAGATTGGTATGCTCAAGGAAGGATGGGTGAATGGTTCTACCCTCGTGGAAATACCTTGATTCTAGACCCCTAAATATTTCTACTTGTTCCTTGGTGAGTCCTTTGGTTTTGTGGTGTTTGGGAATGTAGTTAAGGGTGTCTTTGTGATCATAGAATCTTGCGGCTACCATGATTATTCCTAAGGACAAGAATTAACATGTTAAAAAATAATGAAAATAAATTTTAACGTTTTTAATTCTAGTGTGTGCCTATATGAAAACAATTTGGAGTTGCGGTTATCTCGACTCATTTTATGCACAAAATGGTTTTAGTGGAGTGTTTGGCAAATACCATGAGATAACCCAAATGCTCCTAATTCAATGTGGCTACATTTGAATATACCCGGGAGTGCATATTAGTTATGCAATACCTTTAGTATTCAAGAGCATGCAAGTGATGAAAATTCTAACGTTTCTATTTGTATTAGCAATGAAAAATGTTTTCCTACAAGTGAGAAGCTTTTCAAAACTTTTGACATGGGGTGTTTGGTTGTTTGAATAAGGCCTTATATTTATTATCTATCAATTAGTGGGAAACATGATTTGTTTATGCAATATGATAATGTAGTACCTAATTTGAATGACTAGTTATGCAATTTGCCAATTGAATTCATATTTGGTATAAAAGCATACATAAAACCCCATGTAATGATTTGTGATAGTTTTGTGCATAAATAAGAATCCTAGACTCGAATTAAGAGATGAAATGTAGTTAGGATACTTACAATGATGTTATCTTGATGATTAGTGAGTGGGAAGATGACAATAATGAGCTTGGTTTAAGTTTTACGTTTTGGTAAAGTGGGTTGTGAGGAAGAAGATGTTATGTATAAAATTTGTTTTGTACATGAGACACCACGGACGAGACGGCACCAAATTTTTGGTTCCGTCCGTGTTGTCGTTTGGTGCCGTGGCTCTGATGGCAGATACAAGACAAAATTGTTTTGGTTTGACTATTCTAATGTTTTAGGCTATGTTTATCCTACATGTTTGGTTCCATTAACCCTAAACCAAGTCTAAGAAGATTAAAGGTTCTCGTTTAAGAGGTTTAGTAAAGATGTCGGCAATGTTGTCTTGGAGGATACTTTCTCGATTGAAATGTTTCCTTTTGAACATTGTCGCGAAGAAAGTGATGACGGATTTCAATGTGTTTTGTACGAGCATGTTGAGCAGGATTCTTCTTGAGATCGATGGCTCCTTTGTTGTCATAAAGTATCACAATGTCGTTGAGATGAATTCCGTAGTCTCGAGAGCTTGCTTCATCCAAAGAGCTTGTTGACATGCTTTTCCGGTGAGGCGTATTCGGCTTGATGGTAGAGATGGCTAAAGTCGTTTGCTTCTTGGCAAACCATGAGGTGAGACAATGTCCAACAAAAGTGCAAATACCACTTGTACTTTTCTATCGACATAATCACCGGCATGATCCGAGTCGGCATACACTATGGTTTCAATACCGTTCCTTTGGGATACCATAATCCTAAACACGTTGTTCCCTTAATATATCTAAAATCCTTTTAATGCTTCTAAGTGTGATGCCTTTGGGTTTTCTTGAAAGCGAGCACATAGACAAACACTAAACATAATGTCGGGTCTACTAGCCGTAAGATAGAGTAGGCTACCAATCATTCCTCTATATTTAGTGTTATCTACGGATTCACCTTCTTCGTCCTTGGTGAGTTTAGTGTCCGAGGACATGGGTGTTTTAGTTGGTTTGGAATCTTCAAGACCAAATTTCTTAAGCATGTCTTTTATATATTTAGATTGGTTAAAGAAAATACCATCATCTAGTTGTTTGATTTGAAGTCCTAGAAAGAAGTTTAACTCACCCATCATACTCATTTCAAACTCGTCATGCATGATTTTAGAAAATCATCACATAGCTCTTGACAAGTTGATCCGAATATAATGTCATCAACGTATATTTGAACAATAATAATTTGCGATTCCTTTTCTTAGTAAAAGAGTATTATCTACTAATCCCATAGTATATTTGTTATCAATAAGAAAAGTCTTAAGGCGGTCGTACCAAGCTTTAGGTGCTTGTTTAAGGCCGTATAATGCTTTCTTGAGTTTGAAGACATGATGTGGTTTCTCAAAGTCGGTAAAACCGGGAGGTTGAGCAACATACACTTCTTCGTTAATAAACCCATTAAGGAAAGCACTTTTAACATCCATTTGAAATAATTTAAAATCATAAGCACATGCATAAGCAAGTAATATTCTAATAGATTCAAGTCTAGCTACCGGTGCATAAGTTTCATCATAGTCAATTCCTTCTTGTTGATTATAACCTTGTGCAACAAGCCTAGCTTTGTTTCTAGATACTACACCATTTTCGTCCATTTTGTTTGAAAGACCCATTTTGTTCCAATTATAGTTTGATCTTTGGGTTTTGGAACTAGTTTCCAAACATCATTTCTAACAATTGGTTTAATTCTTCTTGCATGGCAATTACCCATGATTCATCTTTTATTGCTTCATTTATGGTTTTGGTTCAATGGTGGATACAAAACAAAATGATTACTTTGATTTTGAGCTTGTGATCTTAAGGTTCTTTGATTAAGTTTTCCTATGACCTTTTCTAATGGATGACTTTTAGATTCTTTTATGTTGACAATTTCCTTATTTAATGGTTCATCTTCCTTGTTATTATTAATTTGACTTTCAATTATTTGACTTTCAACTAAGTCATCATCTACCAAAGGTGATGTCTTAGAGGAGGTGGACTTTAAATCAAATGTTATGTTCAACGATTCCTCGACTATCATTGTTTCTTTATTTAGGACAATGTAAGCTTTACTAGTTTGAGAGTAACCAAGAAATACACCTTCATAAGACTTTGGGTCAAACTTGGTGAGATAATCCTTAGTATTAAGAATAAAACATTTACAACCAAAGACTTTAAAATATCCTAATGTTGGCTTTTTACCTTTATAAAGTTCATATGGTGTTTTGTTTAGGAAAGGACGTATTAGGACTCTATTTAAAATGTATGTAGAAGTGTCAGCGTTACACCAAAACTTTTGAGGAATGTTTTGTTCATTAAGCATTGTTCTACTCATTTCTTGAATTGTTCTATTTTCGTTCTACTACTCCATTTGATTGAGGTGTTCGTGGGCGGAAAAGTTATGTGTTATACCATTTGTATCACAAAAGTTTCCAAATTGAGTTTCGTTGTCAAATTCACGACCATGATCCGTTCGGATCGACACAATTTGACACCTAGAAGATTTTGAATTTTCTTGCTAAGTATTTCAAATTTATCAAAAGCTTCATTTTGGTTTTCAAAATAACGTCCAAGTAAACCTTGAGTAATCATCTACTATGACCAAAGTGTATAAGTTGCCTCCATAGCTTCTTATAGAGGATGGTCCAAATAAGTCCATATGTAATAATTCTAGACACTTAGATGTGGACACCATATTTTTAGATTTGTGACTACTATGTGTTTGTTTACCAATTTTGCAAGCGTCACAAAAGTGTTGGTCATATTTTAGTTTTGGTAAATTTCTAACCAACTCTTTTGAAGATAGGTTTTGTATAAGTCTCATATTAAGCGTGACCTAGCGTCTATGCCAAAGAGATGAGCTATCGTCTAATGTTGTTAGGCAAAGTTTGTCATTATATGTTTTATCTATTTTCATGGCGTATATGTTATTTTCCTAACTCCTTTAGCTATGGTGATACCATCTTTTAGTATTTTACTACCATTTTCATCAAATAGTACTTTATACTTTTTATCGCATAGTTGGCTAATACTAAGTAGATTAAATCCTAACCTATCCACATGAGCAACATTTTCAATAGTTAGAGTTATGAGCAATCGTACCTTTGCCAATGATTTTGCTTTTGAGATTGCTACCGAAAGTGACATTACCTCCGTCATACTCTTGGTATGATGAGAAGAGACTTTGTTGCCGTCATGTGTCGTGAGCATCCACTATCTTTTATCCATTCATCGGGTTCCAATCCAACTTTCAAGCATACCTAAGAAGCGAATAACTCAAACATTTGGTCCCCAATATCTCATGGGTCCGTTTGGGTTAAACATACCATTATTTGATTCATGTATGGAAATGATGGATAAGGGTTCCATGGCATGTAATCGGAGTTTGATATGGTCTAGGAAGGTTTTGATTCCAACCGTTGTGTTGGTAGTTAGGTTGAACGTTGTGGTTGCTCTTAGGAAAGGCGTTTGGCAAAAGAAGTTTTATATCGTTGTTGAGTGGTTTTGATCTAAATTCATTTTAACAAGTCCTACTCGATATAATGGTGGTTTTAGTTTAACATTATCATTGGTTTTCTTTGTTACTTTAACAAATTCGATGCGGTCCGTATTGCGAACATTACATTACTGTTGAAGTACCAGCGGTACCATTTTGCTGTGGACGGAACCCTTATTTTGGTTCCGTCGGTCCGTCTTTATCTTCTTGACAATTTTGATGAGAATGTTAGTCCTTTTCGGCCGTTTTGTTTTGACTTTTGAAATTAGTACTTCATTAAAACCTAGCCCATTCACGTCTCACGGTGTTTTATGGATTTTAACTATTTCATCGGCAAGAAGCGATGTTTTGTTAAACCTTTTAAATTTAGAATTATTTTCTATTAAAACTTCTTGTGTGAGCTTTAGTTTTCTATTTCAAGATTAAGCTCTTGACATGATTTACAATCATCGTCATTTGCTTTTCCTTTTTCAAGTCGTTTTGCTTTTCTTTTAACTCATATACCTCATTTTCCAAAAACTCCTTTTTAGTTTTTAGAAATTTATTTTAGTTATGATTTTTAGACTTAGCTCACACAATTGATTATATTGTTTTGCAAGGTGTCATCATCTATAGAAGAATAAGAAGAGTCGGAAAGTACCTCATTTGACTCATGCGCCATTAGGCGATCTCTTCCTTGCTTGATTCTTCATCGTCTTCACTATCACTCCAAGCACCACTTACAAAAGCTCGTTGAGTTTTGCTTTTAGGTGGCTTGGGACATTCTCTATGAGATGACTTGCATCACCACATCTAAAACACTTTCTTTCACCTTTAATCTTCTTTTCATCCCGATCTTTTCGAATGGCTTCTTTTCTTCTCGAGGTTGTCTTACAAACTTTCCTCTTCTTCTAAAGAACTTCTTGAAATCTCTAACGGCCATGGCATACTCCTCATCTTCACTATCGAACAAGATTCACCATCATCGCTTGATTCCGCCTTTGCTTTAAAACAGCGGTTTGATCTTCTCCTTTCTTCCTTTGATGATCTCGAATCTTTCTCCATTACCATTTCGTGAACTTTGAGGTTGCCAATTAGCTCGTCTAGTGACATTATTGAGAGATCTTTTGATTCTTCAATAGCGGTCACTTTAGCTCTCCATTTGGGATGGAGTGCTCTAAGAAATTTCGACAAAGTTCTTACTACGAAAAGATTCATCAAGTGCTTTAAGTGATGTAATGATAGTGTTAAAGCGAGCAAAGCCACAATCAATGGTTTCATCTTGGGGATAACAAATTGTTCATATTGTTGAACAAGAAGATCAATTTTGTTATCCTTGACTTGTGAATTACCTTGATGTGTAACAATTAAAGATTCCCAAATATCTTTGGCGGTTTCACACATAAAATTCTTTCATATTCTTTTCTAGGTAAAGCATTATAAAGCATCATTTTAGCTTCATTATTTTTAGCAACTAATTTCTTTTGTTCATCAACGGAAATATCCTTTGTTGTAGAACTAAAATCTCCTTTAACAATAATAAACCAAAGATCTATATCTTTTGATTTTACATATGTTTCAAAGCGGTTTTCAATAGATAAATCCATTGGTTTCAAAGAGTGGTGGTCTTTGCATAGATTGCCCTTCTTTAAAGTTTTCGAAATCCATGGATCGTTTCAAGTTTATAAAATACAAGTTATTTTAGAAATTCTTGAGCAACGAGGCTCGGTACCAATTGTAGAAAACTAGAAGGGGTTGAATAGTTTACTGGATTAAAAACTTTGTTTTGAAACTTATTGAAAGATCAATTGATATTGATCTTTAGTATGTTGATGAAATAAGCAAGCAATATGTAATAAGTAAATAAGGAAAGAAATGATCAAACCACAACAAGTTGTTTATAGTGGTTCGGCCTACAAGGACTCTTTTTCCTTGCCTACTCCACTCCCGAGTCTCACACTCGAGAGTTTAACTTCACTAGTCAACAAGCTCCTTTCACCGTGGAGAAAACCTTTACACTTAAACACACTATTTCCGACACTAAGCTAGATGTCGAGTTCTTTCCAAGGGTACAACTACTCCCACACACAATGTATTTTGAGGACTAAAATACTAACCACTCACACTCACAAGATTATGATGGTTTGATACAACAATGAAGTATGGATCAACACTAGATCATACAACACTAAATAAACAAGACTTCCAACTTCTCGTTGAAGCTTGAATATGACTTGATCTTCTTTGCTACAAAGAGATCACTAATATGATATGAAACCGAGTTAGAAAGGTTAGAGAGAAGATATGTATGAGAGTATGTTAGAAAGGGATGAGAAACTACTTGGCTTGGCATTGCTATTTATAGCCAAATTGGACGAGGCGTCCACGGACCGCGGACCCCTTAAAGGGTTCCGCCCGTGTACCAAAATGGTACCGCTTGATCGGCGATCAAGATATCAAATCTTGCCTAAAGTCAACTCTATCTAAGTAAGATTGTGCAAGATATGAAGAGTACAAATCTTCACAAAATATCTAATGGAATCTTCCAATGATCTCCATGATGTAATACATGATGTCAAATGTTGTATTACTATTAATAGAAATATGCAAATGCTTAAGTAGTGTTTGGTTTAAGAACCTAACACATTCTACAAACTATTATCATACATAATGATTAGAGTCATATCAAGATGTTACTAATCATAAATGTAAATGCTTGAATGATGAATATATTGTTTGAGAAAGCTTGTTTTAATATCTAATAAACTTGACAAGCTTTAAGCTTTTATAAATTAAATTTACTTTTGTCGTTAACAAAACTTAGGCAAAGATCAAAAATATAAATAACGTTTAATGGCGATATTTGTATTAACATGACATGTGTTGGTGTCCGAGTGAAGGTCACTTTTTCTCGGTTAGCAAGAACCAAAGCTTTGAACAATGTCGTGAGTTTGTCAATCTTAGCATCGGTGCTAGATGTACTCACGGGATGAAGAAGAAGGTCCGACATGAGGCGATATGTCTTTGCTCACGAAATAGCGGACACGAGATTTGTTCTCAATGATTTGCAAGGCCTCTTTTGTGGTCTTGCTCAGAAATACCTCCGCGGAGGCATTCAAAGAGTCTTGATTGGTGCGATTGAGACCATTGTAGAAAGTATCCATTTGCATTAACTCGGTAAAACCGTCTGCGGACACTTGCGAAGCAACTCTTTATAACGATCCCATGCCTCCCGAATGATTCATCAAATCTACGAGAAAATTTCATTATCTCATTCTTAAGACTTGTGGTTCGGGATGGAGGATAGAACTAGATTAACGAACTTGGTGACTAGATCTTCCCATGTCTCGATAGAGCGAGGGGTTGTTTCTCAAGCCAATTCGGGCTTGTCCTACAGAAAATGGGAGCAGAAGAAGCTTGATAGCTTGTGGGACATTCTTGTACTTGATGGTAGATGCAATCTTGTTAAACCATCGAATGTGTGCATGAGGATTAGGGGTGTTATCGGGTCGGGTTAACGGGGTTGTCGGGTTTATCGGGTCGGGTTGAGTCGGGTTTTGAGTTTTAAAAAAGTGACCCGCAACCCGACCCGATAAGAAATCGGGTTATCGAGTTCGGGTGTTTATCGGGTCGGGTTAAGTCGGGTCGGGTGATTCGGGTTGTCGGGTTATAAGATAAATTCAAATCTACACAAATAAACCAATAGACAGACAACTTATATAGTTTTTGAACCAAATATCATTGTATATTCGGAACAACTGATATAGTTTTTGAACCAAATATCATTGTATATTTGGAACAGCTTATATAGTTTTGTCAGATGTAAATGAAAAGCTAACCTATCCTACTGCAGTATGTCTTGAAGGTAATGAGGGTGCCTAGTATGTAAGTCTTCATGTCATCAATATAATTCGTATACTTACTCTCATTAAAAAAACTTGCTATATCAGTTCTCTGTCTTTAATATTAATTGTTGAAATAAGTACCTTACAATAAGTACTGAGGACCTTGTTTAATATTAATTGTTGAAAGATGGTGAAATTTTCATCTTTATTATAATATCCGAGCGTGATTTAGCAAGAAAGAGTAGTTGTCTTTATAAACTTAAAAAAGAAATAAGTAGCATTTTTCGGGTCTTATCGGGTTGACCCGATAATCCGATAAGAAAAATATGTCAACCCTAACCCGACCCGATAACAATATCGGGTTATCGGGTTCGGGTCAAACAAACCCGATTAGTTTTATTAACCCGATTAACCCGACCCGATAACACCTTATCGGGTTCGGGTTCAGGTTCGGGTCGGGTCAACCCGACCCTACTGACACCCCTAATGAGGATCATCCCGCTCAAAACCATAGAATTGGCTTTGGGTTACTAGATTAAGCAACCCGGTTTTGAGCTCGAAAGTGTCAGCCACGATGGTCGAACAACAATGGCATCTCCGTAACCCTCGATGGGTGCTTGGAGAAGCTCATTCATAGGTTTGTCTTACGCCATTTCGGCGGTGGTGGTGGTGGTAGGCGTTCCTCGATCACGGTGAAGGAGCTGAACGTCCTCTACGTCTCGAGGAATGTTTCCAAGTTCGGAAAGTAGACTTGTAGAACTGGAAGAACGAAAAGATGCACTAAGTATAAAATCAATTTTCAAAACAAATGAGGCAAAGCGACAAGTGAACTTAACCAATAATCACAAATGAAATGGCTTCTTTGAAAAAGGTACACCAAATCACAAGTGACACAAAGGCAAGTTTTAAATCGATGTTCGGAACTTATTATGGTCGCACCCCCGTTAGGTAGTGCCTTGCCTTGATTTCATGGTGGTTGATTTTTATGTATATATTAAGTACTACTGAAAAGACGTAGGTAAGATTTGTGCAGATGGGTTCAAAAACTTTTGGACAATATTTTTGGTATCGTCTTGTTTAACCAAATCGTATCTCTTTAAGAATCACCTTAAAAGAGAATACAAAATAGAAAACGCTACGATTGTTTTGTTGTTTTATATTTTTTTTGGTGTTACTAACACTTTAGGAAAAGTGTTAATGAACTTTTGATTTTCTTATAACTTTACAAAAACTTTTACAAATGATGGGTTATGTGCAAGAATGGGTCTCGAAAATGGCTAAACACACGCTAAAGCCTCCCGTGTGCGAAAATTTTGATCTCGCTAAACCGTCAAGTCTAATCACACAAGCTAGCCACTTGTGAATGGCTAACCGTAATAGACTTAAAAGCGCTTAAAACACAAATACAATGAAGTCACGGAGAATAGAATGAATTCCGGGTCGTTATGTCCCACGGAGACTCGATAGTGTGTAAACACAAACTCGGATGATAGAGTGATCACTAAGGATAGTGATCGTAAGGTTTGATTAGAAATATCACACTACTGATTGATTGGAAAGGAATAGGATACGAGCGAAAGCACAACAATCGGATGAAAGAAACGTAAACGTAAGTTTTAAAACTACGTGAGCGTACAAAATAAAAAGTAAAATCTAAGAAATAAAAGACCTAAAAATATGAAAATAACATTTTGGAATCCTAAAAATAAAAGAAAATTATTAGAAAAAGAAAATTATTTTAACACTATTTAATTAATTATTATTAATTAAAACTATTTTAACTATTTAATAAATACTCTAAAATAGAAGAAAATACAAAATAAGGCTACAAAATATACTTATGATTCAGAAAATCTAAAATACTATAAAACTAATTTTAAAATTAAAAATATATTTTTCACACTTTTTATTTAATTATTACTAATTAATTATTATTTAAAATACACTTAATTACTAGAAAATATAAAATAAACTTGGAAAAATAAAATTTTAACTTTGAAAATCTAAAATATGATAAAACTAATTTTAAAACTGAAAAGATATTTTTATGCTTTTAATTATTTATCACTAATTAATTACTATTTTTAACTATTTAAAATTATAATAAATACTAAAAGATAGAGAAAATATGAAACTTTTATAAAATACTATATGATGACAGAAAACAAAGAAAAATAGAAAAACAAGATTTGCTTATTAAAAGCTAAAAGAAAAATCAAAAAGCTAGGAAATATTAAATAAACACTATCACTGATTTTAACTTGATATTTTTCTGGATTTTCTTTTTGAAAACTACTTTACTACTGATTTTATGAAACTTTAACAAACACAAAAATTTTACAAAACACAAATAAGCAGTTTGATGAGCTTATAATCCCAACAGATGGCTTAAGAGCTTATTTTGTGGAAATAAGCTCAAACAGGCTTACTTGCTGAAATAGAAGCTCAAAATGGATGCAAACTAGCTAGATGAACTGAAATAAAGCTAAAAGGGACAGATAAGCACACTGATAAGCTAGAAACAAGCAAATAAGCACTTGGTTATAACACAGAAATGGGACAATCTTTGAGCTTATTGCAGCCCTAGCAAACAAGCTAGAAATTGAAAAACAAAGCTTGATACTTCAAGATGGCCAGGTTGGCTTCCCAAAGAACCAAAGAACACAAGATTTGAGCAACTAATAAGCTCTATGCAAGCTTTTGATTGAGCTTATGTAACTGGTGCACAGGGCACTCTTTTCAGACAGGTACCCAAAAGAAGCAAAGAAATAAGTACCAAATAATCTGATTAAGAGATAACTAGTATTTTTATATTTTTGTTTAGCAACCAAACTTTAATACCATAAGAGCTTTTAAGCTAAAACTTAATATTAAGCACACAGTAAAAATATCTATTTAATTCAAAAACGACCCAAATGAAAATTTGACTTTTGACTTAAACTAAAAGTTTGACTTAAATGAACTTTGATTCACTACTAATCACTGATTTTGATGTTTTGAGGTATATTAAAACTGATTTGACCTACACTAACAACTTTCTAACACAAAATCATGATCCTATCTTTTTAAAATCCAACAGTGAGTACACAATATTTGATCCAAAGGTATTTTGACTTTTTGCTTATGAGCACTTGTTTTTGTGACTGAGATCAGTTATTAGAGTCAAATGTGATACAAAGTAATAACAAACAAGCACTCAAACAACCTTTTAGACAGTTAAGCTCACAAATCCAAACAAGACTTTATTTGACTGTTTTGAAACTTTTTCAAAGAAACTCACAGATCAAGAATATGTAATTAATTTCAGACCATGTATTATCATATGTTAACACTAAATAAGCATTAAACAACAACCATATCAACATAAAACTCACTAATGATGATTATGCAATTTTCACTGTTAAAACTAACTTTATAAACTGCAAAGTAAAAAGAACAACCAACTGATCTTAAAGCTTATATACACTTAATTATAACTAGTAAACAATAAGAAACAGAAATTAGATCTAATGAACAATTACAACAGTGAAATGCCAAAATGGTTAAAAAGCTTACAAATGGGTATCCAACTGCAAACCAAGAACCAATGACCAAGACCAATCCTAATAGCTTTCCACAAAGCTTCTAACCCAAGGCCATCCACAATTCACCCTGCTCCAGCTGTGTACACCATTTCCAATGGATTTTTGATTTTTGAACTATTTAATTGGTATTTTTGGTGATTTTCTCTTTTTGATGCTAAACTGAATTTTATGATATCTAATAGCTTTTATAAGCTATCTGGGAGCTTATATGTACCAAATCAGTCCATAATAACAACTAAAAACAACACTTTCATAATATGAGATTTTTGAAATTGAAAATTGCATAAACTGAAATTTAACTTGATACTTGAATTGAGGTTTCACAAAAACTTTATTATAACATAAGAACTTGAAATACAGAGTTTTAAGATTAAAACATACACTGAAATTGAAAGTTAAGCTAAAACGACTTAGAAATTTTAAGATTACACTAGATGATTGATACATTGCCTCTTAGCTCCTCTTTATAGACTTTTTTAAGCATCCCCACATGTCTCGAATGATTCCCACCAAATTCCAGCCATTGGATTGCATAAAATCATCAAAACCGTCCATTTTGCTTTTTGGCGCCATTTTTCTTGAGCAGGTTTTAGACATTAATGAGGGTGGGTTTGAGTCAATTAAGAGTCTTGGGTGTTAGTGGAGGTGGAGGGGACAAGGTAAGGTGAGGTGGTTGAAAAAGTTGGAGAAACCATTACTGGTTTTGGGTTTACAGGGGTGGAGAGGGAGAGCTACAGTAGCTCTGGTATTTTGGCGCGTTTGACCTGTTTGACCGAGTGGTTAATAACAAAGGGGCCGGGTCAAGTGGAGATGGGCTAGGGTTGGATTTGGGCCTATTTTGGGTAAGGATTGGATTTGTTATAATATAAGGATCCGTTTGGTTTAGCTAGCACAAGGACCAAACATGTAATTTATCCAAACTTCAGGGACTCATCATGACACTTTTTCCAATGTTATTACAAGGACCAAACTTGACAACTTTGATAGTACAAGGATCCTTTTTGCATAAATTCCATTTTAAAATGTCCAAGGACTAATTTTGCAAATTTTCAAAGTTTAGGGACCTTTCTTGCCAATTGACCAAAAAATCATTCAAGGATCATTTTTTACAACTTAGAATACTTTAGGGACCTTGAATGACAAAACTTCACATTTTTGAATTTCGAGGACTAGATTTGACAACTTTTAAAACTTGGGGACTAAAGCGCCAATTTAGCAAACTTGAATCATTTTTCATCCGATTTTGATATTTTGCATTTAAAACACATAAAACACTGATTTGTGATATTTTGATCATTTTGATGTGTTTCGAGTGATTTCGAGATGATTTTGCGTTTAGATTGTACAAAATGATGAGTATTTAGACACTCATCAAGCATGTTTATGAATATTATTAGTTTGATTCGTTGTGGTATTATGATGCGAGTTTCTTGACTGTGTTTTAATATTTATAAAGTCTCGTTATACCTATGGTCTACCCTTATGCACTAACAGGCGATGTGCCGATCGTGTGTAGTGTAGTATTGATGGCCGAGGTCGCCCAAGAGCTATGTGTGTGGATTATTACTAAGTCTAGGTGTCACAGTTAATAATGGTTTCAATAAGGAATTAATTAATTAACTACTAAAGCGAGATAAAAGCAAATAAAGGCAAAGGAAAAATCAATAGAGGAGAGTGGTGCTAACCTAGTTATTCCTCCTAGCTAGTAATGTCTACGTCTACTTACTTTCAATTACTTGGTGGGGTCAAAGTCGAGAGGACAACATTTGGTCAATTCGCCTAACCTATTAGCAAAGATGCCACCACAGGAGAAGTCGGTGTCCCTCATAAGTCCTGTTGTTCCCGGTCCCCTAAGCCAGTCATTAAGTCCGCTACATGCTAGATTTATAATAGTGAGTGCCGGGCGTTAGCAACAAACACTCACCCCTAATTCTTAAGTTCATCCAAATGGTAGGTGATCGGTTGGTCAAATCGCACAAGTAGAAAGGTCATCGGTTGGTCATATCTTACCCTTCCGTCTCGATCCGCTCACCTAGGGTCGGTTGGTCATATCTCCTAGGCAATTGGCCTCTACCGCCATTCAAAACTACCATAACAAGGGTAGCTACCAATAAACTATGCATGCATACACCTAGAAATAATTATGCAGAAGTAATGTAAACGCAAACAAAACAATTAAGGAATCATAACTAGGCCAGCACCAATAGGTGCTTAGCCGCTCATATTAACCACACAAATCAATTCAATATTCAAAGTTACGAAATACATGAATCGAAAGTAAAGAAAAGATAAAATGCTAATGCTTATCGTAGGGAGTGATTTCTCCCTTGAGAGCAACTTCGTATGCTCCTCTAGACACGCCTTTAGCTTTTTCCCACGTTCTCTGGTTGTTGTGTGTGGAATGGGATGATTAGAAATCTTTGGAATTCGTGGGGTATTTATAGGCGGATCCGGGTTACTGGCATAACTAATATAAGAGTTACGCCGTAACCATCAATTCCTTCGTATTTTGCACTAGATATCTTTGGTTACGGCGTAACCTTATTAGTGGTTACGCCGTAGTCTTCAATATAACTTGGTTACGCCGTAGTTGATGAAATAGTTACGGCATAGTTATCGGCGTGGAACCTCATTTGACCTAATATAGTTACGTCGTAGCCTTTGGGGAGAGTTGAGTTGGTTTTGAGTCACGCTTTAGTAACCTTCGATGAGTTGGTTTTCGAGTCACGCTTTAGTTACGGCGAGTTGAATGTGAGAGATGAGTTACGCCCCTAGTAACTTCTTCAAAGTCATCATACTATGATAAATCTTTGATATTTCTCCGTTCCGCGTCTCTTTAGCTCCAGTGCTCGTAATTTACCTGAAAGTGGAAAACAATGGAAAGCAAGCGTAAATTCATATAAATGATATAAGTTACAAGCATTATCGGGGGAAATTGACACTTAATATTTAGGACTATTTGATGTTATCATATTAGAATTTACATTCATATTGGTACTTGTATTGGGTTGTTATGGATTATTGTCTACTAATATGGTTTTGGATTGGTGATGGTGATGTGACAGTCTTAACTGACCCGATTAAGTCTTGAGTAGTTATCTGTTGCATCTCGATATCAATAACTTTTTCCGGTTGCGTATCTGCATATTTCTAATTTCACCTGGTTCAATTTTTTTGTACATCCGATACTGCCTGGTTTTGCGTTTGTCTGGTTTTGTCTGACTTTGCTCTACATCTGTTTGCCGCTACCTGATTTCGCTATGCCGTTGTCTGATATTGCTATGTTGCTGTCTGATTCCTTATGCATTTGTCGAAATGTGCTATACACATGTTTGCCTATTCTACTGTTTCCCCCTATTTGCACCTTTCTGCATATGACTGAGTCTGCTCTGTGTCTGATCTGTCTATTCTACTCTCATCCATTCTGTAATTATGTTGCTCTGTTATGATTTTGCGTTTGGTTTTGGTTTTGCATCCATTTTGGTCCGTCTATTTCAGATATGACTTTGATTTCATATTGCATCGACTTTGGTTTTGCATCCATTAGGGTTTTGTTATGCTATGTACTCTGTAAATATCGTATCAGTAAAACGTATGATCTATGGGGTTTTCATTATTTAACATGGTATGAGAGTGAGTTTGATCCTCGAACCTAGTCAGCCATTGTGTGTTGCCGTCTCTAGCCATCCCTGTCAAACCTTCTCTAATCTCTATCTTTTTACTTGTTTCTTCCGTTTGTGCCCAAACCCTAATCACCACCATTTCCTTTCTTTTCCACTCTTCAATTGCTAGGTGTCACACCCCCAAAATATCGCAGCGGAACGATAGTGTCATTGGGGTATGACATCATAGCACAAAGTATGGATACAGAAAACGACCTCTATAATGAGACGTTTTGAAAAGTTTACCATTCGATTAAATAAGTTAAAATTTACAAAACAAGAAATTCCAAAGGTTGATAATACATAAAGGTTTACAAAACATGTCGAATGGTAATTGATAAAAGCACAAGACTCCAATGTATGCCATGTGAACCAAAAGCTCCATGAAATGCTATCACCTTACGACCTGAGATAAACATGCTAAAAAGTGTCAACACAAAGGTTGGTGAGTTCATAAGTTTGTTAAAAATGATTTGAAATACTTTGAGAAATGTTCACACAGCAAAGGCATTGTAAATCCACCCAGTTCCAAGTTCCGCCCATACAAAACTTGCAACCTGTGTGTTCACAACCCATTGCCCAAAATAGAATGACAATCATGATAATGCGCATCAAGGTAGTTAAAAGTATAAATGTCACCACAAGGGTCTTCCAACAACTCGTGTTGGGATGTTCCTCCAACGACTCGCGTTGGGCTGTATCCATAAAATGGCCTTCCAACATATAGATGTTGGGATGTTTGTTTTAGTCTAGTCAATACACGCACCAAGTCTAGAGTATAAGTAATGTTGTTTGGCAAAAGAGTTTAAATGTTTTGATAAATAAGCATGTATCTCGCCCCAAATAGTTTATAAGAATTTAAACGAGTAAAAGTGGGGCTACGAACTCACCTGTTGCAATAGTTACGATGACAAAGTGGATGCACAGAAATGAGATGCAACTCTCTAACCGCGACCTATGATGAATGATATGATCTAATATAAGTCATGAAACAATGTCGTGCATGCAAACTCATATGAAATCCATACCACTTGTACATTTGAAAATAATATTTATCATCGAAATATATGTTTATGACATCTCGTCATATTATAAAATACTTTACAAGTATTTATGTTGAAATTATATCATACGATAATCATTTAATGATTTATTATGAAATTATAACTTTTCGTCGTAAAATAATATCATTTGACAATTTCATGAAAGTGACTAAACGGCCTTAAAAAGTTAGTCGTAAAATGGTGCACATCGAGTGTTAGGAAACAAACTCAACGGCTTTGGAAAGCTTGTATCATTATCTCAAAGTTTTAGCTTTTAAGTTTTTATCATAGAGGTCTCGATCATGGAGAAAAATGTAGGTAAAGTATGGTACTTGTATCCAAAATATTGTTTAAGGGTGGTTTTCGGCAAAGTTTAAGTGACCGTATCTTACTCGTTACAACTCCGTTTTAACCCATTCAAGCGACCACGTTTTGTTTTAAAGTATATTTTCCAAATATCTAGCCCAAATATTTTTATCAACTGTCGAAAATTCCAGTTTCATGAAAAGGTCGACCCTTAAATATATTTGTTTAAATGAGTTTTTCTCACAAAAACCTATTCTAACCAATTCAAAACAACTCCGAAACTATTCTAATCCTACCATACACCTTCTTAGGGTGTCATGGGTTCCTAGACATCACCAAAAGTGATATATTTCAAGGAGTAATTATAGGATGATGAATATATATATATATATATAACACTTAAAAACAATAAAAAGTGGTATAGACATCAATATGACTTACATGTTTTTATCAAGTATGATGAAATGAACATAAAATGAATATGAAATATGAATATGAACATGAGATGCTTACTAGTAACTTGATGAGGTGAAGTGAACAATGGTTTAATCCTAAAACACCCTAGGTTTTTATTTCAAAACCTAAACTAAGAGTGTAACTAGAGTGTAATAAACTTGACTTGAAAATATTTTGTGAACTCTTTCTTGATCCTTGTGGTTGCCGGTTCTTAGCAAAAGAAGAAGAGAGAAATGGTTTTTGTTTACATTTGAAGATATAGTAAGTATGTGTAATTTAATGAGTATAATACAATATTTATGTAAGATATTTAGTAAGTTTGTGAATGACTCACCCTTGTTGTCGACAAGGGTGTTTAGTTTAGTTAAAGAATACTTTTTTTTTTTTATTAAGTATAAGTATAAAGTAGATGTAAGTTATTTAAAGATAAGTAGTAACTTGTATATTTATTTAAGCATTTAAGGTAGCGTTAGCTAAAAATAAATTTTAACGGGTCAAAATAAAATATATTGAAGTCATAAAAGTTATAAAAATACATTTCTTGCAAAATTTGAGTGAAATAATAATTATCGTGTAGTTTTTACGAAAACCGTCGTAAAATTTTATACATAACAATTTATATACAAAATAAATTGAAAACATCGGGTAAATAATAATATTATTTTTATAATCTTATTATGAGTACAAAAATATATCGGAATAATTTTTGGAAGTGTCGGATCAAATGTTCAAATAATGTTTACGCGATAGAGAAATATATACGTTAATGAAAATATAAATTTGAAAAATGACCGGAAATTGAGAATTGTGACACTAGGTGTCAACCCAAACCAAAAGAGTTAAGTTCCATATATCATTCTTTTCTATATTTTATTTCTTCACCAATCTTATTTATTGTATGTGTTTATTTTGTTTTTGTTTGCAATAGATCTTTTTCGTGTTGTGGTTGTTCTTTCACACCACATAACAAACATAAATAAATAAAGGGTTTGTCTAACAGGTGCCCACATGACATTAACGTAAATATAAAAGGATAGTCTGAGTTTAATTAATTAAAAACCAGATTTTATTATGCTAATTTATAAGTTTAATTAAGATTAAAATACACTGTTGGTCCCTAAACTTGCCAAAAAACATCATGGGGGACAAGACTTGGGATTTTCGTCGCTGGGAGTCCAAACCTCATGGTTTTGGTGTTGAGGTCCCTTGACCCATTTTCTCTCGGTCAACGTCCGTTTTGCCTAATATTTTCAAGAGCATAATAGGCAACTCACATTTTCACTATACCTTAGTTAAATCTAACCCAACTTTGTATCCTATTATTACCAACGAGACACATTCAACTAATTACCGAACACATATTCAACCCTAATTATCCATGACACACATTCAACCCAAATCACTAACAACGGTACAAAACGATAAGGGGAAGGCTTTGTACAGTTGTTTGAGGAAACAATATTGCTCCAATGATGAGCATTTGGGTGTTAAGAAGGACAAGCAAGAGGATGCCGACATCGGGTTATCAAAGGTTAATGATTTGGAAACAAGGATTAAAAATCTTGAAGCCGTGTTTAAATATCTAAAGGAAATGAAGGAAAGAAAGGAAAGGGATGAGAGGGAAAGTTGTGGGTCTAACTAATTGTATGTTTAGATGATAGGAAAGTTTGTAATGGTTGTCAACATGAAGTCGAGCAATAAAAATTTGGGTTGTTTTTTTAACTGATAGTATTTGGTTGTGCGTTGGTAAATATGTTTGACTTAGGTAAGTCAAACATATTTTAAGTCATAGTATTTGACTTAGAGAAGTCAAACATATTTTAACTGAAATCAATCAATAAAAGTTGTTGCTTTTTAATAATGGCATACTCTGAATATAAAATTGGGTTGTTATTAACTGATAGTGTTTGGTTGTGCATTGCTAAATAGGTTTGACTTAGGTAAGTCAAAAATCAATAAGTTACAATTTGTGGCATTTGTTAAATAGGTTTGACTTAGGTAAGTCAAAAATCAAGAAGTTACAATTTGTGCTATTGGGTTGTTCAGTTACACTGTCAACACTAACACCATACTATTTTTTGATAAACAATACACCATTGTCAATACAATAAGATTAAATGCTAAAGCATTTGCATTTTGAACACATATAACATTATAACCACTATGTTTAGTTTTTCTGATAGAAAAGGGTGTTTGTTTTTGCTGATAGAAACAGTATACCCGATAGCACAATACAAGAAGATTAAATGCTAAAACTTAGATTTATATTTTATCATAATTATAGTATATTACAAGAACAACAAGAACTAGATCAAACCATCATCAACAAACAAACAAAAGATCCATTTACATACCCCTGTTAACAACGTAATAATCCAAAACAAGCAACCAAAAGACCCTATTTGCCTACTCCCATCAAATACCCAAAAGTCACTTATTATTTTAGCCATTTTGCAACATAACCTTCACCTTCACGAATACCAAAGATCGGTTTCACCAAAATCTCTATCAAACGAGCAAGTAGCTCGGTGTGCTTGGCTGAATTTCTTTCTATGCATCCAAAGTGTCAAGCGCCACACCACGCGGTCCCAAAGCTTCGCTTCTCCACAATCAAATCCTACGCTTGATGATCATCCTATTTAGATGATCAATGCGAACCAAATTAGCTTTGCAAAACATCCTTCCTCTGCAGCTTCTTGCCCAAACCACAAGACCATACGCTCATGTTAGCGCGATGAACCAACGACATGCATTAGTTTATTCAATATAGGGAAATATTTCATTGGAAAATATGTGAGGAAAAGGTTATGGATGGGCTTATTGGTTCACGCACAAAAATAAATAGCGTGTCAGGGAAGAGACGATCAAGGGGGCTAGTAATGAATTTGTTTTCAAATTTAGTCCCTGAACTTGAAAGGACAACTTTATCTTTTCTATTTAGTTAATGCGTAAAATACACCATAGCGTTTTCATACACAATTTCTAAAGTCAAACTTGCAAATCATATCCAAAGACCCCTTTATAAATATTGTCTCATTATTTTCTAGTTTGTGTCATTTTTATGTATAACATTTTAGCCAACATGTGATCCAAACTGCAAATGCTAAATGGGAGTTTTGCCTCATGCCATTTACCAATTGCATTTTGACTTTTTATAGTCAAACTGGAAATGCTAAATGTGACATTTGCCTCATGCCATTTGCAGTTTGACTTTTTATAGTCAAAGTAGAAATGCTAAATGGGACATTTGCAACACCAATATATGCACAACCAATAACATATGCAGAAGCTAAATTTAATGAAACCATATGTAGAAATAGAAAAGCACCATATATAAGATTAATTGTCATAGGGTATTCAACCCATACATAAACTACTACATTAAAAGAAGTCTATTTCAGCTGTGAGGGAAGCTCGGTGGAGTTTCAACAACTTCCTAGCCAACTCCCAATTCATTTTGATATTTTCAGTCTCATCATCACTCAAATCGTTGAACCTGATAGAAATTTTCTTCAGCAAGGGGGAATACGAGAGTATAAACTTTATTATAGATATTGCATTCTTTGATCCAGGAAAAGATTGAAATACCACACTCTTAAGCTGCAGCGGCCCCATTGTATTGTTGTCTAAATCAAATAAAGAAAGTTTCAAAGGTAGAACACTAAGCTTGTATGAAGTCTGCAAAATGAGATAGTATTGAGATGCACAACCATGACAATTTAAGATGATTTATTTGATACATATGCATTCTATTTACTCGGTTTCTAGCATTTGCAAATTTGGAGATCGAAAATCATTTCAATGATGAATAATACCATAATATTATTCCCACAATCCACTCCGGATAGATTAAGAGTCTTGAGGCATAGAAAGGCGTCTGCACATTCTTTCGAAATTAGCTTCTACCAACAACTACAAAGTTCACTTTTCGTAAGTTTTAGAGATTACATTTCATAAGTGTTAGATATTACTTTAACATTCGTAATTTGAATTATAAAACTCAAATTGGTCTTACCTTGAAGTCCTGAAAACCAATGTAACCTTCTCAAGTTTTGGAAGACTTGTCAGCTGAAAGATATTGTAAGTTGTGATTGTCGTCTGGTTCCAAACACCGAATGACAAATATAACTTCTTGATATTTCTGAATTTTGCAATTTCCATGAGTCTCATCTCGTTTGTATAGGTCTTCTGATAATATTTTCACTTGTGATGATCAGTGGTATAAGCAGGAAGAAGGTTCGGAGAAGGTAAGTACTTGCTAGTAAAACTAGATATTGGTCAAGAGTATAAAGTATTAAAGAAATGTGTAAAGTGGAGTTTATCACATATGGTATTGAGGTTAAAATGAAAATGAGTGATAAAGATGCTTTAACAGTGAAGATAATTTTGGTCATTTGAAGTTTGATATATGAAAATGCCTAAGAGGAAGAAAATAATGGCACAAAATGCAACTTGAAGTATGGAAAGTGGGAATTTAACATTTGGAAATGGCGAAGAGGAGAAAGAAAATGAGCGAAGAGTCACTAGAGTTGGTTGGAATGATAGTTGTTTAGTTCATGTTCATCAGCTTGTTCACTTGATCCTAGACATGTTGGAAACTTGGATTGTTAAATAATGTTCAAAGCCTAAATCGGTACAATATGATCCATTATCTTGCATTCCCAGTGTATACAATGTGCTTAGTGGTTGATGTCATCAGCTTTGTTCATTTGAGACTGAAAATTTAGGTACAAAAAGGGAGTGTTTAATTTAAGATTAGGTTGTTCATTTGAGACCGAGATTTTAAGTATACAAGGGGTGTTCGACTTAAGATTTCAACTAACATTAGGATCATTAATTGAGAAAATGGATCGTGAAAGGATAACATTCGAAACATTCTCCTCATTGATTGCTAATCTTGAGTACAAGATCATTGTAAGGGGAGTAGATTGATACGGTAAACTTTGTGGAG
Source organism: Chrysanthemum lavandulifolium (assembly GCA_022545495.1). NCBI lineage: Eukaryota > Viridiplantae > Streptophyta > Magnoliopsida > Asterales > Asteraceae > Chrysanthemum > Chrysanthemum lavandulifolium. The sequence goes on from CM040246.1 coordinate 125,174,319, forward strand.
CTCACTTGCAAGACACGAGTGGTGCAAGTAACTAACACATGCAAGACACGTGCAAGTAACTAACACAATAACCGAACACCAAATAGCTATCGGACTATAAATACTTTCATTTGTTCATTTCCCATTTTAGCTTGTTATTGAGATTTCTCTCTTCTTCTCTAATCATTTACGTAACAAACTCGTAACAAAATTTATTTACAATTCCACCATTGATAATCAATAAAGCTTTCGACTAATCTTTTCTTATCTCGTGATTGTCCAGGCCTATTGAAATCCTTTAACGAATCTTAACTGATTCCTAGATGTGCTTATCATGTATCCTATATTCAAAGGCTGACAAGATGAAAGAGACGACAAAGAAAAGCATGTTTAGTGTCACAGAAAAACCAGAGGATCGATCAAAGAATAAAAACAATGAAGTTTTAATCTAGAATCTAATATATAACAAATCAAAACAAAAACATCAACTAGCTTGTCATTTTAGGGGGGAATTACATACATCCTCACATACACACCAATATTTACATATTTTCTCAAATACAAGTTTTAATGCATGATGTACAAATCTATTAAAGCAAGGTTTGAGAAAATATGTAAATAATGGTGAATATATGAATGTATGTAAATGCTCATCATTTTAGTCCATTAACAGATCATATTGGTAGTACAATATATTTCAGCATGTTACCCATATATACGTAATTACGTTCAACCATACAAATGATGAAAACCATGATACCAATTGACACCTGTATAACTTTTCCATGTTATTGCATACTTGAACTTAAAACCATATTACATTGACAAATGACAACATAATATGTATCTGTATAAGATGTGTACTATAGCTTATCTAAAAGATCAATTCGTAGGTTAAGCTTAATGCATAATACACATACTTAATAATTGGATATGAAATACACCATGCTTCTTTTTTTCCCCCATTATTCTCACGTTTTGTTTGCTACGCAAAACTATTTGCATGTAGCAACCAAGACTCTTCTTGGAGCAGAAGATGGTCTTCTTCCATGAAGCGTAGCGTAATTATCAAGGAACAACACATCTCCTTTCTGCCACTTAAACTGGATGCTTTCTTCCTCAATTATTTCTTCACATCGCTTCACTATGTTTGCTGGTATCTCAGTCCCATCGGCCATCATGGCAGAGCTAAGTTCCTTCCCGTACATCCCAACCAATGTGTTAAACCACATTCTCCTCCCTTTTCTACCCTCAAACACTCTTGTCAATGGTCTTGGACCCAAAATGGTCTTCACACCACCATTTTCTAGCCATTCAACATCCATTCCGAGTGCCCTTGCCCTATTACATCGCAATGTTTAGAAATAGTTGTCAGGATCCCGTTCCTGATCTTAGGATCTTACGATTTTACGACTGCAATGCAAAAACGATCCGGATCCTACATAGGATCTTTGCAGGCTTAAGATCTTATAAGATCCCGATCTTTACCATACGATCTTACGATCTAATCCGATCCGATCTTACTTTTCTCGGATTACAAACTAAAAAACTACAAATTTATGGGTTGTTTGTTTGTAGAATTCAAAAAACAACATGTTAATCTTATTAAACATTTTATAATCATAATTTAGGACAACATTTATATGAAACATTCATAGTATTTTATGGTTATAATGTATTAGAATTAGTAGATTTGTATAAAATTACATAAACTATTAAGAAATAACATTAGAGTAGGATCTTAAGATCCCGATCCGATCTTACGATCACGATCTTGTAAAGACAAAAACGATCCTGGGTAGGATCCCGATCTTGACAACCTTGGTTTAGATTATTAATAAAGGATGCGATGAGTAGTATGTATATTCTCTTGTCACAAATGATTTAGTGATTATGAAACTATACACATAGATATGATTTAAATTATCTTTGTTACCTTTTCTCAGCTTCTTGTTGGTCATTTGTTGCAAAAGCATCTTGCCAACCGCGACCTCTCATGGAAGTGGTGTTGTCATTGCTTAGCGCTGTGAAGGTGTATTTCAGCCCCTTGGTCTCAACTTCCTCAACAAATTCTGGGAACTCCTCAAGCATCCTTTCAGTGACCTTGAAGCTTGGCACAAATGGCGTCTCTCCACCCTCTGGTGGTGGAATTTCACAGAAAAGGATCACCTTCTTTGGAAATTCTTTGATCTGTTTATAGAATCAATAATGATCGACAACATCATCATAAAGTAAATTGGATCTATATAATTCTATGAATAACTTTATGAACAATATTACATGTTAAGGACTTAAGATCAACAATATGAATAATATCATATAAGCATATGTACTTGACTTACCAAAACCATTTCATGATGGTAGTAAATGAATTCGGAAAGTGGACCTTCATTGGCAGTCCAAATCCTACCATGAATATGCGTTCGTGGGGCAGGCCCCACGTAACGGATATCTTCCCAGTCAAAAGCCTCCACAATGTCATTGAACTCAACTGCATTCTTCACATCAAATCCTCGCAGAAGAACCGCGCTATTCTTTGTCACCATATCATCAAACCATTCCTTGTTGTTCTTTAGAGTCTCTAGTAACGACTCAATCCCATTCTTGCTTGGCTCGGGTGGCGTGAGCACCAACGGCAAAGTTTCACCATCTACCAACTTCTCACCTTCACATTTGCCTACCTTAAACTCCTTACAATTGTACTCCATTTCTTACACTCCTTTAATGGTTATTTGCTACTTTTGAATGACTAAGATATTGGGTGGAAAAGAGTATATATAGGCATAATAGCAGGCGGATCTACATATGGCAGTTCTTATTTAAGTCCTTCCAAAAGCTAATCCTACCTATTAACAAAATGATGATCATATCAAAGATACTGATTTGTTTTTATTGTATGAAGGCAATTACAATATAAAGAGACATAGCATTGTTTTTTACCGTCTAATTTCATTGGTTTATGCTTTGACTTTGCGTTGGTGGATTTTCTGTCAAAGAGAACTTTGTGTAGAAATAATTCTAGATTGTTATAAAAAGTTAATGGTATATTCCAAAGAAGAGTACAAAATAGATTCATATCTTAACGTTTGTATTGATAACTTTTGTGCACTGACAAAGGTTTCCTTTGATAGTTATGTACAGTTTACATTGATTGAAGTGTGTACTAAAATGTCCATGTAATTCCAGAATAGAGGTGATAATTTATGCACAAATTAAAAAAAAATGGCTTTTATGAGTTAATTTGTAAAAGATTTAGGCGTATTTAGCTCACATTGTTTTTTTAAATATCCATGTATAGTCCATTTAAAAGGTAAATGGACGTTAACGGACACATGTTTTCTCCGAGTTGGGAACATTCTGCAATTGTTTTTAAAGAAAAACTTATAGATATAATCGACATTCGCTGTCGCACCACATAATATTGTTTGCTTTGCTGCAAGCTCACGACTTTCTTTTGTGGCCTCATGTGAAGACTTCCGGCAGTCACCAAATGCTACTACTTTCACGTGAGTATCTAGCTCGCTATTCTAAGAACTCCACCAGTAATAGACCACAAAACGCGTTACAATGAAAAAACGCGTTTGTGGTCATCGCGGTGGAGTTCTTAGAACTGGCGCTTAAGCGCGTGCGCGAAAGTAGTACTCTTGCGGTTGACTAGCCGAAAAGTCTTCATATGAGGGCCACAAAGCAAAGCCGTGAATCTGCAGCGAGCGGACAATATTGTGGTGCGAGTAGACGTGATGTTACATATAATGTATAATTATTTAAATATAAATGAGGTGTTACGTTTGGGAATTATTTTCGTCATTTTAGGTTTTTAAAGCGATTAGTATAACGTGAGTCTGTTTAGCTTGTTCCTATTTAAACCCGTGCCGACCCGTGCACGAACCCGCCCACCGTTTTGCCACCTATAGAGCTTTAAATAACATACTTCTCTTGTCAAACTATTAAAGAAGAGTGAAGCTTATATACGTCTTTCCACAAACATATCGACAATGTACCTACAATTATTTTCTTAATGCAAAGAAGAAATTATAATCTACCATCCAAGCTTAATCCAGTTTCTATCTTAGATAGGAACAAAACTAGTTCCACAAATCCAGAAAAATGATGAAACTTTCGTACCCCTGGCAACTAAATTAGGAAGCCATAGTTAACAAGTATTGTAATACTAGTAGTTAAAAATATTAGACATGTATGTGCATGTGCAGTAGCGGATCCAAAATCTGTCAAAGGGTATGCACCTTTTCAAAATATTGGCAAAGTGTATGCAATTCGTGTTAAAATCTCAATTTTATTTTAAAAAACGAACGATTTATACTACACATATGATGCAGAAAAGGTATATATGCGCGCATGTATACCCTCTACCTCAAGTATGTACGTCTCCGCGTGCCTAGCATAGATAGTTTTTTCATAACATGCATCACATGTAAAGTAGTTAATGTTTTGGAAAGTGGCTTTCTTTCTACATATTTTTTTAGAAAACAAGACAGATGAACAAACATATTTCTGGTTTTAATTAAGTTCTTTTTCTAATGGTACAACTACAAATATAAGTATCATTTTGCATTGCATTGTTAAAGTCATACAATACGAGACCAAGAGTAATAAAGTCGAATAATGGTAGTACATTCGGAGACACCAATACATTGTATACATAAACGATGACCTTCCTAAATAGATATAAACAATATGTCTCCACACCCTTGATTTGATAATCACTAATCATACAAAGTTTTATTCTTATCATTAGGTATTGCATTTGTTTAAAGATTACACCTAAACGTCCTTCAAATTACGCAGACATCTCTGTTTTTTTCTACAAAAAACCATTTCTACCCGTTCTTCTTTGATGCACGAAAATATATGTTGTCACCGTGAAAGACTTAAGTTATAATTATGTACATCAACCCAAATTGAGATTCTAGTGTTGCAAACACTTAATGATGATCAATAGATATCTGTTTTGGACCCTTTTCTTTGGAATACCGTTATAATGTTTTTGAACTATTATAAGGTCATTTTGGCATGGTTGGCTTTTAATTTGTTTATCAACTAAACAGACAAAATTGGGGCTTAAACTAACAAAACAAGACAGTAGAAACCAATATCAAGTGTTTTCAACTGGGAATCGTCGTTGACATTAAGGCATTAACAGACAAAGCAACATGTCACATTCCGGTATCTATATATCGTTAACTTAGACGTCCATAAAACGACACATCTCATCTAGCTTTATCAAGCTTATAAGCTTAAACATTGGAGGCATCATCAGACATCATCTATCAGACGACATCTTATCTAATGTCATCAACTCATCATTAGTCTCACACTTTACCTTGGTCACCATTTGATCTACCTGTCCTAGATATACACGATAACAACTACTACATGTTCAGCCTCAAGGCTATAAACAGCATTGTGGGAATTATTACCACAAGCGTAATGCATAAAAATACACACATGTCGATCTGTGTGTGTTTCTGAGATTGATATATGTAAGTTCATTGCTAAATGTCTCAGCAAGTTATTTTTCAGCTTTTATGTATTCCATTGCTAAAATTGTGTTTCATATATAAACCAATGTAATCTGGATCTTATTAGAATAATGGTTTACGCTAAGACAGGTCTTATGTGATTGTATTAAGACACTTCAAAATAAAAATACCAAGTAATGCAAATACTCGAGTCAAAACAACATATTACTGATCATACGATACAACTTTTTGAGTCCTCAGGTCTACAAATACACTCTTAACCAACAAACAAAACCATACCATATATTAAGGAAGCCGGAACATACATTCATCTACTTTTATTTCCTTAAAAGCGAAAAAGAAAAAATCACCATAACCTTCCTATTTGGCATGTGTACCTAAATATTAGTAAAACACCAGTCAAACTTCAATAATCATTGTTTGCATTTGGGTTTGAGTTCTCCCACCACGACCCCTCCCGAATACCCATAACCTCCACCTCTTCCATAATAACCGCCACCTCGAGACCGCCCTCCACCACGGTAGAGCCCACGGCCACCCTACCACCCCTCTGTACCTAGAGAATTCTCCAAATGTCTGCACATATGCACCAACATAACACGAGTTAAAAGGAAGGAAACAAACCCTACAACCTAGACAACGAACTCGAGTTGATGGTCTCACCTCTGTATCTAGTTTCATCTGTTCAGAAAACCTAGCCCGTCCATAATTTGATTGACGATCAAGGGCGTTCGAAGATAAGGAATCGAAAAAGTCGTCCTTACTGTAAACAGGCTGCACGTTGCAAGGCAAATTGTTTTAATACATTCTGATAATTCTAATGCTAATTCTAGGTAAATCAGTAAATGTAACATCAAAACTTTCTAAACAAGGGAATGTAACAACTTTAAGAAGGCAAAGTGGTTATATTTTTCATAAGATCACCTTGGTATCAACTTTGGGTAGGTTGGGATCCTTTTCCTCTTCCGATTCATCTTCATCAGTAGCATTTTCGTCTTTTTCCTTTGAACCAGACCTGTTACTTTTTCCTAAAGTACCCCAGACTTCATCCTTGTTGAATTTCTCATTCATAGCAGTAAAATCAAACTCCTCAGTAAACTTTGCCACTGGGCGTGACACCTGAATCGTATAAAGAGTAGAATAATTAATACACAGGTCATAGCACAATGTTTTCAAACTATAAATTGGTGGTGCAGTGTACTAACATATTGATTATACACGGTAAATTAGATATAAAGATTTCTAAACTGGACCAATAACACAGAAATCATTGTTTATTTGATGTCATGTTGGAAATACTAGTAGATAAACAAATACTGGTGCAGAAACAAGGCAGCTTGTAAAGCCAAACTGATATACACATGGACAAAGAAAACAATTACCCCAGATCCTCTGCCTCTTTCACGCCCTCTGTAACTATAATTTGGGCGATTCTGGTAATTAGCTCCATTGGTCTGACGAACAAAATCAAACATCAGAAACAGTATAAATACATTCTAGCAAGTACAAAATCAAGCATATGTGATATACGCATATGAACCAAGGCTGGGACATTAAATTATGGTTGGAGTAACAAGTTATCCTTATTTCACATTGATGAACATAAATTCAGCAAGAGAAATGATTAGCGTGACTAAACTTGTACCTAAACTTATACCTAAAACTAAATGTAAATCATTTATTGGTGCTAAGCACGGGGCCCACTGTCTCGCAAACCAATCAACTAAGGACATGCGTGTTTAGGCATAAGTTTAAGAATACATTTAGCCATACCAATCATTTCTCATTCAGCAATACCACATTCTAGAAAATAACTCAAACATATATACATAACAAAAAATAACTTTAATATATCTATTTTAATCTATTAAACAAGGGTTTTTGCTTATGTCATTTTGCTTATGTGTCATGATATGAGTGGCTGCCACTTATACTATATACTAATATATGATGTCATATTTGTGTTTCAGATTTTCTTTTAAAAAGAAAATACATTGTATTTTAATACGTATCTGTCTTTTTTAGTTCCAAGATAGGCATGCAACTAGGAAAACGAGCTTTGTTCTTTGATTGGTTTTTCTATGAGGTGCGTTGGTAAAAATGCTTCATTTGAATTTAAACCAAAAACTTAATACTCACTTCATCTATTCAGTGCTTATACTGAATTTGGAATTCTAATCGTTCTTCAGATTCAAATTTATCTCGGCGCTGTTGATTATTCCCCAGAAAGTAAATTTATCCCGATTCATCTTTTGAATCAAACCAGGTAGCTCCATTCCTTTGAGTTCTATTTATCTTCTTTTGAGTTTCATTTATCATCTTCTATAACAAAAAGACATTTTTTTAAAAAATTTTGTGCTATCAAATCAAGTGTGTATCTAATAGTTAGACCAAATTTTGAGCAATATGTTCCCTTTTGACTGTCCACCAACTATCGAACAGCTTGCCTCAATAAAAACATATGTTTAAAATGCTTCGTCATTGTTATTCTAAGTTTCTAACATGTTATATAGAAGATCTTAAAAGTAATTTCATTTGAAATTTATATGAAAGAAAGTATATGATTAAAGATGTGTTTCTGTTATAAGTTGATGTTGAAGGAAAAAATATTATATACATATATCTCCATTATTCAGTTATGCGAATTGATTGTGCAAGTGTCCACTTTTTCAAACGAGGAGGCTGTTTTACTAATGCTAACATTTTTATAGTGCAGGCTCTTTTAATTGATCTTGGAAGGAAACTTGTGTTGTGTCTTTCTGTAGCTGCATACAGAACGAGGCCTTGAACTCGAATAGGTCAACTGATATAGATCTTTGTTGTGTTATATTTTGTTTCTAAAATTCTATATGAAGTCTTCATTTCGATTTTTACATCTTTTACTTATTTCTTCCATCTCAATATAATACAGGTCTTCTTCATGATCAAGCTTCTCATTTTCTGATCAATAGACAATTGGATTAGCATCCTTTACAGTTACTTCAGTTATCTTCTTTTCATTGTATTGAGGTTAACGGATTGTACAAAATTTTTAAGCGCTTTTGAAGAAAAAGATGCTTATTGATCTTCTGAATATGGACCCTAGCAGGGTCAGAACTTGAACGTTGTTGGTGGAGGGCAAAAAATATTTAATTTAGGAGGGCGATATAACACTGAAAATTTTGTATTAAAATGACCAAAACCATATATAAAAGGGTATAAAATGTACATAAGGTAAAAAATTGTGTGTGTGTGTGGGGGGGTACATAAGGTATAAATGTCCTTCTAAGTTCCATCCCTGGACCCTAGACATTATATAATTAGCATTTGGATTTTGGCCATTATTAATTTAAGTTATTGCTCAAAAGTTAATAGTCTGGCGGCCACTAATTGTGATACGATGATCTATCGTAATTTGCTTAGTATGTATTCTTATGTACCCTATATAAGCATCTAACTCATGTTTGATCTCAATTGTAAATGAATTTTAGTTTAGTTTGTTGTTGTGCAGAATTGTATTATTCTGAGGAGTGTTGTTTTAGTTGTTACACCAAATTTAGGCTATAAAATTAGAAGTGGACAAGGTTCATTTTGATTGATTTTGTGGTTTTATTGGACGCAACACCCATTTTTGGTTTGTCGCATATATAACAACTTACATACTAAAACTAAGGTGGTTTAGTGCCTTAGGCCACTAATCATCTGGTTAAAGATGTTAAAACGTGGGCTATGTGATTAGTTTTTGAGTTTGGATGCAAATGTTTATTTCAATGTAATGAGGGTGTGTGGGATGCTTAATCTAAGTCTGTGCTTATTCCATTGTTTCAAAGCTATTAAAGCATATAGCAATATCAAGCACACTATTAAGAACTGCTTATCTTCTTATTTTTAAAGGAATTAGTACTTGAAAAAGAGCATATTGATGCGTGACTATTCAAACTTCAAAGGATTTAGCAGTTTGGAATATGCATATAATAATAAGAGGGGGTTTTGGGTTACTTAGTTTAGAGCTTATCTACGTACTGTTCTAGAGCATATGAGCATTTCTGTAGTGTTTAGATAGAAAATAATTGTGTAAGGGGTATTTGGGATTCCTTATTAAGTCTAATTATTGCATTAGCTTATAAAGCACATAAACAATCTCATACACTCTATTGAAAACTTTTTTTTTAAGGAACAAGTAACAAATACTTAAAAATAAGCATGTTGGTGCCTCATATCTGTTGGCACCCGATTAACTTGATTCTTTTTTAGTTCAAATTTGTATTTTACCCATTTTGACCTGGTAGAGTTATAACTCTGAACCTATCTATTTTAAGCGCCCCTATATTGAGCATTGTTATTTCCTCTATGGATTTTTCAACCAAATCTATTAAATCATTACATAAAGATAACTTTCTTAATATAATCATGTCTTTTGCCCATACTCAATCCACTTTACATCGAAGGATAGTTCTATGATAGAAGTTAAATTGATTGTTATGTTTATTTGCAATTGCCGTATCTTTTGAAACCATCGTGGACTTATTGTTTGAGTGCTCTAAAGGGTGTTAACATCTTGTGCAGGGGTGATTGATTTCAAAGTCTCTTCTTGACTGTGGCCAAGTATGGATACATGTACAAGTCAAATAAGGATGCATAGTTACTTTCGAAGCAAATGTAAATTAGTTAATTAGTTAGTTGTTCAGAGTAGTTAGATTGCCATTTTTCGTATATATGGTGTCTTAAGTTTGAAATTGCTAAACTTCGAGTCACCGTCTATGCAAGACGTACAATCAATGCTACGAAATAGATTTTTCTTACAATCTGATTGTATTGTCGGTTCTATAGGAAGTCAAGTTGAAAACATGAACTGTGAAATTGACATTAGCTTTGGATTAATAAAACGTATGATAGCATGTATCTTCATTTCCTAAAGCACTTGATTTCTATTAGATACCTTATAGGGATTTTTGGGTAAGCTTATTTGAGGGACCTAATACCTTATAATGGTTTCAAAAAGCCTTAAGCATTTTCAATCCATTTGCGTAAGCTTCTTTGGAAGTGATTCTTGATATTTTGAGGGTTAAACGAGTTATTACAAATATGGCTAGAATTTTCAGGTTTGTACATTTTGATCATTGTTGGAAGTTTATATCATTTAAGCGTCTAAGTCCCTACATGATACTAATTGAAAAACTTAAATCGGGTTTGATTATTGTCGGAAGTTTATATCATTTGAGTTGTGTTCGTGTAGGGACTTAGACGAAGTATTCATGGACTTACATAATACTATCTATATTCATCTTTTTATTAAAAGAAAAGTTGAAATAAAATAAATTTAGGCCGCCCGTGTATTACACGGGTCTTAAACTAGTATAATCCTAGAGTATGAGTGCAACTGTGGAGAGCATTACCTTTGGAACGATACGTGTCTGAGTTGGTAACGGCAATAATGGAGGCTGAGCTTCTTTTGGCACTGGAACAGGCACAGATGGTGGTGATGATGTCACTGGTGACACTTGAACCACTTCCACATCATTCTGAACAGCAGGCACAGATTGCAGCAGCTGTCCTGGAGTTACAAGAGAAGGTGTGGGTGGTTCCGTCGAGATCAAAGGTGGCATGCCAACAGATGTTATAGGCTGGGACGTGCCCTGATAAGTAAACCTTGCACCAGAAAGCACATCAGAAGTAACAGAAGTAGGTGGTGCTTGCAAGCTACCACTTGGTGTAGAGGCCACAGGATTAGGAGCATTATTATTCATCATAGATGGCAAAGAAGGCAGTGATGATCCCAGTAAAGAGTTAGATTCTAAAGTAGCTGAACTAGAGGATGTCGGCAATAAAGGAGATTGATATTCAGGCATGTTCAGTGTAGATGAATTTGTTGGTGGCCCACTTGACAATGAAGAAGCATTGAAATTAGGATACTGCATAGGTTGTTGTTGAAATGAAGGCGGCATTCCTAACCCCTGTGGTGGTCGAGGCAATGATTGTTGTTGCATTTGTGGAAGTGCATTTGGTGGGGATAGTATCCTGGCCAATACATGGGCATTCAAGCCCATTACTGTTTGTATTAGGAGGTGGTGGTGGCGGCCCCATGGCCCAACATTCCCGCCAGGTTGATATAAAGGAGGACCCCTTGGAAAGTTGGCCCAGGTTGGCCCAGCTGTGGATTAAATGTATTAGCACCGGGCGAAGAGTCACTGGCAGCAGGAGGTAAGTTCGAAGATGTTTTAGGTGGTGGAGGATAATGAGACTGCATAGAAATGAAGTGTTCAGACTATCTTACACAGTCAAAGGTGTTGTAGATATGTTACTGTTAATTATCTGCTAGATATTACCTGTATTATGGCAGGATCACTGTTTATGGGTTGTGTGGGTTGTGCAGGCGGGGATGATTTCACCTGAAGATCCTGCAAAATAGGAAAATAACGTCAGCATCTTCACTGTCTTCAAGTTATAATATACATCAAGAGATTGAGAGCCAACATTCATGTAGCTATTGGCCATATGCATGAACAGTCATATTGAAAACTGAATGCCAACAGTAATTTAATTTCCAAGTTTGCACACAAGCTGCATTGCCACTTATATAGTTAGTTATATGTTACTTTTCACGTGCCAGTATGGCCATAATTGCAGGAGTAGAACTTTCCAAAATACCTTAAACATAGATTTACTTTACTTCCCTTGGACATGCAACATGTTTGTCTCGTGTTTATGAGATAAAAAAATAGAATATGTAAGCCTAAAATACGACACTGTTTTCTTCCTTCCAAGCAATCATAATCAAATTTTATTTGTTGAATATATCAACTTCTTATACATGTATTAGATGATGCAATACTATGCTAAAATAGCAACTACTGTTAGTTTACGTCGTATTCAAAACAGCACTAAGAGCAAACAAAAAGGTCGGCCTAAAATCTAAGAGGCCACCCGTTTCTCCCAGAGATTCCTACTTTAACCAAGAAATTATATAAAATCAAACAAAGAGCTAATTAGTTATCATATTACTATCTTGTATGCTAGAACCAATTAAAACCTAATCATAAACACACATGTCGAAAATGGCGTTTCAATTATTACTCCATTAGCATCTAATAGTTTCCAGAAGTGCATGTCATTATAAAGGTGAACTATCTGCCGGAAAATACATTTAAAGTTCAATCTATGTCTTAAAGGTTATTTCTTTCAAAAAGCTATTATAAAAGCAATCCCATGCAACAATCATGACATATGCACGGCTAGGCGCAAACAAGCAGGCGAACATAAAAAAAAAGTCAAACATCTTCCGGTTTAGGTACCTTGATATCACTTCCACGAAAGAGTATGTACTCGTAAACCTTGTCACTAGGCATGACCTGTGGACCATCTTTTTTTCGTCCTTCAGTTCCAAACGATCTAACTGCAGAGTTTCATTAACAAGTTAACAACTCACTAGTCGCAAGTTTCAAAAGGATAGATGACACATAACACAAAAGTTTCGACCCAACAGTCGCATAACAAACCAAGCACAAATCAATGTACAGTGTAAACAATCATAAAATCAATAACATAAGTAAGCGTGATTTCCAGTACTTATCTACATGAATGTTAACCATATTTTCTCATTAATCGTAGACAATTTGTCTTTTTTTCTGGTCAAACAAACATTCTGGCATTTTGCTATAAACGAAACTCAAAGCATGTCAAACAGAGCTTTTATGCAGCTTCAACGGAGCATATATATCAAAAGTGTTCTAAAGGCATTACACAAATCTAGACACTCGGCGACCTAGCATTTAGTCACCTAAATAAAGATTAAGCGTAACCATAGTAACATACAAGAGCTTAAAATTAAAACAATGTCATTTATTACATTTTCACTTATCAATTCAAAAGATTAGTAATATTTCCATGTAAGTTAAGATAACTAAATCGACACACAAGTTGCTTAATTCTTTCTAAAAGCGGTAATTCGAATAATGGATGCTTAACTCATACGTAGCTAACTAAAAAATCCGTAAACTCAAGCGTTTTTATGTCGAACTCGCCATTCTTGAATCCACGTCACTCCTATCCTAAAACTAATATACTATCACATCAACCTCCCAATAATTTATAAATATAATTTAAAATACGAAAAACAAAAAGAATTGAATTAAATTGAATAGAATATACCGTTGGTTAATCCGATGGAAGATTCCTCGGTGTTGATATTATACAAAATGCCTTCATATCTAATTTCACTTTTGAAGTTAAACTAATTAAGCTTCCGATATACGAATCAGCCGATGATGATGATGAAGCTTTGAACCTCCTTCACTCGCCATATGTGGAGTGAGGTTTGACTCTAAGTGAGTATTTGAATAACTGGTTTGATAGTAAAGTTTAGGGTTTGTAATAAAACTGAATTGAATTTGGGGATCCGTTTTTGTTTATCTGAAATTTAAACCTCGCCGATAACTCGGACTATCTTGTCCTTGTTCGGTTTGACCCTCAGAGGGTACTTTTGTCAAATCAACGTAAATATCGTGACGTGACGAGTTATGTTGTCTACCATCTGAAGTAGCGAGACACCGCATAAACAGATAAGGGTTCCTCTTATTTTAGATCTAAAGTAGATCAGATGACCACAGTTTTATTATTTTTAGAATCATTAGTCTTGTTTAACTCAACGTGACTAATTGTATTTTAAGCGTAATGTCGCGATCCTGATGATCCTTCGTTGAAAACAAGTGTAGAACGGAATAGGATCTTAATTCGTTGTCACAAATTACTTCCTTTCTTTTGTCACGCTTTTGCCAATATTTCTCGTATTGAAAGATGTCCTTAAAATCAAGTTTGATAGTCAAATCACTGAAGAAAACTTGGAAAGATCATGCATATATTATTAAGGGTATGTTTAGTATGTTGTCATGAATTATAATAAGTATGAGTTTGATAGTAGTGGTGGACCTCTCACTTATGATAGATACATACCTTACTGTTTTGTGATATATGAAGTATGAAGCATATCTATTATTCATTCTCATAATAATGAAATTTCATCTTAAATAAACATCATATATCATAATGATTTTCATTACCCATTACCAAATATAACATATCAAACATGCCCTAAGTCTTTTGAGAAAACAATTACACAATGATATGGCTAGCTCACTTTTTCATTCAAGGTAGTCACAAAGGAGAAAAAATTATATGAATGGATAAGTACCTTGAGTTGACACATCATTATACGGTGTATGAATTTCCGTTTGTAAAGTTTTGTGAAGATAATATGTGAGATTTTAAAAACATTTAAGTTATAAAATAGCAATGAACTTTATTCAAAGTCTCGTTTTGATACGTAATTTCAAAAAATGATTAAATGTAACATACTTTTCTAAGGGTGTTGTAATATACACAATTTTATGTGTTATCATAGCAGAAAATGTGACGCGTGTTATTATTTTAAACGTAACAACATATCAAAATGTGCATATTTAAACACTTTATGAAAGTTTGTTACATTTACTTATATTTTTATGTTTACGTAACAAAACATAACATCGAAGAAAGTTCGTTGTTGTTTTAATTTTATAGCCTAAACCCATTCCAAAAGGGTTTTAGTAAACACTATGGCAAGTTATTTAGGTTGCCCCAGTAAGGAGCGTCCGCCCCTTCATTTTCCTGTCACGTCGCCTTTCTCTCCAAATGACGCGGTGATTAGGTGCCCATAAGGCGGCGACCAAGTATTTTTTTTTTTTTTTTTTTTTAAATACTTTTAACACAAACTAAAAATCAATTACCATGCATGAGTCATTTTATACTTACACATTGCATACATGCATGGTTTCTAGTTGTGGTGATCATTTTTTTTTTTTCATAATGAATACAGATTGCATGAGTCATATGTATACTTACACGTTGCATGGTTTCACTACATTTCTCGCACCTTTTAAAGAATCATGGAAGCAATCTGTGACACTTGCACTTTAAATTGCTATATAAGAGGAGTATATTTTGCTTTGTTAACGATCGTCCACACGATCGATAGGAAGCCAAGTTCTTTTTTTTTGGCGATCGATCGCCTCCACGTGAGGATCGAGATAAAATCGATCGCCTATGCACTCGATCTATAAGGCGATTACTCTACATTCGACGCAGGGCGGTTTGCTTTGGTATATATAATCAAGCGAAGGAATCTTTTCTAAAACAATAGTTTAGTTGACACAAGTAATTAGAGGTGACGGAGTGGAGCTCGGGTTGGCATGCGAGTTCACGAACCCATTGGGCTACACCATTCAGTGGAGCTCGGGTTCCCAATCGAGTAGCAAATTCGAGCTCGAGCTCGCGTGTGAAGCCGGGTTGTGTGTCTTTTGTTTGCGTTTTTTTTTTTTTTTTTTTTTTTTTTTTGCGGGACTTGTAGGTAGCAGTTGAAGGAAGAAGAAGAGATAATGGTGGTTTTGTTTTATGCGAAGGAAAAAGAAGAATAAGGTCTTGTAGGTGGCAGCTCAAATGGGCCATTGTTTCAAATCTTTAAGTATTTGATGGAAGTTCAATAACATTAATATAGTTATGTTTTTTTAAAGTATTCTCTCTCCCAAATTAATTGTCTCCGTTTGACTTTTTAAAGTCTTAATTTTCAACTTTGATATTAAATATTTATATTTGTGTTATATAATAACTAGTTATAATCACTTGTCTTGTGAGGTTTTGACAAAAAATTATTTTTATTAATCTTGAATATTATGTCTTTAAAAGTAATTACATATAATTATATAGTTATAACTTAGTGTACGCATAAAGTTTACACATAAATCAAATTTATTTTAACATTTTAGTTCGATATATACATATAAGAATTTGCCCATGAAATTATGATATAAGTACAACTATACTTATCTTGAGTCTTTCATTATCGTTAATATCCGTTATAATTTGGTAAATTTTTGTTTAGGTAACTCAAGATTTAATTTTATTTAGTGACAAAGATGTTGATGTTGTTATTTAAATTTACTCTCGATATTATATTGTATACATGATGCAAATTTAAATCACATAATGAGAGTTGATAAAGTTAAAGTATACTCCTTAAATTTTTTTAAAAATGTTTTTCTAGATATCCTTATATAAATAAATAAAATTACATGAGTCGATGTTATAAGACGTTCACGTATATTTATTTTTGTAATAAAGTAACCCGTGTTCTGATTTGATAATTATATTCCGTTTCGATAATTTAGCCGTATTTAAAATGTAAACTCGTATTCATATAAGTTAAAACTTTTAAAAATGAAATAAATGAGTCCTTATTGAACGTATAGTAAAAAAAATTGATATTTATAATCGTATGCAAATTTATAAAACAACAAAAGGGTAAAAGTATAAGGTATTTGTTTATAATATAAAGTTATTAAAAACATGGAGAACATAATATTTCACTTAACTCTATATAATTTTAAAAATTCAACCACTAATGTTTTATTAATTACCCCTCTTTTTTAAGTTTTGTTTCACATATTTGACACCTATATTTTTATGTGTTTTTTATCAACCAAATTTCTCATGAATTTATTAAAGTTTGGTAAAATCAATTTAATTTTGACTTTTATTAACCAATCGCATCACATGATTTTCTTCGCGATGGAAATCGAGCCTCCTATTAAGCCCAATTATTTTTCAATAAGAATGAATTAATGAATCACTCCGAAATGATGTAATTCCTTTATTATATAAAAGATTGATTCAAAATATATTAATGGATTGGCTATATAATGTTTTTTCATTGGTGCAGTTTTCATCAAATATTATATAACATATACAAAAATATTGAGAATCAAAGTTGAAAAATTAAAACTTTAAAAAGTCAAATGGGGACAATTATTTTGGGACGGAGGGAGTATGTAATGTTTTTATTTTTAATTAAATGGTATGTTTTTATTATAAATATTGATGTGATTTTATGTATTTAAAAAAAAAAAAAAAAAATGAATTAGATCTTGAGTCTGCTCCCATTAGTTAGGGTAGTATTGGGGTAGTTTTGAGTTGGAAGGTTTTTATTGGATAGAGGTGATGTGACACCCTCAGGGTATTAGGGTATGAAAGTTCCACTCCTCCCTCCATTATACAATGGAATCATGTGTGTCAGAAAACCCATACTACCCAATCCGGACATAAATGGTGGGAGTGGCTATGCATTCTCACATTTGAACTGTAGTTATTCTCTTTCTTTTTCTCTTTTTTTTTCTCAGCCATGTATTTTCATTTTCTTTATTAGATTAGATAGTAATCTTTTTATATTTATTTTATTATAAAATATATTTAAATAAATAAAATTTCCCTCTCCTAATACTACCTCAAATCCAAATCCCATACCAAATTTAAATCCGAATCCAACTCCACTTATAAATCAAACGGGCCCTTAGTTTCCTAGTACGAAGTGCGAACCATATATCATGAACAACAACCAGCTTGTTTACAATGTTAGCAAGAATCCCAGTAGAAGATCACTCAACCCATCTTATCATTCTCTTCAGCCGTTCAATAAGCATCACTCCTCATGGATCAAAAAATCACAACATGATCTATCTCTATCAATATCTGTTGATATTCTAGAAAGTATAGATTTTACTATCATAAAACATGCAAGCAACATAATTAAAACTTCAGCCAAGCACTAATCCAGTTGTTTCAGTCTAACGGATAACAACGAATTAGTTGCAGTATACAAAGAAGGGGATTTCCAGTTCTGTAAACAGAAACCTTTCACCAGGAATGACAAGTGGCCTTTTTAAAGATGTAAATTGCCAAATCTGCATGAAACAATGGCTCTTGGTAACAAAGACCGTTTCAATGTTCCCACATTCGAAAAAAAACTAGTCTACAAATGCTAGGCTAAAAACATAATATCATACCACAAGGAAGCTGGGAACAAACATTCATCTAACTTTATCTCTCTAAAAAGAAGAAAAAGAAACGAAAAAGTCCACCATATCTTTCCCATTTGGTATGTACTGCAACATTTGTAAAAACACCACTAACGCTTTAATAATCATTGTTCGCATTTTGATTTTGATTTCTCCCTCCACGACCCCTCCCTGAATACCCATATCCTCCACCTCTTCCATAATAACCGCCACCTCGAGACCGCCCTCCACCACGGTAGGGCACCGCCCACCCTACCACCTCCTCTGTACCTAGAAAATTCTCCAAATGTCTGCAACAGTAGAGCACCATTACACATGAGCATGGCTAAAAGGAAGAGAACAAAACCAAATACCAAGATAACCTTGAGCAGATGATGATCTCACCTCTGTATCTAGTTTCATCTGTTCAGAGAATCTAGTCCGTCCATAATTTGATTGTGATCAAGGGCATTGGATGATAATGAATCAAAAAGTCGTCCTTACTGTAAACAGGCTGTTGATTGCAGGACAATTAATAAAAGATATCACGGACAATAATGGTCAAATAGGTAAAATATACATGAAAATTATCAGGAAAAGAAAAGTAGCAACTTTTATAATGCGATTATAAGCAATTTTTCATTGTTATTCTCACCTTGACATCAGCTTTGGGTAAGTTGGAATCATTTTCCTCTTCTGGTTCATCCTCGTCAGTAGCGTTTTCATCTTTTTCCTTTGAACCAGACCTGTTACTTTTTCCTAAGGTACCCCAGACTTCATCCTTGTTAAATTTCTCATTCATCGCACTAAAATCAAACTCCTCAGTAAATTTCGTCACTGGTCGCGAAACCTAAATCAATTAACGACGAGACAATTAATACACACAATTAGATCATACTATAATAGTACACACCAGCATAGAGTATAGAAAATTACCCCAGATCCTCTGCCCCTTTCACGCCCTCTGTAACTGTAATTTTGGCGGTTGTGGTAAGTAGCTCCATTAGACTACAATATAACAGAAAAAGTAACTAATCAGAGACAAAATTAGGCATCTGTCATATGAACCAAGCAAGCTAGGATAATAGAAAATTCAGCTATACTTACATCCTTCATATACAATCGTATTAACTTACAATTTTGTCTGTGTATGAAAACAAAACAGACTTGGATAATAATAATAAAACTCGCATTTCTTGGATTAAAGGGTGATATGTGAAGAGCCATACCTTTGGAACCATTTTTGTTTGAGTTGGTAACGGCAATATCGGAGGCTGCGATTCCGCCGGCACTGGAACGGCCACAGACGATGCTGACGATGATACTGGTAAAACTTGAACCACCTCCACAACATTCTGAACAGGTTGTGGGGATTGGGATGAAACAATGGTAGCAGGCACAGACTGCAGCAACTGCCCTGGGGTTACAAGCGATGGTGTGGGTGATTCAGTTGGGACCAACGGTGCACTGCCAACAGACGTTATTGGCTGAGATGTGCCTTGAATAGGATACCTTGCACCAGAAATCACATTGGGTGTAATGGGAGAATTGGTAACATTTACATCAGTAGTAACAGAAGTCTGTGGTGGCTGGAAGCTACCAACTGGTGGTGTAAGAGCCACAGAGTTTGGAGGTTTGTTTTGCATCATAGTTGGCAAAGAAGGAAGTGTTGAACTCAGTAAAGAGTTAGATGGTAAAGTGGGTGAACTGGTGGATGTCGGCAATAAAGGAGATTGATATTCAGGTAAGTTTGGAGCTGATGAACTTGGTGGTGGTCCAGTTGACAAGGAAGAAGCATTGAAGCTAGGATACTGCATAGGTTGTTGTTGTTGTAATGAAGGAGCATTCCTAATCCTTGTGGTGGTCGAGGCAATGATTGTTGATGCATTTGTGGAAGTGCATTTGGCGGGGATAGTATCCGGGCCAATACATCGGCATTGCACTGTTTGTATTTGGAGGAGGTGGCGGCCCCATTGCCCAACATTCCCACCAGGTTGATATAAAGGCAGCCCACCTTGAAAAGTTGACCCGGGCTGGCCCAGTTGTGGGTTGTAGGTACTAGGACCAGAAGGGGGGCCACTAGCAGCAGCAGGAGGAGGCAAGTTTGGAGATACTGTAGGTGGTCTGGGATAATGAGACTGCAAAAAAGAATGTTTTTATCATTACACAATTGGAGGTTTTGCAAATACATCACCAATTAACTATTAGTTACTACCTGAATGATGGCAGGATCACTGTTTATAGGTTGTGTGGGTTGAACAGGCTGAGAAGATTTAACCTGAAGATCCTGCAGAACAGAAAATAACGCATTAATTTTTATGTAGTCATATCACATTAAGAAATATTGACACGTTATCTTCTCGTATATGGAACATATATTGCGTAGTACCAAGCAAAATGACACATTCAACACCACCACATATATGAGACAAACAAAGAATAACTCCCCTCTTAAAAGAATCTATTTCCAAATCCAGGTCTTAATATCTCCTAAAATCAGCATTTATAGTGCTCATTTATGCATGGTTAAATGAAAACTATAATTGAATGTGTAGTTTTAGTTATAAGCCATCTATCTTTAAGCAAACATGATACATTGACATAGCTTAATTCTAATCCCATATGTCAACTTTTGTGTGGTTTTCCAAACTTATTACATATAATACCTACCAAAGTTTTAGGCTTGGTTCTGAAGAAATTCACCACATCACCTATCCTTACTGTATTACTTCTGAGCAAAATACTAGGCGACAAATGACATGCAAAATAAGATGTTTCCTAGCCAAAATATCAAAATTAATGCTCCTGGTTAGGCCAACGCAGCAAAGAGCAAAAAGGAATCATGCTACAAGAACTCTCGTCAATGGTTTAGTTTCTGTTCCTACTTTCAAGAGACACAACTCTAAGAATGGCTTAGATGGAAAACTACCCTACCGATACAGAACATTTTGAGATATTTCCTTATCTCATCATTGTTACTATTATAGCACCCTTCAAATCAAAAACTCCTTTAAATCCAACTCACACAGGATACAAAGGTAGCTCTCATTTAGAGATCTTCATACCCTCGCCACCATTTACACACTTCAAAATTTTGTATACTCTTTTGTCAAATTTAGGTAATAAAGCTTTGTGGCTTTCACAAAAGAAAAATTAAGTTTAAAAGGCCACTGCTTCTGAGCCCTAGGTTAGCTTAAGTAACTGATCATAAATATAGATCTTCAGATAAAAGCAAGATCATGTGAAAGTTGCATCTGCAGGAGTTTCACAATCAAATCCAAACTATATTGAGTTACTTTGATCTCTCAAATAATCAATTGGGAACTTATCTAAAGGGACAGTTCAAACATTGGGTGGAATATAAACCTATACGGGTTGAAGGACAACTGTAATTTGATCAGGCGTCAGCACTTTCTGGGTTAGCAGAAGGTGAAACAGATAAACAGAAAACAATCACAGGAAAGCACCACAATGGAAGATAATTATCTAAAAACAACAACACCATGCAATTATCATAATAACGCATACATAAAAACAACAAGCAAGTGGAGAGACGAAAGTCAAACATCTTTCGGTTTAGGTACCTTAATATCACTTCCACGAAATAATATGTATTCGTAAACCCTGTCACTAGGCATGACTTGTGGGCCATCTTTTTTTCGCCCTTCAGTTCCAAACGATCTTACTGCAAGGTTACAGGTACAAGTCAATAACTTAATAATGATTAATGATACATAAGACAAGAGAAACTATCTAACAATAGCATAACCAGCAAAGCTTATATTAACGTAGACAAGCATAGTCATTATACAATGTTTGGTTTCAAATCACCTCTTTACACGAAACATAACTCTTGATGCTAGAGCATCTGGAACCTGTACCTTTTTATTAAGCAGATTGTTTATTTTTCAGCCCTAACATAATGCCAAACCGAACGATCTTTTAAAAACTTTTAGGCAAAGCTAGAAAGTCAAAAGAACTTAGATTATTCGCTACACGAGCACTAAGCAGGACCACACATGGTATATCTTAAAAGTTCATAAAACTCGTTCTCATTCAATAGATATCACTCTTATCCTACATTCCTATCTAAAGTATCCGCGTCAATTTCACAATCTTTAATAACTTTAGACCTAAACAGAAAAGGCACTATCCCTAACAAACGAACGGCTCAAGACGCTGAATTCGCGTAATATTTATCGAATCATCAAACACATCAATAGTGTAACAACTTGTAAGAAGATAACAATTAATATATTTTTATACTATCAATACAACAATTTAAAAGTTTACAAATAAAACAAAAAGAACTGAATATACCGTTGGTTAATCCGATAGAGGATTCCTCAGTGTTGATATTATACAAAATGCCTTCATATCTAATTTCACTTTTTGACGTTAAACTAATTAAGCTACCAATATACGAATCGGCCGATGATGATGATGGTTTTGAAACTGTTTCACTCGCCATAGATTTAAGATATTCACTATGTTGAGTGATGATGTTGGTGAATTAAGGGTTGAATTAGTTGTTGTAATGAAGTGAAGAAATTAGGAACCCTAATTTTAAGTTTGGGATTTTGAGATTGGGATGGGATGAATGTGTAACTAAATTGTTTTGCATTATAAAAAGGATTTATATAAGTGGTTTCAGACCCCCACCGGCTATTGGGGTTGCGGGTCGGTTATTGGGGGTATAAAAACTACATAGCCGAAGCCCAGGTTGCGACTAGAGACCGAGGTGTCAGAAAAACCAACTCGATTTTATGTCGGGGCGGTCTTTGACTGAGGTAATACATATTATTAGAAGCCTTATGGAAAAATATAGAGAGAGACAAAAAGACTTGCACGTGGCATTTTTAGATCTGGAGAAGGCATATGACAGTGTCTTACGAAAGTTGATTTGGAAAACCCTAAGGCTGGTTCCAGTAACAAGCCTCGATCGATCACATGTCAATCTCCTTATTGTGGGAACTAGATCATCCATCCTCATTTACACAACATGGTCCCTTGGACGACCGAATAGAAATTCAGTTTTGTGTGTGTATTTAATAATTATAAAGGGTATATTTGTGGGGTATATTTTTCATAGTGTAGGTCGTGTTACTGGGGCACCCAATTACCTGTAGATCGCTAGAGAGAGAAAGCTGACGTGGCAGGAAAAATGGGGGGGGATTGAGTCCCTTTACTGGAACCAGCCTAAGAGATAAAGGAACCCCAGTGAGGTACATAACAGTTATTCAAGATATGTACAAGGGTGAGGACTTGTGTGTGGACCCTAGTGGGAAACACACAATATTTTCCGGGTGGAAGTAGGTCTACACCAAGGGTCAGCTATTAGCATGTACCTTTTTGCCTTGATTCTCAATAAGTTATCATGGGGGATACATGGGAGCATCCCCTCGTTCTTGATATTCGCCGATGATATTGTGTTAGTTTTTAAAACGTTAGAGGGGCTATGTGGTAGATTGGAGCAGTGAAGGGAGGTGTTAGAAGACAATGGTCTACGAGTCAGCAGGGAGAAGATGGAATACCTACGGTGTGACTTCAACAGAACGTGAACGGCCAGGACGAGGAAGCAGAAATCCGCATTAGCGAACAGATCTTACAACCTAAAATTAAATTGGTGGCAACTCTTATAATAGGAGAATGTGTTTACTTAGATTTCTTTACTCCCTAGTTATCTGTTATTGATTATTCGAATTGTCACGTCCTTGTTTTAATTGGAGCATTGTATTCCGTATTATTAGTCGTAGGGAGGTGCCAAATGCTCTAACTCAATGGACGTATAAGTCTCCCCTGAGAATCTTAAAGTCTATTAAGTCTCCTATGATCTACAAGCCGCAATTCACGTAATAAATACGACGATAAAAACCACTAGTGCACTCTAGGGTTGCGTTTAATAAGATGGACAAACTATTTACATATAAGAATAAGCCAGTTTTCTTACCCTAACGCGAGGCATCCAATTAAATAAGAGACAACAATCAATAATTAATAACTATGTTTCATTAGATCTAAGCAAACACTAATAAATTTAGCCTATCATGTTAAAGTGAAGAAAAAAAAGCATATAATCAAACAACACATAAACATATTGAATGATTAAAGATGGATTACTTAACTTCAATGAAACATGAGCTAAAGTGGCTGAAAAAGCCTCACAAAAGCTGTGAACTTCGTCTAGGGTTTGCCTCTCTAAAGTGTTACACGAATAATGGAAAACATGCAAAAATATATATAGTATTATAATTGTGACGGCGTCAGTTTATGATTGTAAAGCCGTTAGCTCGCCGCCATTAGGGTTTCGTCTTTTGCAAGTTGCTGTTGTGACGTCGTCGCCTTAAGTCTCTGTTGCCGTCATGATGTTTCTTGACGTCGTCGCTTATTAAAAGATCTGAGCTATCATGTATAAGTTTTACTCTAAATTATGGTCTTCAAATACAAGTGACGCCGTCAGGTGTTAAGGTCTTCAAAAGTTCTCAGCCGTCGCTTGTAAAATTTCCATCAAATCATCACGTCCAAATGCAAGTGCCGACGTCGCGTTGATTATGTGACGCCGTCTAGAGCCCTTTTCCAGACAGATTTGCGACTTTGTCGTTTTCTTCACTTTCTTGTCCATTTTAGCCCAAAACATGCCGATTTTCATCTTTTGCGTCCCAAGTACCTAAAATGTGAAAAGAAACGATTTAGGGTAATAATTGATAAAAAAAATGTACGAGTTTAGAGCTTAAATGACCCCCTAAAAACGCACGTTTTAAATCCTTATCATGCGTGTTTGTCTTCTAGATGTAGTCATTTCGCTCTAATATCCAGGTTTGTTGTAGCGATTACAACAAGTGGATTGGTGCTTGGGTTCGCGGGTTCTCTGGTTTATTAGGATTGATCGTTTAAAGGTTGTTTTGGTATTTGGTTTTTCTGGAAGGAACATGAAGGTATTTTTCTGTTTGGGCTACCAGGTTCCCAACAACAAAATTTCTTGGTGTTCAGGTTCGTGAACAACAAGGTGCAGCAGGTGATCGACATGTTAAAGGGTTCTTAAGTTTTTGAGTTGTCGAGGTATCGATACGGGTTAAAGAAAACTTAGGTTCATTGGTTTTCGGTTTATTAAAGATCAACAGAGCAGCTGGTGTCGTTTCGGATTTTCGTCGGGTCTTTTACGAAGAAGAAGGCATTCGTTCTTATACTTAAAAAAGAAGACTTATTACTTTAATCGTTTTTATTTTTTAGAGGGAATCCAAAAGATTAGTTTAGCGATTTTATTAATAGACACAACTTCGGAAGGGTTTGCACATGGTAGTATTATTTTAATCACTAATAAATAAAAGGTTGTTACTATAAAGGATTTTTTTGCACAAGGAACTTTGTTAATTTGTGAATGTGAGGTTTTTCACAAGGTTTAGTAAATTAATAAAAGGATACAAGAATGATGGGAGCCAAGTTTGACATAAAATAATTCAATGAAACTGGTGACTTCGGGTTATGGAGAGTCAAGATCCGTGCTTTATTAATCCAACATGAACGTGAAGCAGCTCTGGAGGTTATACCCACGGATATGGAAGCTACATCAAAAGTTAAGCTTAACTCGAAAGCTCACAGTGCCGTGATTTTGTGTTTAGGTAACAAGGTTCTAAGAGAGGTTACCAGGGAGACGACTGCAGCGGGGGTTTAGACCATGCTCGAGACTTTGTACATGACAAAGTATTTGGCCAACAAGTTATACCTGAAGAAGAAGTTGTATACATTCTACATGTCGGCAAAAAAATTCCGAGCATACTTAATCTAATAAATATTGAGGTAAAATTCGGGGATGAAGATCTTGTGTTAATACAAATATAGTCCTAAAACGTTATTTATATCTTATGATCTTTACCTTGTTTTATTAACGACAAAAGTAAATTTATTTTTGTAAAGTATAAAGCTTGTCAAGATTAATAGACATTAAAACAAGTTTTTCTTAAATAAAGTCTTCCTCACTTAAACATTTACATCTTATCACATTTTGATTAGCTACATATCAATTAACATTGATATCCTTCTAAACTATAATATGCATCAACATTTTTAGAACAACTATGTTTAGTTTCATAAACATAACATTACATACTTATTTACTTATATAACATATTGATTCTAAAAATGGAAAACTGTATATTACATCATGGCTTGCATCACATTGGAAATCTTTAGAAGATTTTATAGAATCTTATGTTTAGATATTCACTCATCATATCTTACATAATATTGGAGAGATTTGGATGATCTTTGAAAGATTTTTTGTAATCTTTACTATCAGACTGGCGGAACCAAATTTTATAAAGGGCTCCCCTTTTTTTGGTTCCGTCCAGTCCGTGATCTTGCTGATCACTTGGCTTATAAATAGTAAGCCAACCCAAGTTGTTTTGTCATCCCTCATTAGCATAAAACTCATACATTCTCTCATTTTATTACATATAACTCAGTTTCATTTCATTTTAGTGATCATCTTTTGTAGCAAAGAAGATCAAGGCATAATCAAGCTTCAACAGGAAGGCTTGTTTGTTTTGTTGTTGTGTGAATCATTATTGTTCATACATCATTGTTGTACCAAACCATCTTAAACCTCTGAGTGTGAGTGGTTAGTATTTTAGTCCTGAAAATACATAGTGTGTTGGGAGTGGTTGTACCTTTGTAAAAGAACTCGACATCTAGCTTTGTGTCAGAAATATTGTGTAAGCGACGTGTAAAGGTTTTCTCTGCCGGTTAAAGGAGCTTGTTGATTAGTGAAGATAATGTTGGGAATAATCCTTTACCACGGATAGTTGTGGTTTACCTTTGCTCGGATTAACACTAGCGGTGGAAGCGTATACCTTCTTGGTACATTATTACCATTGCTATAGGAAAAGCGTGTTTAGATAAGTATAGAATAGATCTTGTGTATATTCTATAATGTTAGCTTTATACTTATCTTGTAAAGGACTCCTTGTTGTATAAGAGGAGGTCCTAGGTCATTGTCTTAGGTACGTGTCTAATTACCTACGTATTACTCACAAAGGCTTCAAGGTGTAACCCTAGTGATAATTAAGATCACTCGTATTATTCATTAATAATATTGGAGCTTAAGTTTTGTGTTTAATCTGTGTTTACATACAATACATCATACAATCCATCTTCTAAGTATTACTAAGTAAATTCCGCGTGCTTAATGATATCATACAAAATATCATTGACACAAGGTGTGTGTCGAGATCCATCAGTGGTATCGGGCGAAGGTTCTAATATTTTGTTTTAGAAGATCAAAGGAATAAGCAACCTACTCACTCAATTCAATGGAGATGGAAAACAACCATCCAACTCTTCTACACCAAAATACCTAAGCTCAAACTTAATGAGTTTGAGATGTGGAGGATCTTGATTGAGCAATACTTTATTATTCATGACTATGCTTTATGGGAGATCATTCAAACGGTGATTCTTTCAAGCACAGTAACTAGTCTTTGTGAAGGTTGGTGACACGGATGTTGTGAAAGTTTATGTGCACGAATCTAGTATTGAAAAAGCTTGCGGAAGAATGATCTTAAGGCTAGAAGTTTGTTGCGATGACTCTTCCTAGAGATCAAATCATTGCATTAAGAAGTACATGACTGCTAAAGAACTGTTTGAAGAGATTTGCTCTGTGTTTGGTGGTAATGATACTACAAAGAAGACACAAAAGACATTGTTGAAGCAAAGTTATGAAAACTTCTAAGCTTCAAGCAATGACTCACTTGATAACATCTTCACCAAACTCCGAAGATTGTTACACAACCGATGTGTTTGGCATTGAGGTAGAAAAGGAAGACCTCGATTTGAAGTTTCTAAGAAGTTTGCCTTGAGTTTCAAACTAATGTTCTTGTGTGGGAAAACAAATCGACATAGAAACAATGAAGCTCAATGACCTTTACAACAACTTCAAACTTATTGAGCAAAGGTTGAAGAAGGCGGAAACTTGCTACAAGCTCTAGTAGCTTGGCATTATTGTCAACCTCTGTTGGCGGTGATGATTCGAAGATGATGATGATGATGTTGCCATTCTTTGGTTCTAAAGTTTCCACCGGTAATGTTAATGTTACCACCGCATGTTCAAAGAAGAAGGTTGCTAGTATTGGAGATCCTACCTTTTATGCTTTCATATCCACACAAGTTGATGGCTCTGTCTTAACTCATGAAGACATAGAGCAAATTGATGAAGATGACTTGGAGGAGATGGATATAAAATGGTAGATAGCTCTTCTTAGCATGAGGGCTAGGAAATTCTACAAGAAGACTGGCAAGCCTATTCACATCAATGGGAGTGAAACTGTAGGCTTTGATAAGAAGAAAGTGGAGTGCTTTAACTGCCACAAGTTTGGACATTTTGCTAGAGAATGTAGAAGACCAAAGACCAAGGACAACAGGTCTACTTGGTACAAGCAAAAGAAGGAACCAACTATGGAAGAACCAAAGGCAACGTTGGCTATTGATGGTGTGAGCTATGATTGGAGTTTCATGGTTGATGAACAAGAAGAAGAACATTCAGATACTGCTCTTGTTGCTCTTGAATTTGCTCTCATGGCTTTCTCTGAATCTGAGGTACAAAACTTTGAAAGTTGTTCTAAAACATGTAGGTCGCTAAAGAAGTTGAAAGGCTTAATGATTTATATTCTAATGAAAGACAAGAGTTATATCGCTAATTATACCGTGTCTAACCTTAGGAGAGCTATAGCGAGATTAGAGAAACAAATAGATCACTATAGAGAAATGAGACAAAATATAATGATGATATGATTCTTCTTAGAAGAGAGGTAGAACATACAACTTCGTGAATGAAGCATACCAAAAGGAGTTGGAAAAACTTGAAGAAAATGAAAATGTCAATTTAACATTAGACACATGTTATCATCAGTCTAAGTCAATTGATAAAATTTGGAATGCTCAAGTACATAGTAAAATTAAGTCCGGTATGGGTTATAATCTTGTGCCTCCTCCTCTAAGGGTGTTCATTCACCTCGGTATAGATTTAGCTCATACAGGTTTAGAGTTTGGGACCTTGAATGTGAATATGGTCCTTTAAAGGACACAATGGTGAAAAGTGAGGAAGAGATTAAGCGGGATAATGATGTTTTTGAGAGTGCTATTGACTCATCCATTGTTGATGAGAATGTTAAAAGAATGTAGAGGCTTCTATCCCAAAGTTGATAATATTGTTACTGGAGGAACCTAGGAAACCGGTTTATAAACCTAGATCAATCTGTAAGGTATGTTGAGATGTATAGGAACAAGCCTCTGACTCCTAGGGGTAACCGGAGGAGTTGGAATCATGTTAAATCTCAACAACTAGGTAGTGATTTTGTGATGTACAATAAGGCATGCTATATATGTGGTAGTTTTGATCATTTACATGCTTATTGTGACTATCATAATGGGAGAAGGAAGTCCATGGGAATAAAAGGGTGAATTCTAACATGTTTCAAAATAATGTACACCCTAATTCACATTGCAAAATGGTCCCAAGAGATTCAACTAAGAAGTGGCCTCAAAACTTTTGCCCTTGCAAAAACTTTAACACTGCTCACCCTAAGTCACCGTTAAAAGTGCAAAGTACAAACCAACTTTTGCAAAATCGCACAACAGGGAAAGGAACTTCGAGAATAATAAAGTTCATTATAACCAACAAGGGTACCTAAAACAAACCGTAGTTTCCATTGCTCATTCAAAAGTTACCACTGCAAGGGTTGTAAATAAGAAAAGGGGGACATAGGCAATCTTGTGAAGGCCTCAACGCGTTGGAATGGAAACCTAAAGGAAATTCCTCTACAACCAATCCCAATGGTGTATCAATGACCTTTGATAGATTTAACTCTATTGATATACGAGGCGGATCCAAGTCAATCATGGCTTGGGTCCCCAAAAGAAACTAACTCTTTACTCTTATGTTGATAACGTTACACGCGTCGTTCGGGGTCAAAGGAACTTCCTTTTCTTGAGCAAGTTTTATAACACCCTAGGCGATGAACCTAATCGTTGTAGTGTAGTATTAGGGTAAGCCACGGGTATTGATATCGTTCTCTAGGGAATAGGAATGCTAGTGAGAAGTTACTACGCTAAGGTTGGGGTTGAGGAAGATTATTTTTATCTTTTATGTTTTTTAGGAAATGGAAAGGTACGAATCTCGGGGTTTGGATTTGGGGGTTGGTATTTCGATTACTTCTACTTATCTAATTATCTAACTAACTAAGGTGAGGTGAAGATAGTCTATGTCTATTGTTGTGTGCTCGTATGATAGTTAAATATGTGCTTACCTAGATGCTACTACTCCCTAGTTATCTCCTATTGATGGTTGAATTGTCACGTCCTTATTCTTAACGCGTTGTGTTTTCTAAGGTTGTAAGGTGTGCATTCCCTAACTCTTTGAAGTCACCTTTAAGTATAGTAAATGAAATACACTAAGTCATTCATAAACTAACTTCGAGGTTATCTTTGGGTTTAGTAAACGAAATCCACTAAGTCATTCATAAACTATCAAAGATTTATCAAGTATTAAACACAACGATAGCCTAGTCGCACTCCTAAGCCAATTACAATTAAGATAAGAGACAACCTAACAATAATTAACAACTAGGTTTCATATATCTAAGCAAACAAAAAAGTAAATTAGCCGGACATGGAGAACATGCAAGCATACACACAAATAATCAAAGACATAATTGAATTAATGAAGTAAAACACTTATCTTGATGTAAGATAGGGTTTGGAACCCTAAAATCTTGTACAAAGACACCTTGGTTCGGTTTAGGTTTTTACTCCAAAAGACTACTCTAATACTAAAAATTCGGATTCTATATATAAGATTACATGTGCGACGGCGTCACCTTATGTAGTGAGACACTTGTAGGAGACACTTGTAGGATGTGGTTGACATAAGTAGCTTGTGGTTTGAGGTTGTGGTTGACACAAGTAGGATGTGGTAGAACATGAGACATATTTTAACACGTAGTTCATGAACTATACCTTGGACACGGTGATAATGATAGAAATCATCATTATGACTTAGAGGTATGGAATTTGTGGTAGAGGTGATGAAAGGTATCAAGGTGAATATTTGACTTGGTTGATGACTCACTATAGGTGGTAGACATGATGACTTTGTGAGTAGTGATAAAAGTGGAGTAAGATGGTTAGGATGATGCAAGATTAGAAATAACAAAAAAAATGTGCGAATGAGCACAACTTGACTTGATGATGAAATCGACTATTGTCATCCTACAAGAATCCAAAAGAGTTAGTACAAAAGGAAAACATTTATACCAATGGATAAATTGTTCACATAAAATCATGAAACAAAAAGGAAGAACATGTAAAGACTCATATAAATGCAACTCATTTATAAATATATAGGAAACAGATAATCCTAAGTGTTGAACAAGTACTTGTGTGGGAAAAAGGAAATTTGAAATGATTATCTAAAGAGAAAGTTCCCTCTTGTTCCACGGTTCCTCCGGTTCCCTTACTAGAGGATCCGGCTAGCTAAGTCTAGGGATCCGCTAACGATGAAGTGAAAAGAGGTGATTGGGTTCTAGCAAGGTCTAGCACCTACATATCCTAAGTTACTCAATCTATTAAGTGTCTTATATGAAGATGGACTTGAATGATCAAGAGAATGATTGATGGTAGCTAATGATTGCCTTTCATGGAAAATGGGGCTTTATGAGCACTAGTGGATGATTAAAGGCGACACTAAGAAATTTGAGAGTGTTAAATGATCCTAGAGATCGATGATGACTTAAGAGATTTGGAGAATTCCTTAAAATCATAAGAAATTAAAACCTAGTTTTTGCCTATTTTGAGGTAAGGATGACTAAAAACAATTTGCTAAAATTGAGATAAATATCAAACTAGGTGTTTTGAGATGAAAGAACAATGTGTAAACATTGGGCGGAAAGATGGTGAGTTTTGAAATAATAAAAAAATACTTGAATGTGATCCTAAGTCATCCATGAGTGAATGTGAGATCAAGCGAGCCTAAGGAAAGTTTAAGTGATCCTAATGTAGCATGTTTAACTAGTCCAATAAGGTCTAGAATGTTGGATTGATGCAAGGAGGCTACAAAGGAACTTCATCCACACGGATCCCACGGATCCTTCACTTGAGGATCCGTCTAGTTACATCTAAGGGATCCAGGCATCGAGGCAGTTTTCTTAAGCGAATAGTTGCGAATTTTGCTCTATGTTTGAATTATGAAACAAATTGTTTCTCTGACAAGCATACATGTATACACGTTAAGCAAAGCAAGGAGAGCATGTAGAGATCACATATAGGCAATCAAATGATATCGAGCTCACAAATAACATAAAGGTTTGCAAACTTTAAAGCACTATTCAAGAAGTCCAAAAGCAGTTCTGGTCTAGATTAGTAAATCATTTAAACTAACAATGACATGAAAGGTATGTGTCTAGAAACAAAAGAGCACATGATGGTGTTCAAGACAAAGAGTTGTGAGGTGCTAGTTTAGGACAATATAGTCATTACGGATGGTGGTTAGCATACAATGAGCTTCGTCCATGAAGTCATGTAGCTCTTCTCGATCAAAGCGAGATAATCGCTTGATGAGGCAAGTGGTTGTGATTAGCTAAAAGAAAATTCAATTTTACAACTTGTTTGATTAGTAATCCTAAGACAATGCAAAGTATTTCTATTGTAAACTTACTTTAGGAAAACATAGGAATATAAATTTCTCAAGTGAGAGAATGAATATGAGACTATTACTAGCGGTGCTCAATTACGGCTAAACACGACCATTTTTACGGGCGATTCCACATACCCAACTTCTCTCAAGGAAGCAATTCAACCGTTAGGTCAAATTGAGTTTCTAGTGCAATAAGTTCTCTAGTATTCATTCTCAAGTTAGGAAATTTTATATTCCTACAATGGCCTATCGAACAGTAGCAATGATGATACTTTGCTTCGTTTATATTAATATTATACTTGAAACAACTAAGGTGACGAAGGTGTCAAAAAAAACTAAACGTTGTCCATATAGTGAACAAACAAAAAAAATGGTTGCATGAGCTAGTTCAACATATGTTGTTGGAAAGCTCGACTTTGGACTTTCGGATATGAACAATTATATTTGCGTTGCAAAATAATTTACTTGAGTATATCGGATGAAATAATCAAGTTTTCAATCCTACTATGAAGCTTGGAGAGCGATCATGAAAAGGAAAGCGGAGAGTACATCATCAACACAAGTGTAGGTTATGATCCGATGTACATTCTTGTTGTTTTAGAAAATGATACAAGAAAATATGAAATCAAGAAATCATATAAGAACATAAAACATTTATGTTGCACACATGACAAACTCAATCAAAAGGCCATTTAGTGTGTTATATGTTTTAAACATTTTTCAACTTATAAAACTAACATTTTCGACACAACTAGATGTTATCCCAAACACTCCTTCAAATAGCACATTGATTAGTAGACTATTACTAAATCAAAAAACAAGAGAATGAATAGCAAGGTAAGGAAACCACATATGTTATTCAATCAAACAATCACAAAAGCTATTTGAGATAAGCAAATAATCAAGTAATGCAAAGAAGACAATTTATCATTTAGCATAGCACACGAAAGTTCTTTTCATCGCTTTGTGTTAAATATAAACATGTATACGAAGCTTGATTAGTTTATTTTATATTTATAAATATGATCAAAACCTTAATTTCAATAGAGGACACATTGTTATTCAAAAGCGAAAACATCCGTCTCCAATTAGATCAAAAGTTTGTGCAAAAGTTATGACCGAAAAATAACTTTCTATTATTAATCAATGATTCTGTAAATTATTGTTTTGAATCAGTTTATGAAATCATTTTAAATGAAAGTAGACTCAAATACCTTTAAAGCGATAGGTGGCACGACTTCTAACGACTTACGATTAAAAGTTATGAATTTTTGAAATTGAATAAACCGTCTTAATTAACTTCTGATCCCACGGATCCCTTGCTTGAGGATCCGTCCAGTCTAACTTTGAGGGATCCGCGGATCGACAGAATTACACAAATGCGCGTTTTGACCCGACGAAAATGTTTAACCTTTGTATACTTTTTAGTGAAGTTATATTACCCATTTTACCTTTATTCAAGCTTGATTAACAAGATATCTAACAAGAAAACTTCAAAGAAAAAATAACAAAACACTTTTCATATTATGCTTGACTTCACCAAAAATTTGATATGAGGACCTTACTCGTTTTGAAAACCATTTGTTTTAAAAACAAGAGCCAACCAGCTCGATACCAATTGTGAAAGCGTGGGGGGTGAATCGTTCCGTTTCAAACTTAAAACTTTTGTATCAAATATAGTATAAACCATTGCATTTGCTAATCTCAGCGAGGATGCATTTAACGCATTCACGGCATGTAAGGCCAACCCTTGACATCACATAAGATTCCATAAGATTAATGGTTCATTATAAATCAAGTTTCACCATTATTAGTCCGGTTGCTTTTCTTGATCAAGCGTGTCATAACACGTAAAGTGTTTAATATAGTTTGTGACTATATGAAAGACCAAGTATGCATCACAAACATAGACATCAACCACATAGAGAATAAACAAAGTAATGCAAGAATAAAAGTAAAGCGATAAGTAAAGGATAGACAAACCAACACGAGGATTTATATTGGTTCGCTACAAGGTCACCTTCCTTGCCCTACTCCACTCCCGAGTCACCTACTCGAGTTCGTAATCACTACACCAACTCCTTATGGCGGAGAAGCCTTCACAACGTCGCTTAACCTTTTTCGGTACAAAGCTAAATACCGAGTTCTTTCACACCAAGGCGAACCACACCTAACACAACGTCGCTACCCTTTATACGGTGCTAGGCTAACCACCGGTTCTTTCACACCTTAGGAGAATTAATCCTTCAAAACGTCGCCTACCCTTTATTAGGTACTAGGCTAAGCACCTAGTTCCATTACTATGGAGGAACTACTACCCTTCACGACACAACACCTAATCTTAAGGAGATCCACTCCTTGTTACAACACCATCAAGGATATCACCATCCTTGGATCTAAACAGATACTATATGTATAACGATGCACCTCATCGATTATACGACCTAGGCATTCTTCACTAATGCCATTTACACGATCCTTCAGCACCTTTCACTAATGCCTTAAACACGGATCTTCGGCACTCTTTACTAATGCCTTTGACACATCTATGACACTCGTTATGTTTTATGGCCCAACATAACAAACCTTGTGTTTTATGGTACAAACACATAAACCATCTAGTCTAGTCATAGATACAAGAATATGATACTAGACAATATCCAAGACAATATGTCTAATGGATATGAACTCCTAGACTAAACATCAAGAACCCAAAGCATGATGTAGTTAGTCTTCTATGAATGAAGATGACAAGTTTCCCAAGCTTGTTGTATAAGATCTGCATGTGCTTGTATCTTGTTATGGGTGATCACTTGATGGGTAAGGAAGCAAGATCTCTAAGCTTGCTTTGGAGGATCACTTGAGAGTATGCTTACAACAAATGAGAGTTAGAAGCATTATGATCATATGAGATGAGGGTGGTTTACATGTTTCCTAATGATCTAAGTATCCTAGATTTGGTGGAGAGAAACTATGTGTGAAGGTGTGAAGAAATGGTAAAAGTGGTTTGCTATTTATAGGCAAAAGACCAAAACCATATTACGCCCCAAAGATCCCTTACGGAGGATGCGGCTTTGTAAATCCAAGGGATCATGGGTCATCCGAGGGATCCGTGCATGCTCCTCTTTACCCATTGTTTTGGGTTGAAACCATGGGTTATGGGTTATGGTTTTGAGTACCCACCAAGGTACAATGTATCTAGACTTATGGGTATGGGTCAATACCATGGGTCATGGATAATATCCATATATGACTTATGTTTACTTAAGTGTTTTATAAACTATTTAACTAAACATGTTTAATGGTTTGTTAGGGGTTTGATCATAATGCAACATAACAAACATGTACGAACCTTTGTTGTAGCATACAAGGACTTGAGTCGTCGAGAGGTGTTGAGAGTATGTTGAGACAAGATATAATTACAAGTAACTTATACATTTTACATTATGTATTACAAGTTACATGTTTGTCATCATCAAAACAAATGAGAATGTATAGATTAAATATCGTAATAACCCAAAGCATCAAACCGAACAAAGAAAAATCACAACAAGATGTAGTTCCAGACTTAAATAAGATATAATGCTTGTGGAATGGATGTTTGCAATTTTTTGTAAAATTAAGACACGGAAAATTCCAAAAATTTATAAGTAGCACGAGAAAACGAGAGAAAGTAAGATAAGTTGTTTACGCTCCTCTAACGCCGTCGGTTGTGATCTGGCCGTCGAGTAATCCTTACGAAACCGGTGCGATTTTACGGAAAAATTACGGAAAATTTATATCTTTAGAATCGGAAAAATTCATGCAAAACATCCATTATGACTCGATACAAGCATTTGACTCTAACAAACACACATATATATCTTTTAATTAATTGAAATTATCATGTTTACGTTTCTTTTGAAAACGTGTGTAATCCTCCATACACTTATCCATTATGTAAAATACCTTTATATATAATTAAGACGAGGTTAAAGACAAAATAAAGCATTTTTACAAATTTAAACATGAGAATAAACAATCAATAACAGATATATGACACTAACAAGCAAACAATTAAGCATGGGTTTCCTCCCACGAAGCGCTTTTCTTTATTTATGAGTCTTGTAGCTAGACTTGAAGTCGTGCCCCTACGTGACTTCATTGCCGTCCTTCTTTTCTTCCACTAAGCCTTCATCATAAGGTTGTAGACGTTGTATGCTCACCTTGAATTCTCTTCCAACATCGTCTATTATGATAACGATTTTATTTTTTAGATTAGTTTCTTTCACCGTATAAGGTCCAAACCATCTTGGCTTATTCCTTCCCCATAATGCTTTTATCCTTGATTTATACAAAAGCACCTTTTCTCCATTCAAAAATTCCTTAGGGTTCTTTTGAGTTTGTGGTATTGTGGTATAGTTATTTCTAACTTTTATCACGTTTCCACAATGTCGCATTAGCCCTGAACCATGAATTCTCTAAGCCCTTTTCCCATTCAACCATTTTCTTCTTAACCGCATTATTGGACACTGCGAATTCTTATCTTTTACCTTATCCATAATCTTCATAGGATATCTCGAACAATAGGTATCCTAACTTGTCCTTTTCCACTTTTGAGTATCATAATCCCTTCACGCATTTGATAGTTGCCTTGGCGGTGGTCGGAAAAGGTGTTCCCGTGATTAATGGCGGGTTTTATCTTCCTCAATGTCTACAATTGCGAAGTCCACGGATAGACAATATTGGCCACCTCAATTAAGACATCCTCCGCTATTCCTATGGGATAAACATATGAATGATTTGCTAAGGAAAGTCTAAGATTGGTCTTGGTCGGTTCCTCCTTAGTCAACTTATTATAGGTAGCGGTATTATGTTTACATCGGATCCACAGTCGGCCAAGGCATTTAGGTTCTCTAACTCACCTATGCTACACGGAATTACAAAGTTCGAGAGATCTCTTGCTTCTTAGTTCTTGGCTTTCTCGAATCGACTCATACATAGGTCCAATAGGCATGGTGTCATACTCTTTCTCTCTATTTCACCTAAGAGGGCTTTCCTAAGAACATCATTGCACCTAAAGTTTTTCACTTGGTTAACGATTGTTTTCTTATTGATCTCATGCTTAAGGTAATGCTTGATGAATTTGGGTTCATCATCGATCCGAGCCTCATTCTTATCCTTACTATCCTTGCGCTCTCGGGCTCCTTCTTCTCAGCTGCTCCATCCTCGCCGGAACCAATGGAAATGGCATTAACAGACAAAGTGGGGGTAGCGTGCTCATCGTTCCTCACTAGCACCTTCTCGGGAATCTTCGTTTTAGTGTACTCTTTCACTAAGTCCATCATCTCTGCCATTTTTTCTTGTATTTCATCCCTTTGTCCATTGAAGGCTTTTAAGAGGGTGTCGAGCTTGGTTGTCATCTCGCTTTGTCGTTGCTTGAAATCGGCTTCAAGTTGCGTCAATCGAGCTTCTTTAGATGACATGAATTTGGACACCATTCCCTTAAGACTATTGGAAGTTCCGATGTTTGGAGGGTTGTTGTAGGATTTTCCTAAGTTATTTGGCTCGAGCTTAGGAGTCTCGTAGGAGCTCATTAGGAATTTTACTTGATCTTCAATTTCGAGCATCCTACGATTGGAAGGTTGTGAGTCAATGGGAGGCAAAGAGCGCCTTAGCGATTTTGGACAACTCACGGGGTCATTCCAACATTCGTTTTCATAGAGGCAAGGTCCTCTGTTGTACCTCACGATTCTTCCACGGTGAGTTTACTAAGTTTACCACCGCCGCTTCGTCGATGGATTTCTTAGTTGAGAAGTTGACACTATCGTAAAGATTTGGACTAGAAGCCAAAGATCGATGCCGTGATGAGGGACTTTGTGGAGCAAATCCTTAAATCGAGTCCACGCCTCGTCTGAGTTTTGCCTTGGCGTTGTTGGAACATCAAGATGTCATTCCTAAGTTTGGTAGTTCTCTCGGTGGGAAAAATTGGGCGAGGAAGCGAGTGGTGAGATCATCCGGCTGAGATGAATCGGTGGGAAGTCGGTCAAGCCAATTACTAGCTTGGTCCCGTAGAGAATTGGAAGAGGCGCAGACGCGTGGTCTCCCGAGTAGTAGCATCGAGGTCGATGGAATCGACAATTTTAAGGAAATCCTTAAGATGCTGATTAGGATCTTCGGAACGAAGTCCATGGAATGCACATCCGTTTTGCACCAACCGGATGGTGTCGGATCACAGGGCCGTAGTTTGGGCTTGATCGGGAAGCTCAATGGTGTTCCTATAGCCTAGGTGGCTTGGTCTCAAGTATTCACCAAGAGTACGGGCTCTTGGCGGGTCATTTGGTGGTAGGTTGATGAATAGTGGTGGGTTATCACCTTCCATGATGAAAAGTGATGAGATTACGAACAAAGGTCACGAAGAAGGGGGATAGACTACGAGGAAGCTAAAAAATGAGAAAAAGTTTACTTGATAGGAATCAAGCAAAGAAACCTAAGCGAGTGGACTACTAACTAGCTATTCTATTCCCGGCGTGGCGCCAAAACTTGATAACGCTACGCGTCGTTCGGGGTCAAAGGAACTTCCTTTTCTTGAGCAAGTTTTATAACACCTAGGCGATGAACCTAATCGTTGTAGTGTAGTATTAGGGTAAGCCACGGGTATTGATATCGTTCTCTGGGAATAGGAATGCTAGTGAGAAGTTACTACGCTAAGGTTGGGGTTGAGGAAGATTATTTTTTATCTTTTTATGTTTTTTAGGAAATGGAAAGGTACGAATCTCGGGGTTTGGATTTGGGGGTTGGTATTTTTACCGATTACTTCTACTTATCTAATTATCCAATTAACTAAGGTGAGGTGAAGATAGTCTATGTCTATTGTTGTGTGCTCGTATGATAGTTAAATATGTGCTTACCTAGATGCTACTACTCCCTAGTTATCTCCTATTGATGGTTGAATTGTCACGTCCTTATTCTTAACGCGTTGTGTTTTCTAAGGTTGTAAGGTGTGCATTCCCTAACTCTTTGAAGTCACCTTTAAGTATAGTAAATGAAATCCACTAAGTCATTCATAAACTAACTTTGAGGTTATCTTTGGGTTTAGTAAATGAAATCCACTAAGTCATTCATAAACTATTAAAGATTTATCAAGTATTAAACACAACGATAGCCTAGTCGCACTCCTAAGCCAATTACAATTAAGATAAGAGACAACCTAACAATAATTAACAACTAGGTTTCAT
Organism: Chrysanthemum lavandulifolium; assembly: GCA_022545495.1. Lineage (NCBI taxonomy): Eukaryota > Viridiplantae > Streptophyta > Magnoliopsida > Asterales > Asteraceae > Chrysanthemum > Chrysanthemum lavandulifolium. Next base: position 125,214,538 of record CM040246.1, read on the forward strand.
ATATCTAAGCAAACACAAAAGTAAATTAGCCAGACATGGAGAACATGCAAGCATACACACAAATAATCAAAGACATAATTGAATTAATGAAGTAAAACACTTATCTTGATGTAAGATAGGGTTTGGAACCCTAAAATACTGTACAAGACAGCCTTGGTTCGGTTTAGGTTTTTACTCCAAAAGACTACTCTCTAATACTGAAAAATTCGGATTCTATATATAAGATTACATGTGCGACGGCGTCACCTTATGTTTTGTGACGCCGTCGGGTCGCCGTCATTAGGGTTTTGTCTTGGCCACGTTAGTCTTGCGACGGCGTCACCTTGTGCTTGTGTGCGTCCTCTTGACTTCCGCGCCGTCTGGATCAAATCTATGCCGATGCGAGTTGCGACGGCCTACTCTTTAAAGCTGACACCTTCACTTGAAAATAGGAAATTTGGCTTATGTGTCATAAAATGCTCCGACGGCGTCGCGTTTAGCGATGGCCTTCGTCACCTTGTCTTCAAAGGCTTGAGTGTCTCGATTCTTGACTTTGGCCATTTTCTTCGTATATCCGCCTTTTCGTCCAAATAAGTGCCATTCTGACAATTTGCCTTCAAGAGACCTAAAAAGTGAAAAGGAACGATATTAAGTAATAACGGATACAAAAGTGATCAAATAAGGGCTTAAACGACCCCTCAAAAAGGTACATTTTAAAACCTTATCATATGTGCAGGAACATCCAAGGACAAAAAGATCAAATCAAGGATATACAGATAGTGGGTGTTCAAGGCACATGACTGGCAACAAGTCCTATCTTTCAGATTTTGAGCATTATTATGGATAGTATGTCAGTTTTGGTAATGAAGTTAATGGAACAACAAGTATGATGCAAGAACTCTAATGCTTAATAAAAACATGGATCATTATTATTATTTCACAAAGCTGCACCGAGTGCGATAGATACATCCATGGAATATGACTACAAGCATCATCACATACAACCGAAACAACTAACAACATTCTACTTCAACAAAAGCTTCACAACCTACCACAACCTTACTACATCGACAACCATACACCACCTATGGCTTCTTTGGTAAGGCCAAGTTGGCATCACTTTAGGAGCCCTCGCATATCAATCCATGAATACACCTTAGGGCTTGCTAATCCCATCACCACTATTCTAGTAGGTGGTGAGGATGATGAAGGACCTGGCGATGGTGGTCTTGATAGCAATGGTAGAGAGGTGATGGTTGGAGCTCTTCGAGAGGAGCTATTCTTTGCAGAGGGGAACCCTCGGGACTCTTCGAGAGGTCTCATCATCTGTATCTTCATCTGACGATACATAGGGCGATCTCGAGCTATCTTCCTTGATAAATGCATCACGAGGCACTTTGGTGTAGTGATGAAGGACCCGGCGAGAAAAGGATTTGAGAGAACAATTGAATGCTTTCTCTTCACGGAAACAACCTTCTCATACTCTTCTTTCTCAACTCTCCCGGGGTTCTTCAAAACAAAGTCATCCCAAGAACTATCGGATGAGCGCTAGAAGAAAGATTGATTGGACTAGAATGACTCATGGTGTTGTTGGAGAAATGTTAATCTTTGAGTGTAAAATTTTTGGAGTATGTGATTTGGGTGGTCTATGTGTTAAAGGTTTGTTAAATATATATTAAGTTGGATTCGATGAAGTTAATGAGGGAAGGTGTAAGTGATTGAGAAGTAAATGAAGTCTCTTGACCTTGGTAAACGAATCAGTGACTAGGAGTTGACTTAATTAACTTAGAGTTTTGCCACTGATAAGCTTATGGAATCACTCCTTGCTATTCTCTAACCACTGATACCTCACAAATTCTTTCAGTGTATGATTTATGTCTGTGTCAAGCAGATTTGAAGGATTCTTTGTTTACATTGAAGATTGTTGTTGTTGTGTGCTAGTATCTTTGGTTGTCCACTGCATCTAATGATGAAATTATGCCTAACAGCGGTAATTACAATGAAATCAGTGGCAACATGTACTCTTACAAAGAAATCAGTAAAACAAAGGAATTTTATTCATGTCATCATGATGATTCATTACAACCAAAGAGAAAGTACTTCTAATCATCAAAACACAAAAGACTGCAACCTAGCACATCCTAACTTCAGCTACTCCATTGGCTTCTTGCCTTCGACCACATAGTCATGCTTATTTTTCTGTGCCCTCTTCCTTTTGTTCTCAAAGGTTGACTGCATCCTTGGATAAGGAATTCCAAGCACTTGTGGAGGAGGCCTTTGGAGTCTTGCAGGCTTCTCTGGTATAACTATCTGCTTCATGTTTGAGATAGCTGTCTTCAATGCTGTTGTGAGAGCCTTTGGCAAATATTTGGCCAAAGAATAGGTCTCATCCTCATTCTCATCATCATCGATGAAGTGGTGTAAAACTCAAGAGATGGTGCGGGTTTTGAGGCAGTGTACACGCTTGGCGGTCTCCTTTGTATACTTCTTGGATGATGTGCTTCTAGCCCGTCTTTGAAGTATCCACCCATCCTAATGCCTCTCGAGGAAGTCTCGACTCAATCACATATTCTTCTTACGAATCGAGGAGATGTCAATGGTGTTGGAAGGATTGCTCATGATTATTTTAAGGGATATTGTGTGTTTGAATGTGCATTGATGAAGATTACAATCAACAAGTCTCCTTATATAGACAAAGTCGGTTGAAAAGGTTAATTAATGAGTATATGTACTTTTCCTATTTTGGTAGGTTAAGGAGTAAATATAGATATTCTCGGGTTGACTTTGGAAGATATTTTTCTTGGGTAATGGGTTGGTTAAAAGTAATTTTGGTTAATAACAAGTTGGTTATTCCTATCTTATCTGAGATACATAACCAAGCTTTGATGGAAGTTGATCTTAAAAGGTGTATATCGAGATACATAACAAATGGTTATTGATTCACCATGTCTAATCCACATAAGAATCAACTAGTCCGAGCAAGCGACTCTTGGTAAAGACTTGTCAAATCCGTTTATGGTTGATAGTTTACCAAAACTATATGGTTATCAACTCACCATATTCTTTATGATTAAGAGTTGGCTAGTCCATAGCAAGCGGCTCATGGTAAAGACATAACAAATCCGTTGATAGTTGGTAGTTTGCTAAAACTATGACAAGAGCGATCTAGTTTTAAATGATTTTATTTACCATTGCTCTTTGAAATTTTTGTGAAAAATTACCACTTGCTAGTTCACAGTTTCCAGCAGCGGTGTTATTTTACCACTGTTGTTCTAGCCGTTACAACCGATTGTGTCGATAACTAATTTTTACTAGCCGTTGAAAGTAACCATTGATTTCCATATATATAGGGTTAAAATTTTAGGAAATTATCTACTTTCCATATTGTTATTTATCCTCTTAAAGATAAATACTTTCTAAAGATAATTTTTCTTGCAAATAATCTTAAACCTAACCCTATATATCTTTCTCTCAATTGGCTAGTTATTACTTCAATTCTTCTTGACATAATAACGTTTTCAACAAAAGTTTCTATGGCACCTTTGAAATTTCTGAGATGAGCACAACCTAGTGGCCTACCTACAAAGTCTAACGAGAAGAGTGGCCTGTTTTCATTAGATTGTAGACTTTCTCAATACCACTCATATAAGGTATGCTTTGCTTTTAAAACCCACAATCTATATCTCTCAAATCAAATAGTTTTGGACTTCGCTAAGTCCATAACACTGAGAATGGAGATACATGAAGCGATGGATGCTCTAAGAGCCACTGTGGATGGGGTAATTATTGATGTTCTTGAGGCATCCTTGAGGAGAGTTCTCCAATTGGGTGATCTCAATGGTTTCATCACATTACCTATGCCGAAATTCATGATACTTTATCATCCATGGGTATGATACCACCGATAAAAAGGCTACTTTCAAAAGAGTGGTTTTGTCCCCAATGGAGATTTTGATTCATACTCTTTTACATTGTCTCGGTCTAAAGAAAACATCTTATGAGCAATTTAGTTCAACCATGGCTTACCCTTTGGTTTGTCTAGCCACCGATAAGATTTTTAAGCGATCAAATTATATTTTTACAAGTATGACCGCAATGTAAAGAGTTCAACAAAAATTTTAATGTATCCAAGGTTTGTCAAGCGATGCTAAATGAGTTTCAACTGCAACCCCATACTAATTTTTATGAAATCGGTTGCCTAAAGCCTAAAGTTTTTCAAAACATGAACAAAGATGAAAACATGATTTTTACACCACTCTTACCTCAAATGCTTGCAAAGATTACAAGCGAACAAAACACACCCATAATCTCTGTTCCGGACATTGATTATACTCCACCGTTCTCAAACCTATGAGAGGAGGAGCAAACAACCACCTTCTTTCATGACAACACAACAAGTTTACGAACCTTTTGGTCTAGGAACAAGCGGTGGTGGTTCTAGACTTCAACCTAGTCCAACTAGGGAGGAATGCGAGTCAATGCCCCATGATTCACCTCTCCCAGCGGGTAACACAGTTGGAAGTGATGAGGCGATGGGTAACAATTGGAATTGATGGTTGTGTGTACAAAGTTAGCCAAGCGAGTTGAATCTCTGAGAAGAACTTGGCACATGTCAAGAAGCGACATGCCAAGGATGTTAAACACTTACAAGAAGAGATTCGGACCTTGAAGAAAGAGTTGCGAGGGTTGAAAAAGCATAAGAATCTTGCAAAGTTGGTGATTTCATCTTCATCCTCACCCACCGATGGTGATTCAATGGTTTTGATTATGGTTTGGGAAATCCTCCCAAACAGGGAGGAAAAGCAGTCTTGACACTAAGGGAGGAAAATTGATTTTCTAGATGAAGGAGATTCTAGTAAAGGAGCGAAGGAAGCTAATACTCAAGGAGAGCGACGATGATCAAGACATTTTCTGTCGCAACCAGATTTTACCATCGATTCAATTTCCACTGAGAGCCAAATATTGCCACCGCAGTGAAGAATTTGATAAACGAAGAAAGACAAAGGAAAAGCGGTTATGGAAAGTCAAGAGCAACTGGAAGAAAGATTTCAAAGAAAGAACAATTTCAGATTGCTCATGATAAAGAAGTTCTTGAAAAGATCTCGAAGAACAAATTCTTTGAAAAGAAAAAGCTTGAAGTAATGGAAGTTGCAAGATTTTGGAGACTAAAAGATTGGATAGAATGGAAGAAGATCCACTTTCCACCGCTCAACCTACAATTCTTAGAGAAAACTCGTAGTTTAGTTATGTTCCTTCGAAGAAGATATTGAATTCTTGATTGCTAATAATCAAGAAAAAGGCAATTGACCTTGTGGTGATGCATCCTTAATTGAAGAACAAAGAACTGCTCAGTTGAAGGATTTCATTCAAATGAAGAACAATCAAGCACTTGAAGATGTGATTAGTACAGTCAAAAAGGGCCAAAAAGAAATCAAGACAACCAACCAAAGCACAAATTCTCTCATATATGAAGACTTATTGTTGTCATGTTGGTGGTTAGAAGAAGCATCAATTCAAAGGAATGTATGATGATCAAGTTGAAAGAGCTTACTACAGAGTTCAAAAACATGATAAAGATTTTATTGCAATGGACTCGAAGAAGAAGCAAGAAGGTTTCTGGATTGAAAAGAAAGGCCAAAGAAAGTGATTCTCAAACTGTTAAGAAGACTAAGGTTCTTTGAAGAACAAGAAATTCCTCTTGAGAAATTCAATTGAAGAACAATGTTCGGAATGATTGTGATTGAAGAAGAAGATTTTATCCGAACCACCGCAAGTTCGACATCCTATCATTGATTGGGAAGTTTACACCGCTAGCAATTTTGCTCCAACATGGAAGATTATAAGGCTAGGGGTGAAACTTCATCATTCATTCAATTTGAAGATCTTATAAAAGCTTTTGACAGAGATGACCTTGATACACTATGGAGGTTAGTTCAAGAAAGGTTTAATGCTCAAGATCTCAAAGACATGAAGGAGATGCGATTATGGGTTAATCTTAGAAGGCTCTATGAACCAAATGTTTATGATGATTTAAAATTCTCATGCACATGTCACGGTACTAAATGGTTTTATTATGATTCATGTGAAGTTTATCATGTTTCTACAAAGAAATGGAGTAGATGCATTCATGCTTCTTGAGAAAAAATATCCACTCAGTGGAACTCTCACGGTGATGTTATGTACAACAATAAGAGTTCATGAAGACAATGAGAAGGTCGAGCATTATTACATAGGCTTCAAGATCAATGTTCGAGCTATTCGAAGTTAAGGAAGAAGTAAAGTGTTTGGTTGAATTCCCAAATCCTTGAAGATAATGAAGATTGAAGAAACTTATTGATTTGCGGAGAAATCATATGTTTATGGGAGGATTGTTGGGAATAATCCGTTACCACGAGATAGTTGTGGTTTACATTTGCTCGGATTAACACTAGCGGTGGAAGCGTGTACCACCGCTTTGGTACATTATTACCATCGCTATTGGAAAACATGTTTAGATAAGTAGAGAATAGATCTTGTGTATATTCTATAATGTTAGCTTTATACTTATCTTGTAAAGGACTCCTTGTTGTATAAAAGGAGGTCCTAGGTCATTGTCTTAGGTACGTGTCTAATTACCTACGTATTACTCACAAAGGCTTCAAGGTGTAACCCTAGTGATAATTAAGATCACTTGTATTAATCATTAATAATATTGGAGCTTAAGTTTTGTGTTTAATCTGTGTTTACATACAATACATCATACAATCCATCTTCTAAGTATTACTAAGTAAATTCCGCGTGCTTAATAATATCATACAAAATATCATTGACACAAGGTGTGTGTCCAGATCCATTAGATAACTCTCGAGTTGGAGACTTGGGGAGTGGAGTAGGACAAGGAAAAAGAGTCCATGTAGACCGAACCACTATAAACAACTTTGTCGTGGTTTGATTGTTTCTTTCCTTACTTACATATTATCTATTACTCATGTATTATTCATTCTTCACTAACACATCATTTATCTACATTGATTGATCTTACAATAACTTTACGATACAATTAAGTTTTAAAACGGTAAAACTATTCAACTCCCCTTCTAGTTTTTCACAATTGGTACCAGAGCCTCGTTGCTCAAAATTTTCTAAAATATATTATATTTTATAAACTTGAAACGATCCATGGATTCCAAAAACTTTAAAGAAGGGCAATCTATGCAAAGACCACCACTTTTTGAAACCAATGGATTTATCTATTGGAAAAACCGTTTTGAAACATATGTGAAATCAAAAGATATAGATCTTTGGTTTGTTATCATTGAAGGTGATTTTAATCCTACAACAAAAGATATTTCAAATGATAAACAAAAAAAAATTAATAGCTAAAAATAATGAAGCTAAAACGATGCTTTATAATTCTTTGCCTAGAAAAAAATAGGAAATAATTTTTATGTGTGAAACCGCTAAAGATATTTGGGAATTTTTAATAATTACACATCAAGGGAATTCATAAGGCAAGGATAGCAAAATTGATATTCTTGTTCAACAATATGAACAATTTGTTATCCCTGAAGATGAAACCATTGATTGTGGATTTGCTCGTTTTAATACTATTGTTACTTCTCTTAAAGTACTTGATGAATCTTTTCGTAGCAAGAACTTTGTCAAGAAATTTCTTAGAGCACTCCATCCGAAGTGGAGAGCAAAAGTAACAGCTATTGAGGAGTCAAAAGGTCTCTCAATAATGTCACTTGACGAGCTAATTGGAAACCTCAAAGTACATGAAATGGTGATGGAAAAAGATTCGAAAATCATCAAAGGCAAAAGAGAGAAAGTCAAATCCGTTTTTTAAAGGCAAGAACGGAATCTAGTGATGATGAAGAATCTTGCTCGGAAAGTGAAGACGAGGAGTATGCCATGGCCATAAGAGATTTCAAAAAATTATTTAGAAGAAGAGGAAAGTTTGTAAGGCAACCCCGATGTTAATACAAATAAGCCGTAAAAACGTTTATTTATATTTTACGATCTTCAAATGTTTTGTCGATAACAAACATAAAATCATTTTAACGAAACAAATAAAATACATAAATGGTTTGAGCCAATAGTTTACTAACACACTTACGTTTTCATATAAAATACTAAACATGAAATAGTGTTTTCATATTATAGTAATGCATATGTATAACAACTAGTGTTTACATAATGGGTATATATATACATACTTAGTATGTATTGTAATGGGTAAGAATCTAAGTACTTGGCCCATTAACTAGATACATTGAATGTAGTTGGGTAAAACCCAAATTCCTTGACCCATACCCATGGAGCATGATCCATAACCCATGACCCATTGCATGACATCATGCATGAACTCATAATGGGTATTATCCATAACCCATAGAGCTAACCCATGACCCATGGACTAGATGCATTACATCTTCTAGATACATTGTATCTATTTGGATACCCATGATCCAAAGTCGATAACCCATGACCCATGATCCATGACCCATAACCCATTTAGGGGGAGCGTCCTACGGATCCCAGTTTCTGTTGGACGGATCCCTCATGTAAGGGATCCGTGGGATCCGTGGAACAAGAGTGAAATTTTATCTATAAATAGTGAGTCATTTCTTCATTGTAACTTACCCTTTTTACACACATTCTCTCTTAGTATTGTAAACTCTCTAACCTCAGATCCAAAGGATCTTTCTATGTAGTTTTGTGTTTGTGTGATTCTCTAGGTTCCTCTTAAAGGCGAGATCACCACCTCTTGAAGTCGAGCAAGCTCAAGTCCACGAGTTGCCAAGCTTCGTCATCATCAAGACTACTGAAGTTATCTTGTTGATAGTTCGTCATTCTCTCATTAAAAGTTTTGTTTTGAAGACATAGGTGAAAGATGTCTAAAGGGTCAAATCGAAGGCATTAGTGAAAGGTATCGAAGATCCGTGTCAAAGGCATTAGTGAAGGGTGCAGAGAGTCCGTGTTGAAGGCATTAGTAAAGGGTGCTGAAAATCCGTGTTGAAGACATTAGTGAAGGGTGCCTCGGTGTCGTGTAAAAGGCATTAGTGAAAGGTGCCTAGGGTGTACATTTGATATGGTGCATTGATGTACAAGATAAATTAGTTTGGATAAAAGGATATTGATATCCTTGTTGATGTTGTAATAAGGAGTGGATCTCCTTTGTGATAGGTGTTGTGTAGTGTCGGGTAGTAGTTCCTCCTTTGTAATGTAACTCGGTATCTAGCCTTGTACCGGATAAAGGGTAGGCGACGCTGTGATAGGTTTAGTTCTACCTCGTGGAAGAATCCGGTGTCTAGCCTTGTACCGGATAAAGAGTAGGCGACGTTGTGAAGGCTTCTCCGCCACAAGGAGTTTGTGTTGTGTAGTGATTAAGAACTCTCGAGTAGGTGACTCGGGGAGTGCAGTAGAGCAAGGAAGGTGTCCTTGTAGCCAAAGCACTATAAATACTCGCGTTGTGGTTTTGTGCTTCTTATTCTTTATCTTTGCTTTACTTATTTATATGCTTATCTATCAACATTCAACACACACATTTAAATAAGATTGATATAAGTCAATCTAAATAGTTTAAAACCAAGTTTTAATCGGTAAAACTATTCAACCCCCCCCCCCCATTCTAGTTTTCCACACCCGAGATGAAAAGAAATCATTCCGAAAAGACTGAGATGACAAAAAGGGAAAAAGTGAAAGGAAGTGTTTTAGATGCGGTGATACAAGTCATCTAATAGGAGATTTCCCCAAGCCACCTAAAAGCAAAACTCAACGAGCTTTTGTAAGCGGGGCTTGGAGTGAAAGTGATGATGACGAAGACCCAAGTAATGAAGAGATCGCTCTCATGGCACATGAATCAAATGAGGTACATTTCGACTCATCTTACTCCTCTATTGATGATGACACTTTGCAAAAACAATATAATCAGTTATGTGAGCTTAGCTTAAAAATCATAACTAAAAACAAGTTTTTAAAAACTAAAAAGGAATTTTTAGAAAACGAAGTTTATGAGTTTAAAGAAAAGGAAAAACGATTAGAAAAAAGCAAGGCTAATGACGATGGTTGTAGATCATGTCACGATCTTGGTCTTGATATAGAAAAGCTAAAACTCACACAGGAGGTTCTCATCAAACATAACTCTAAATTTAAGAAATTTAACAAAAATATTTCTTGTGCCGATGAAATAGTAAGAATTCAAAAAGTACCAGGTAATACAAGTGGATTAGGTTTTAATGAAGTAATAATTCCAAGTAGTCAAACCAAAACGGCCGGAAAAGACAAACAAACTATCCCAACTGCAACAGTACAACACGGACCAGACGGAACCAAAAATTTGGGTCCGTCCATTGTAAAATTTGGTTCCGTGGTGTCTACAGAAGGATAGCAAGTTTGCAAAATGGACCGTAGTGAATTTGTCAAAATAACTAAGAAATCTAAAGATATTATTAAACAAAAACCTGCTGTTACAATAGGAATAGGACTTGCTAAAAATGAATTTAGGTCTAAAAACACTAAACAAAGGCCTAAAACACCTATTGCCAAACGCCCCTTTCCTAAAAACAACTACAACATACAACCCAACGATCAACATACCGGTTGGAATAAAAACTACCCTAAACCATATCAAACTCCTAATTACATACCATGAAACCCATATCCATCATTTCCTTACATGAACCAAGTAAATGGTATGTTTAACCCAAACGGACCCATGAGATATTGGGGACCAAACGCTTGAGTTATATGTGTCATAGGTATGCTTAAAATTCGGCTTGGAGCCTGATGAATGGATAAAAGATAACAGATGCTCAAGACACATGATGGGAAACAAAAGTCTCTTCTGAACATACCAAGAGTATGACGGAGGTAATGTTACTTTTGGTAACAATCTCAAAAGCAAAATCATTAGCAAAGGTACGATTGCTCATGACTCTCTAACTATTGAAAATGTTGCTCATGTTGATAGACTAGGATTTAATCTACTTAGTATTAGCCAACTATGTGATAAAAAGTATAAAGTACTATTTGAAGAAAATGGTAGTAAAATACTAAAAGATGGTATCACCATAGCAAAAAGAGTTAGGAAAAATAACATATATGTCATGAAAATAGATATAACATCTAAAGACAAACTTTGTCTAACAACTTTAGATGATAACTCTACCCTTTGGCATAGACGTCTAGGTCACACTAATATGAGACTCATTCAATCGTTATCTTCAAAAGAGCTAGTTAGAAACTTAACGAAATTGAAATATGACCAACACTTTTGTGATGCTTGCAAAATTGGGAAACAAATTCATAGTAGCCATAAGGCTAAAAACATGGTTTCCACATCTAGGTGTCTAGAGCTTTTGCATATGGACTTGTTTGGTCCATCCGCTATACAAAGTTATGGAGGCAACTTATACACTTTGGTTATAGTAGATTATTACTCAAGGTTCACTTGGACAAAGTTTTTGAAAACTAAAAACGATGCTTTTGATAAATTTGAAATACTTTGTAAGAAAATTCAAAATCTACTAGGTGTAAACATTGTGTCAATCCAAATGGATCATGGTCGCGAATTCGATAATGAAACACAATTTGGAAACTTTTGTGATACAAATGGTATAACACATAACTTTTCTGCTTCTCAAACACCCCAATCTAATGGTGTAGTAGAACGTAAGAATAGGACTATTCAAGAAATGAGTAGAACAATACTTAATGAACAAAACATACCTCAAAAGTTTTGGTGTAACGCAGTTGACACTTCCACTTACATTTTAAATAGAGTCCTAATACGTCCTTTCTTGAACAAAACACCTTATGAAATCTATAGAGGCAAAAAGCCTACTTTAGGATACTTTAGAGTATTTGGATGTAAATGTTTCATTTTTAATACGAAAGACTATATCACCAAATTTGACCCAAAGTCTTATGAAGGTGTGTTTCTTGGTTACTCACAAACTGACAAAGCATACATCGTTTTAAACAAAGAAACAATGAGAGTTGAGGAATCGTTGAACATAACATTTGACGAAAGTCCACCTCCCTCTAAGACATCACCTTTGGTAGATGATGACTTAGTGTAAAGTCAACATATTGAAAGTCAAGAAAATAATGATAATAACAAGGAAGATGAACCATTAAATAAAGATATTATAAATATAAAAGAATCCAAAAGTCATCCTTTAGAAAAGGTTATAGGTCAATTAAATCAAAGAACACTACGATCACAAGCCCAAAATCAAAGTAACTACTTTTGTTTTGTGTCATCCATTGAACCAAAAAACGTAAACGAAGCAATAAAAGACGAATCTTGGGTAATTGCTATGCAGGAGGAGCTAAATCAATTTGTTAGAAATGATGTATGGGAATTAGTTTCAAAACCTAAAAATCAAACTATAATTGGAACGAAATGGGTTTTTCAAAATAAAATGGACGAAAATGGTATAGTGTCTAGAAACAAGGCTAGGCTTGTGGCACAAGGCTATAATCAACAAGAAGGAATTGATTACGATGAAACTTATGCACCGGTAGCTAGGCTCGAGTCTATTAGAATCTTACTTGCATATGCATGTGCTCACGACTTCAAACTTTTTCAAATGGATGTTAAAAGTGCATTTTTGAACGGGTTCATTAATGAAGAAGTATATGTTGCACAACCTCCCGGATTCACCGACTTTGAAAACCAAATCATGTTTTCAAACTTGAAAAGGCATTATACGAACTTAAGCAAGCACCAAAAGCTTGGTATGATCGACTTAAGACTTTTTTAGTTGAACATAAATACACCATGGGATTAGTAGATAATACTATATTTACTAAGTAAAAGGAAACACACATTATCATAGTTCAAATATACGTAGATGACATCATATTCAGATCAACTTGTCAAGAGATATGTGATGATTTCTCTAAAATCATGCACGACGAGTTTGAGATGAGTATGATGGGCGAGTTAAATTTCTTTTTAGGACTTCAAATTAAACAACTAGAAGATGGTATATTCTTTAACCAATCTAAATACATAAAAGATATGCTTAAGAAGTTTGGTCTTGAAGACTCAAAACCCACTAAAACACCCATGTCCTCATAAACTAAACTCACCAAGGATGAGGAAGGTGAATCCGTAGATAACACTAAATATAGAGGAATGATTGGTAGCCTACTTTATCTCACGGCTAGTAGACCCGAAATTATGTTTAGTGTTTGTCTATGTGCTCACTTTTAAGAAGATCTAAAAACATCACACCTAGAAGCCTTAAAACGAATATTTAGATACATTAAAGGCACTACATGTTTAGGATTATGGTATCCCAAAGGAACGGGTGTAGAAACCATAGTGTATGCCAACTCGGACCATGCCGATGACTATGTCGATAGAAAGAGTACAAGTGGTATTTGTACTTTTTTTGGACAATGTCTCACCTCATGGTTCGCAAAGAAACAAACGGCCCTCGCTATCTCAACTACTGAAGGCGAGTACGTCTCAGCCGGAAAGGCATGTCAACAAGCTTTTTGGATAAAGCAAGCTCTCGTGGACTACGGAATTCATCTCAACGACATCTCTATACCTTGTGACAACAAAGGATCCATTGATCTCAGCAAAAATCTTGGCCAACATGTCTGAATGAAACATATTGAAATTCGCCTTCACTTCCTTCGCGACAATGTTCAAAAAGGAAACATCTCAATCGAGAAAGTCTCCTCCGAAGATAACATTGCCGACATCCTAACTAAACCTCTTAAACAAGAACCATTTAATCTTCTTAGACTTGGTTTAGGATTAATGGAACCAAACACATAATAAAAAACATAGCTTTAAACTTAGAATGACCAAACAAAACAAATTAGCAAAATTATGCTATTATTCCCACGGAACCAAACGACAACAAAGACGAAACCAAAAATTTGGGTCCGTCTGGTCCGTGGCTTCTTCAGTACCAAAATTTTGAACTACAAAACACTTTCTTCTTCACAACCCACATAACCAAACGACCTACAAACACACATAACTCATAATTGAGGTTTCTTCTTCAACTAATCTCAGCCAAAATCAACATTGTAAGTATCCTAACTACATTACTTCTCTTAATTCTGAGTCTAGAGTTCCAATTTATGCACAAAACCAAAACATGAGGATTATGCATCTTCTTGCAGAAATCATGAACTACATTTGTTAAAATTACATAACTAATCATGTTTCCCTTAATTAGGAGTTACATATCATAAGGCATTGTCATAATTAACTAAAAATCCCATGTCAAAATTTTGAAAATTTTCTCACTTGTAGGAAAAACAACTTCTCATTGTTCATACAAATAAAAACGTTATTTTCATCACTTGCGTAATGTCTCTTGAATACTAAAGGTAATACATAACTAATATGTATTCCCAGATATATTCAAACGAAGCCACATTGAAATTAGGAGCGTTTGGGTTATCTCTTGCATTTTGCTAAACACTACTAATATAAACTATTTTATGCATAAAAAAGAGTCGAGATAACCATAACTCCACATTGTTTGTATATAGGCACACACTAGAACAAAATGTTAATTTAGTTGTCGTTTTTACTAAAACATGACACTTTTTGCTCCTAGGAATAAACATGCCTCCCGCTAAGTACTACGATCACAAAGACACCCTTGGCTACATCCCACAACACCACAAAACTAAGGGTCTTAGCAAAGACCAAGTTGAGGTTTTCAAAGGTCTAGAGAAAAGGTACTTTCATGAGGGTAGGACAATCCACCCATCCTTTGTCGAGGGAATAAACTTTCGTCAAGAACTAGCCACCATCCACTTTGATGGTGTAACACCCCAACCCGACAAGGGCCGAAGTGTCACATTCTGGTGTCATATCAGAACATACAATTTAAACTTTACAAACGGAATCCTTAAAATGAAGTATCAAATAAGATAATCAAATTACTGACAAGGAAATACAATATTCCAAAATGAAATGAAATCTCAAAACAAAGCTCTTCAAAATAAGTCCAAATAATAAGGTAACTAGGGTTAGTCCACTCAGATAATCCACCTCTCAGCCCAATCAAAGCCCATCTTCAAAACTAAAACCCGCTTGCAGAAAAGAAATGCGGTGAGCTTAAAAAGCCAGTGAGCAGATATAACAAAGCGAAAGCTAAATAAAATCAAATGCGAAATGAAACAAAGGAAACGGATAACAAAGTCGCAGTGAAATGAGGACAATGAGTCAATGAGGATCCTGCAGAACATAATTATCTGAGATATCCAAAGCACCTATAACAAGGAGAACGAAGCAAAGCAAAGCATCATGACAAGCATACAAGCACATACAAACCAGGGCATACAAGTACTCAAACATAAGCAAGCATAGCGGGGCGTCATATCCACACCACATATCAAACGATACAATCAATTCAGAAATCGGAAGACATACAAGCCAAACAGATATCTACAGAAAGCGAAGCAATTAATTAATAAGTGAGCATGGCAATTCACACAGTCAAAACCCTTAGTTGAAAACATAACCATATCATAATAATGAAGTACTAACAAAGAATCAACACATGAGCGGTCACACGTAATAAGTAGGAATACGGTATAAAGATATAATTAAATGAATTAAAGACATAACGAGGCAACTAAACAAATTAACAAGCCAAACGTCACAAGTGAACCATTTACCCAATCAAACCGTAGCATAAACCGAAATGGAAACATGGCGGGTCAACAACAAGCGATAAGGATACTATCGGATAATCATAGTCCACGAAATTAAGCGAATGAAGTATACATGATAAGCAGACAAAACTAGCGATTACACACTAGCATGGTCACCGAGACAATTAGAGGTCACATAACGGTGAGATCACATATAAACAGATGATGAGATAATCATATCGCAGCGGAAATCGATAGTCATATAAAACATGAATAGCATAATCAAATCCAATAAACATATAATAACCCGTGCGTGAATGGAACCATAGTCAAGTAACAGAATGAAAGTGTGATGATCAATGTAATGGAGTATCTATATCTTGGTAAAAGTGAATCATATAAGGGTATTGAGTAATGAACAAGTAATACTGATTATGGTGCGTTGGGGAGTACTGGAAGGTACAATATAGGTTTATCAAAAGTGTAAGGGTTATCGTAAATCTACCCGAGCCCGGAAACATATCATATCATATCATATCATAAGTAGCCATTGTATTCGGAGGGGTGACCTCGGAATACCATACATAATAGGAGGGGAGACCTCAGTAACAAATGGAGTAGCTAGCTCCCAAAATTGTGAAGATGCGTATTGCACATGACATCATTCACCATATAAACAAACGTATCAGATCAAATCCCTCGAACATATCATATCTAGGATGCATCCATACGCCCCCCGGAAACATAGTGGCCAAATCATATACATATAGTGAGCTCATAATCATATCATATCATAATGGGACGATGTGTATCATCACTCAGACACACCGGAGTCATGCCATTGGTGCATCAATGACACGGTCATGTTACCTTCATGACTAGGAACACATATTTGGGTCGGTATCAAACCAAGGGTCAAAGCATAATCATATCATAAGGGTTCATATCAAAGGTTCGAAGTCAAAGGTTCATATCGATTTCCATAACATAAGTTCATAATCGAGGTTCATAATCGGATGGTTCATAATCATAAGGTTCATAATCGAAGTTCATAATCATAACAAACGAATATCATGGCGAACAGAATCATATCAAAGGGGTTATGTCGGAATCATATCAAAAGGATCATAGCATAAGGAAATTATAGCAAAGGAATATCATAAGTGAAGTAAAGTTAAGGATCGAAAAGTTATGAAAAATCCCTACTGAAAAGGGATAGAATATCTGTACCTCAATCGAAGCAAGCAAAATAGAAACGTAAGTCACACGATGTATCAAACCCGCCGTCCGGAACCTATGAATTAGATAACGCTTATTAAGATCGATTACTCATTTCGATGACTTTCCAATTTTAGCAGTGTTTCCACCGTTAGTAACTTTCCATTTTAGATAACTTTATATTTTTGGCAGGTTTCCATGAATAACAGGTTTCTATAATTAGTAAGTTTAGCCATTTATGTTGCATTTGAAGACATATTAGGTTAAGTGAGTGTTTATAAACTTTAAGGATCATTTATGCCAATTTACACAAGTTTAGGGTCAAAAATGTAATTATTACAAAGTGTAGTGTCTTAAGTGTAAATATGCCATTTTTACCCATTTTACCAATTTAGCCCCTTTTACCATGTTTTGTTTCACATTATTAGTACTAGATGTAACGCCTCATTCAAGTCCCGTTTACGCATGTTAGAGACCAAAGAGAAAGGGTACAACGAGGGGTTTACAAAATGTATCTCTAAGACCAGATTTAAACATTATTATTGACATATATGTGAAGGTTTCATTTCCTGGTTTTAAGTTATTTATACTAGGTTATAGTTATCTTAAGTTAAAATTCAATGCAATCATGTTTTTAGGCCTCAAAAAACATGTGCATGTACCCAAATCCCACGACCAGAAACAAAATACAAACAGAAATATAGGCGCATATGTTAGCATGTAAAAAGATTGGTTTCATGGTTTTACATAACACAAGTATAGGTATTCGTGACTTAGGTTTTAGCATTCAATTAACATGGTTATTAAGCAAAGACATGCGTGTGTTAGGTCACAAAGACCACGACCAGCAGCAGAAAACAAGGAGAAAAAAACGAGTCGTATTGAGTACCTTTCGTAGCGTTTGAAGAGAGGAAGAAAACAAGCGTCGAAACCCAATAAACCAAGCACCCTATTGTACTCTATAACCCACGACCACCAGTAGCAAACAAGACCACGACATCAGCAGCAAGAAGACCCCGACATTAGCAGCAAAGTAGTAAAACTCACGACAATGGCCTCCTTTGGCCTAGAACCTCACGACAGAAAGAAAACCTCACAACTGAAGATAAACCCAAGGACTAACAAACCTACGATCACTAGCTTGTCGAGGATCACGAATGGGCCTCCTTAACACCTTCCTTTGATCGAATGAATGATGAAGCAGAGGGGAAAAAAATGGCAGCCGTATGTTTTTTTTTTAGGGTTTTTGTGAATCTTTGTTTTGTGATTTCATTTTGTGATAAAATGAGATACGGTTTTATTATTTCCGAGTAAAAGGGGATGTATAGGAAACTACCAGTCAATCAAGGGAAAAGATTATGTACTTGCCATATTTATGCCAATCATGAACTTGGACTCTATTCTCGACTCGATGCATTTGTGTATACAAACTTTCGGTTAGGGTCAAATAAAAGAAAACGTGACACAAAATAAATGTGTATAAATTATTTTAGCGCAAGTTTATTTCCGTATTACTTTTACTTGTTCGAGTATTAGCGATTAGTATTCAGTTGTAGTCGTGACGATATATTTTCTAATAATTAACGTCTTTCATAAGTTCGAGATTAAAGGGGTATTTTGGGTATTTTAACGCGTTTAAAAAATGTGGGTTTTACAGATGGTCTCCTAGACATAGATGAGCCAATTTACCCTACATTTGTTCTTGAGTTCTATGCTAGCGTAATTCTTGTAACAAACGATGATGGTCTTATGTCTCTCCAATTCATAGTCAGCCAAATTGATTTCAATATTCCCTTCACTAATTTCGCCCAAGTGCTAGGAATTCCTTGTGTTGGAACATGCCTCTACTCGGATAAGTAGTCACTCACTATTCTTGACTCAATTCATGACCGTTCCCCTCCTTACCAAACTCCCTTGGTAGACAAAGATGTCATCCGTGAACACCTCTTCTTTGATAGGTTAGCACCAACTCGTGTCACTAGAGCCGGAAAGGAAATCAACCGAGATCCATATGGAATGGAACTCAATGAGATTAAGCCTCAATTCAAGAAATGGGAAGAACTTTTTAGAGCCAATGTCATAAGCACCATAGGAAATCGTGAGCATATCAATGGTTGCCTTTGCTACATGCTCTATAGCTTGTCTGCACGTCAACCATTCAACTTGGCATACTACATTGCTAGGAGGATGGTCGAGATTCCCACTCAAGGCACCGTTGCTCTTCCCTACGGGATGCTTCTTACCCGTATCTTTAGAGCTTTTGCGCCTATTCCGCCAAGTCCTAGAGGGGTAAAATTTGACTATCCTCTTATCCCTCACATCTTTGTGCCATTGAGTGATGAAAGGGTATCCAAGACTAAGACCAAAGGAAAGCGGCCACAACCTCCTACTCCTTCAACTTCATCGTCAAATAGCTCGGAAGACGGACTACCCAACTCTAGGCTTCAACCTCACGAGTACTACGCATCACTTCTAGAGATTGAGAACCCCTCGAAAGAACTCAAGCAAACCAAGGGAATGTTCAAGTGTCTTGGAAGGGTTGAAACAAATGTTTGGTACCTTGATAGATCTTGAGCTCGTGGATCGTTATATATGCCTATGTAATCACAAGCACAATAAAAGACAATCTCTACTACTTATATTTATCGAATATAAACACAAGTAACAAATAACTAAGAACTCGTGATCCTCTATGGATCGTTATATTAACTAGAACTTTGTTTTTCCAATCGGTACATAACTCATTCTAATGTGTTCCTTTTATAGACAAGGAACCCTAAACAAAATCGCTAAACCGCTTCCCAAGAAACGATAAACATAAACTAAATAAGATATACACAATCACTTCCTAATAAAGCTCATGTATATCCAAACTAAATATACTAAACACGGAATAATAACTTCCGCAAAACAAACTAATAACTATTATACTTCAAATAGATTATGTCTTCTCAGAATCCACTCTTCTTCAAGAGAAACACTTCTACAAGAATTTCAAGATAATCCAAACTTCACATAATTCCCAACAATCCTCCCTAAACCGGAATTTGACTTGGTTAAGTTCCGCTTGATAGATCTTACAAAGACTGAGGATTGTACACGAACAACAACAAAGAAAGAATCCAAATAAGAACATCTCTATGATGACAAACTTCAAAACTCCATATCTTTGCAAAGAACAAATGACAAAAGATACATCAAAACAAATTAGTTTCATACTATTCTCATCACATCCGTGTGTGTTAACTCCTGTGAGAGGTGAATCATTGAAAATAATGGATTTGATGTCTCTTTACCAATAGCCATCACTACCGGAGTAGCCAAATGTTTAAGTTCGTAAACTATGGTACATCGATAACCATCTCGATTTATTGGCAAACCAAAGAACCATATAAACGGATTTGAAATGTCTTTACCGTAGCCGCTTGCTCGTGACTAGTCAATTCTTAGAATTGGTGAATTGATAACCAAATATGGTATTCCACGCTTTACCACAAGCCATATACATGTGGGCTAGTCAATTCTTGGATTCCAAAAGGAATAAGCCATGGTGAATTGAAAACCATACAACACTCAAGAATTAAGCATGGGTGGTTGCATACCCTATGATTTTGAGCAAATCATTACAACTATCAATGATTTGATGTGTCTTTACCAAAGTCAGTACCCTTGGACTAGCTAACTCTTTGACATACACAAGGTATATCCGTGAGTCAATAACCATCAAAAGTATACAACAAACCCGCAATAAAAGTTAGTTTTTTTTTTTTTTTTTTTTTTTTTTTTTTTTTTTACTAAGAAAAGAAAGAGAACAAAATTACAAAATAAACAAACTATTACAAGCAAGATGAACCTTTATGTGATGTGTTTATTTTTAATTAAACCAACACATTGAGAAGCATGAAGCTCATCATTGCCAACCGGATTAGAGGCACTTCCAACTTCGTCTCAAAGAATCGTTCCATAAAAGTAACCGATAAAGGATAGAGCTTATCCGATAGCATACACAAAATCATACCACATGTGGTCTGAACCACATGGACACAAGGCAGAGGATAAAATCTCCAGCTCTCAATCTCCCACTTATGTGAATTCTTCCAAATAGAATACCCTTTACCATTTGGAGAATGAGAATCAAACAAGACCTGAAGATCACCCAACAAATATAAACCAGAACCCGTTGCTGGATGAAAATTATAATACTGAGTGACATGTTCATATAGCATCTTCAAATCATGTCTATTCACCAAATGAAAGATGTCCTTCAAGAAGTTGAACTGAATAACAGTATTATCCAGCCTATAAACAGTGTTAAGCTTTCCAGCTTTCCAATTGACCAATACCGCATGTGTTCCTTCAGGAAAAACCTCAACAGATCCAACTTTAATAAAAGTTGACTCATCAGCCTTGAGATCTAAAGCAATATTCTTTGAAGAATGTTTCCTAGCCAATCTGACAGAACTCCTTAAGGAATTAAGTTTCCTTTTAACCAAGCTCTTCTGCCTCCTACCAACTATTTTATCTGTATCAAGCTGTAGATCATCTTCCTGACTCAATGGATCACCCAACTCTACACTAGACAATGCTTCGT
This sequence comes from Chrysanthemum lavandulifolium, assembly GCA_022545495.1. Lineage (NCBI taxonomy): Eukaryota > Viridiplantae > Streptophyta > Magnoliopsida > Asterales > Asteraceae > Chrysanthemum > Chrysanthemum lavandulifolium. The sequence goes on from CM040246.1 coordinate 125,235,950, forward strand.
AAGAAACCAAAGAAGATTCAAGAGAATCAACTTTATCGTAAGAAGTAGTAGCTTCGGGTTGTTTCGTAAGTAACAACCGGAGAGATCACTAGGCAAAACATCATCAAAATTATCCACTATTTCAACTGTTTTCTGTCTCTTTGCTTTAGGAACATCTGACATTGAAGCAATTTTTTCCAATTTAGAAGAAGAAGTAGAACCAGAAGAAGAAAGCTTCATAATCATATTATACTTTCTGATCAAAGCATCATCAGACAAAGCACAGATTTGCTTCATTGACATGCCAGAATTATAAATCGTAGAACTATGATTCTTTACAACTCTCCTCATATGATTCCTCTTCTGAACTATAGTCATGGGTTTTTCTCTTTTAGCTTTATATCTTTGAGCAATAAGAGCTTTCCTCTTTCACCGCTTCTTGCTTCCTTAGATTACCAAGAGCCACCATTTGATCCGCAAAATTCTCATTATCAAAAGATGCTCCTAATATAAGTTTTGCAAGATTTGGATCGATGCACCTTGAGTAGTATAAGCATCCCATTGATCATCGCGATCTTAGGAAGTAATGCATCAAGCTCTAATTTTCTTTCAAGAGACAAATTAGAATCGATCGATCTTGAAGAAATTTAGCAACTACACGACTTTTCCGATATTTTCATAATCAAGAAAAATTTAGCTTGAGCTTGATTTTCTTCAAGATTACTGACTCGAACCAATCATATCATCAATCACGCCTTCCTTTCCTTTGTCGAAGATTCCTCACAGAACCAATTTGAGCTTCGTAGGAACAACCAAATCAACATCGAAGAAACATGTTGAGACAATTCCTCAACAGTGTAGAGAAAACATCAAGAAGAATTCAACTTATAAATTCTCCCACCATAAAAACTTCATCATCATCTCATCAAGGTGAAACATTTGGTTGTTCTTGTAAAATGAAGTTTGACCATGATCGAAACAACCTCCTCAACTAGAACATCGCAGATGCATCAACAACTTGTGGCTCCTTTGAAGTTTCAGAGATACCTTATTCAAATATTGTCTTCTTCTTTTCTAGCAAATATAATAGGCACCTTGCTCCTTGAAGATTCAAAGAATAGGAGAAGAAACATCGATGTAAGAGTCGCATCGCCCAAGATTCCTAGTGATGCATGCCGAGTCTCTTCTTGCTCCTCTTCGTAAGAAACCAAACTTCTTTTACCCTCCGACCCAAGAATTCCTCCAAGTTCTCAACTTTAGTCTCCAACTCCACAATCTTATTACCAAGAGTAGACTTGGTCTCGCAAGCTCCTTCTTAAGATCTACCACCTCACCGCATACTTTTCACTAGAGCATATATTGAGGTAAGTGTAATAGATTCCTCACCCACCAACCGATTCCTCGGTGGTAATGGAGGTTCAATGAACCTTCAGACTAGGTGAGGCAATCTATCAAGATTAACATGAACCTCATCAAGAAAAACTTGTGTAGGAGATGAACTAGGACAAGGTCTAGGTGAAGGTAAGGATGCCTCAAGAGAGTGTAGGACCCTCATCAATATCAACCGAGGGATTAACATCGTAGTATTGATGGAAGGTAAAGTATCAACATGATCCTCATCGCCAGCCTCATTCTCCCGAGGTAACATGGTTGCTAATAAAGGAAAATGTGTCCCTCAAATTTAGTTCTCATTGAAGCAAATAACTTAGAAGTTAAAACTCCTATGGGATGAAAAGCTTGGGTTTGGGTAGAAACATTCAATATCATCTCAGAAAACCTAGGGTACATCAAAACTTGCCCTTTTCCTAGTTATATTCTCAACCATATTATCGAAAATAAACTTAGAAAAATTATAAGTCAAACCCTTAGATAGACAAATAATACCACATCCCAATTGAGTCGAAAACTCGATCCCATCCTCCGCACTTATTGCTTACACATCAAGCAATGTATGAACCAAAATCTCCACATAGGACACAAATGATTCTTTAACCACATGTCATCCGAGTACCTTGATATCCAATTGCTCTAAGCCCTTCAAGTACCACCGCAAAGATCGTAATGATAAACCCATTCTCATCATCCAAACGAAGTTGTCTTCTCGATCGCCTCCTCCGTCACCACATACTGCTCCACAACCCTTGCAACAATCTCTCAGATTACCCTTTTCGTAGCCGATGCCCAAAATTGAGTAACCAAGGATTCATATATAGCATTCGGAGAATGTGTTAGAGCATACCGAATCTTTGATCTCAGAAGAATGCAATCATCGGTCTATACAACTCGTCACCCCGAGCGCTCCTTAAAAGCGACCTTATTATGATCATGTTTGAATTGAAGCGCCATGAAAGATTTTGAAAATTAGGTTACGATTTACACAAATGGAAGTGTTTTGAATAAGAGTAATGAGTGAATCACTTAATATGGGACTAATATATGCCAAGAGAGAATAAATAGAAATTTCCCAATTTTGGTCAAAGTTGACCAATGCCGACGTGGACTTCTACTTTTACTCAAATTCACTTTCAACTTCGGTGAGAACGAAACCATTCTCAATAAGAATACCAATCGCCAGTAAATGATCACTTATTCAAGAAGCTTCAAGAATATCTTTTACCGCTTCACCCACTCGCATTAAATCTCATCACCACTTGAAACCGTCTATAAAACAATCCCAATGCACATATACCTCTTCATCAAAAACCCCCAAATATCCTTGCAAACCCTAATTCCACCAATGCTCCAAAATTAAACCACAATAAACCATGAGTACCAAACCTGAGATCATAGATCTCACAACATCATCCTCATCATCATCATCATCCTCATCAAGTGAAGACACTAATCCATGGCTTCATTACTTTCCACAACCATATCCACGACCAAAGAAATCACCCTTTCTTCCTTCTTCAGAAGATGATAGTGTAGTGAATCCAAGTGAATCTGCTGATGATTCTGATGACTCCTATAAGGAGAGAACATCTTACTCCCAACCTCCAAAGACCTCGGCCTCAACGAAGGCCACGAGCCAAAAATCCACCACTTCCAAAGATAGAGAGGTGGTTCTTGGTCTTCTCGCATCGTGTTTTGGTGCATCATCACATATCGTATAAGGGAAGAACTTAAGGAGGGTAGATGGATTGCATTTTGGTTGAAATAAATAGATGAAGCACAAAGGACACATTGTTTTCTCCATCATCATATGTGGTCATTGTCATCATCAACGCTTGCATCAATCCATCCTCTCCATTTTGATCCTTAGCATCTTCGCATATCGGTCATGTATCTCCACCATCAAGATAGAATGAATGGGTGGTTATGCAAGACTTCACAAATGCATATCCAAAGATTTAGTGTGAAAGATGTGAGCGATCATGCATATCCAACAACCGTTAGATGTTGGAATAGATGATATGTAATAGATTAGGATTAGTAGATCATGTAGATGCATTTGATGTTGTTTGTACTCAGTAAGTCGTAAGTCGTAAACTGCTTCTTGAATGAATGAATGAACAATTTGCTTCAAGATTTCTTTTGAATGAACCATATAACTTCAAGACATCATCTTCGAGAGGAAACAAATGACTCACTTCAAGACTTTGAATTCAAGAGAAACAAGCTTTTAGCTTTCTTGACCATATCCCAACCGAACAACCACTGCAAAAATGTAACAAACACGTAGACATACACAAACCAACAAAGAAACACAAACTAAGATTACATTAGTGGTTAGAGTTAGAGAAAAGCAAACCAATATACAAAGTTACATAGCAAAATGCAAAGTATACACAATCCTCCCCGAGGCATATGCCTCCCCGAGGTTTATGCCTCCCTTAAACTTTGCGCTAAGGGTTAAGATACCGATATGGACCACAAGGTGTTGAAACCTTGGTCCATCAAAAGCCTTTGTTAACAAATCGCCACATTATCATCAAGATGAATTTTGACCACTTTTATCAAATTTTTATCATATGCATCTCTTATAAAGTGGTGCCCGATTTCAATATGTTTTGTTCTACCGTGAAAACCGGATTTTTAACAATGCATATGGTACTTTGATTATCAATAAAATTGTTGTGTTCATGAAATTGTACCCATAATCCAACAATTGATTTTGAATCCAAAGAACCCGTCCACAAAGAATTTGCAAAGAAGAACGCACTCGCTTCAAGAGATGAGGTAGCCACAATAGTCTGCTTCTTGCATTGCCAAGAAATCAATCTCTTTCCAAGGAATTGGCAACCTCCAAAGGTGGACCTCCTATCCGATTAGCACCAAGATAGTCACTATCACTATAAGCTTCCAACTTAAAAGGAGACTCTTTGGGTACCAAAGACCTAGAAGAGGTTGGCCTTTGAGGTACTTAAAGATCTTCTTAACAACATTGAGATGGGAAGTCATGGAGTAACTTGATGTCGTGAACAAACACTCACAAAGAAAGGTAATATCGCCTTGAAGTCATAAATACATCAAAGAGCCAATCATAGACCCGCATAAATGAACATTCACAGTGGATCACTTCATTGTTGGTCTTTGTCTTTGAGCTTCATAAGGTGTAGTGGCGTCCCGACACCCTCCATACCAAACTTTTTCAAGATGTCCTCACATATTTGTCCCGACCGATAAAGATACCATCGTGTTTCACGAACTTGGAGACCCAAAAGAAAGTCATCTCCCCATGGCACTCATCCGAAACTCTCCTTCATAAGCTCCTCAAACTCCCCGCACCAAGCTTCCTTTGTGGATCCAAAATAATGTCATCCACATACACTTGCACAAGAATAATGTCTCGTGGAATTCTTCTTAAGGAAAAGAGTCTTATCAATTGCACCTCTTCTATAACCATGCTTTAGAAGAAATGTAGAGAGCCTAGCATACCGTGCTCGGGTGCCCGATGTAGTCCATAGAGAGCTTTGACTACCTTATAAACATGATTAGGATGATCTGGATCTTCAAATCCTTTAGGTTGAGTGACATAAACCTCCTCTTCAATTTCACCATACAAGAAGGCTCCTTTAACATCCATTTGATAGACCATAAACCCATATAGGATGCATAAGCTAGGAAAATCCGTATGGCCTCAACTCTTGCCACGGTGCAAACACTTCATCATAATCTATCCTCCTCTTGTCTATACCCCTGCAACTAATCGCTTTGTTTTTAATGACAACACCTCGAGCATCTCTTATTCTTCGTAATCCATTTAGTCCCAATAGCATACTTACCATCGTGTAGTGGTACCAATATCCAAACCTCGCCGATTTTGAAATTGTTGCATCTCATCCTCGCATTGCTTCAAGCCAACTTGAGTCTTCAAGAGCCCGAGCAACACCGGTTGGTTCCACTTGTGAGAGAAAACAAGCAAACAAACAATGTTCATAGTCTGTGTGATTGTCTCTCTGATTGGAGACATAAGAGATAAAAGCCACCGACCATATTTAGAACGTGCCACAAGCACTCTTTGTTCTAACAGTGCATTAGGATCACCAATAATGTTAGTCCGTGGATGAGCATTGTTGATCCTTGTAGTAGTATTGGTGTTGACATCAATGGATGAATCAAGATTAGTCACAGAGGTTCAAAGTCAAGATCATAGGAAGGTGTGTTGAAGATTCCCGCTTTAGGTTGATAATGACCAAGATCCAAGGTTTTGGAAACCGTGTATAAGGTTCTCCAAGGTCTCATTGACACTCTAGTAGAAATAGGAGTAGAGTCAACATGTCTTTCAAATTTAATTGGAGAGGTGAGGAGAAATGTAATCACTTTCAAGAGAATTGACGTTTCCACCGATTGCTTCACTTGTACTATCTTCAACATTCCTCTCAACTTCTAAATTGGTCGCATACTCTTGTTTCTTCACCGCAAGGTCCTCAAAGATAATGGAATTCATCTTCACCCACATCAAGATAATCTTTAGAAGTGTCACCTACAAAATTGTTGGGGAGAAGGAAGGCACTACAATGGGTTGTTCATCATCTTCGCACCCACCGCCGAATTAGCATCCATTGTCCCCAGACCGGTAGTTGGAGATGCTTGAGAATCGCATGTTGGTTAGCCAAATGTCTAGAATAACCCAAGTAATCATCAAGTAATCAAGGTCAAATGACCAAACATGACCCCGCCCTTGAACATTAGGCTTGTCTTCTAGATACCTCGATTCAATGTCTCCTCAATCTTCTTAGCGTATACATTGTAAACCCCGACGCCTTACTATGAGCGTAATATCCCACAATGTAACCATCATCGCCTTTCTCATCAAATTTGCCCAACGGATCACTTGTATTCAAAATTGTCACTTGACACCAAACGGTTTAAGGTAATGAATAATGTGAACTTTCCCAAAAGAAGTTCATATGGTGTTTTAAGGTGTGGTCTAGTAATGGACACTCTATTTAGTACATAACAAGTCGTACTAACAATGATTTCAAATTCAAAACATGGTTGAAGTTTAGAGTCCGCTAGCATTGATCTTGCACCTCTATTAAGGTCCTATTTTTCTTTCTCGCCACCCCATTTTGTTGAGGGGTTCTTGGAGTGCTATAGTCCCTTTTATGCCTTTTGACCTACAGAGTTCTATTAGTACAAAGATTCTTGAACTCGTCCCATTATCACACCTAATGCCTTTCACCTTTTGTTCAACTGATTTTCAATAAGGGTAACAAAGTCCACAACACACCGATGTTTCATCTTTGGTCCTTAGAAAGAATACCCAACAAAATTTGCTATATCCATCGGTGATCACCGACAAAAATATTTATGATCAATGCTTCTCACTTGAGTTGGACCAAACAGATCCATATGAAGCACCAAGAGGTTCGTAAATAATGCTTATCACAGAACAGAACACCTTTGTATGAGGCTCAGGTCGCTTTCCTTTGTTGCATGCAACACGCTTATGATCATTGGTGAAAACTTTGGAAGGAAGACCTTGAACAAGGCCCGCTTTAGAGAGTCGGTTTATGGTCTTGAAGTTGACATGGGCCATCCTTCGCGCCATTTGGTGGACTCATCCACGATGCTTTAGCCACCAAACACGTTAAGTCACCGCCGGTTTGACATTAGTTAAGTTGAATGTATAAAGATTGTGACTACGAGGAACTTTCGCAGAATTGAAGTTTCTTCCGGGAGTTTGAAGTCTTTAGATAGCACAAGACATTCATCCTCCGTGAAGAGTACTTTGTTCTTGGTGTCACAGATTTGTGAGACCGAAAACAAATTGAAGTGTTGAAGTTCCTTGACATAATATACATTCTCAAAGTCCAAATGAGGTGTTTTGATGGTCCCTTTCCCGAATTCGCCATCACTTCCTCCAAAGGTTACATTGCCTCCTCCTTCAATGGGGACAAAGTTATGCATCATATCCCTGCTTCCGACATACTTCTAGAACAACCATCGTCAACAATTCCAACATCTTTATGCTTAAGGGATGATCCTACAACAACAACAAAATATACGTAAAATTAGTACACTATGGAGGCTCAAGTCATTGTCGACTTGAACCCGCCTTGTGGATCATATGAGTTATGCCATGTAGAAGTATAAGATCCACTATTGTTCTTGGGTTTCCATTGAAACTTAGGTCCCTTTTATTCCAAGAACAACTCACGAGGTCTTGACAAAGAAGATCCCGTAACCTTTCCCATCACCATAGGGTTAACATATCTAGGCCAAAACCATTTTTAAAATATTCACCGTTGGTTGAACATATGGTTTTACAACTAGTTTCCTCCAAGAAAAAGGAGTATTGGTATAAGTTGCTTGTGGAACATAAGGTGGTATATCATTAACATTGGTCCACATTGGTCTAGATTTCCTAGAATCACCACACCTATTCATTCTTTGCTCATGATAATCACAATCCTTAATTAAATGAAATTTACTTCCACACACAAAACATGTCTTCTGTTTAGAAGATTTATTCAAACCAAAAGATGTGTTATTACAAGTAGAAGTATTCAAACCAAAACCATGAAAAGAATTGTTTTTAACAGTACTATTATGCAAAGAATTAAAAAGCAAATCTTCGAGGCAACTGCCTTGAAGTAGATTCCTTGGCAAAGAACTCGACACTTTTATTGGTAGTCTTGGGTGCAGTGTGGGTGAAGACTTGGGAAGGTCGACTTGTCATTTGAATCACACTCAGAGACCCTTGCTTGGAGGACTTGTCATCATAACACAAGAGACAAAGTCATTAGAAGAAGTATCGTGGTCCGCAAGTCCTTGACTTTTGCCATACATGGTGTGATCCATCAAAGTCATTAGGAATGGAAAGGTCAACGGCATGTGCTCACCTCTAATAGGTCCACGACAAGATGTAGGTCACCTTGTTTCACAAAATTAGCTAGGCCTCATTGATGTAGATTTACGTGTGTCATCCCTAGCTTCTAAGCCAACATATTTCTTAAAACCTAAAGCCACCGAGAATTAGAAGCTTGACTACTATAAATAAAACCAGCTAACTTATTTCCATTCATTATCCATTCTTTATGCCTAGCAATTTCCTCATTAAGTTTTTCCTTAAGCTCTAGATTTTCTGACTCTACATCCGCTTCTTAACTTCTCAGACCATTTTAACTCATTTTTAGCACATTCGAGATCCCTTTCTAAAACACCTATTTTCTCATCATAAGCTATTTGATTCTTCTGAAACCAAACCTTTTGTCTTTCTAGTGTTTTTAAAGCCTGTTTATAAGCTTCAACTTCCACATAGCATTCATTATATTTAGGTTCCAAAATATCATAAGCTTCTTTGAGTATATTATAACGCTCACTACAACCAAACAAACAGTTTTGTACCTGAGAGATGCCCATCAAGGCAATCTGATCATGCCTATCCTCTCAAGTACAACTGCAATCAACCCAACATTATCATTACCAGACCATCATTATCATCCCGCTCATGTTGCTTCCAAATTCACATTGCTATCAAGAGTGACCAAAGCAATGATCCCTTTGAAGTTCCCGCCTCCTTCCGACATCACCGATAAGAAGAGTATCTTGTCTCATCACCGCCTTTCCTGCCTTTGCATTCTCTAGAGAAGTGACCCATCCGCTGACATGTGAAGCATTTAACCTTCCTCTTGTCAAACCTTGTCGGATCTCGCCCTTTGAATCCAAACCTTCCGCCACTTTGCGCTCAAAGTTCTTGATATCCATGGAAAGCATGGCCACCGCCACCTCGCCTTCATCTCTTCCATCTCAATCGGGTCCACCGATCAAAATCCTCATAAGCCGATCCTGCCGAGGATCATAATCAAGAAAGAAGGATCCAAGAACATCTTCCATAATGCTACTCGATTTAGAATGAGAACTTGATGAAGGAGCAAGATAAGATGATGATGAATATGGGCTTGGACCATAACTCGTCTTTGGAGTAGAGGCTCCAACGAATGCTGTGTGACTTGCAAAAGAAGATGATCTAAAAGGGCTTCTTACATCATGTTCAAGAGCTTTAAGTTTGTGGTACACCATCAAACGTAATCATGTCCAAACCACCTTTAGCTTTTAAAGCAATGCTTACGTAGCTGTGATGGAGGTAAAGACCTCGAAACTTAGAATTACAATCATCATTATCTCGCTTTGCCTCGCAATGATTCAACCGACTTAAAATCTTGTGAAACTTGTCATAGCCCTTGTGTATTCCTTCCTCTTCGAGATTTGAAAGTCCCAAACTGTTGTCTCAAAGATGGACTTCTTCGCCTCCTAGACTCCTCATTCCCACCGAACTTTGCCTTAATTGCTAACCATATATCCTTAGCATCTTGCATGAAGTGAAAATCACTCAAGTGATCCTCGTGAATAGCTTGAAGAAGAATGGTTCGACCTTGGTTTCTCTCTCGAACCGCCAAGAATTCTTCAAGCAGATTTGGGAGGAACATTCATCATCTTACCCGTAGCATCCGTGGTAGTTCTCTTCAAACTGCTTCCTTCAAGACTATCTCCCATAGATTCCAATCAATGTTGGAGATCCAGCTCGCATCTTCATCGCCTAAAGATCATATTCCTCCCTTTAAGGTAAGGAAACTTAGCATTGCTATTAGAGAGACTTAGTTGTTGCAGATGGGTGGAGTTTTGGTTGTTGGTGATTTCAAGATCAACATCCGAACCGTGCATGATGATTTTGTTATGGTTGTATGAGTGTTCGAAAAACTTGTCCTTAGTATCGTAGAGACTCTCACGAGGCTCGATACCACTTGTTGAAACAAATGCACCTTGATAGATCTTGAGCTCGTGGATCGTTATATATGCCTATGTAATCACAAGCACAATAAAAGACAATCTCTACTACTTATATTTATCGAATATAAACACAAGTAACAAATAACTAAGAACTCTTGATCCTCTATGGATCGTTATATTAACTAGAACTTTGTTTTTCCAATCGGTACATAACTCATTCTAATGTGTTCCTTTTATAGACAAGGAACCCTAAACAAAATCGCTAAACCGCTTCCCAAGAAACGATAAACATAAAACTAAATAAGATATACACAATCACTTCCTAATAAAGCTCATGTATATCCAAACTAAATATACTAAACACGGAATAATAACTTCCGCAAAACAAACTAATAACTATTATACTTCCATGGATGACTGAGATTATGTCTTCATTTATTGCAATCCACTCTTCTTCAAGAGAAACACTTTAAACTCTTCCAAAGAATTTCAACATCAAATAATCCAAACTTCACATAATTCCCAACACCTCAATGCTCTACCACATACATCCTTTTCCCCATATTTATGACATTGATGAGTCAATGTGGGAAGACCACCGACATTCTCAAGTAGAGATACAAGCTCATCTAGAATACTTCCATGCCTTTTCAAACATGGTGGATTCTCATCTAAATGAAGCATTGCAAATGCAAAATGCTTTGCTTTCTTCCATCATTGCTCCATCAAATACCAACAATACTTCCACAAATGTTCCACTACCAAACAATGATCCTACTCTCCTACCTCGACATGGTTGCTCCCATTGTGAGCGCACCGCCCATCTTAGTGAAAGGACCCGAATCATGGTCCACGAGTTACAAGATGAAATGAGGTTCATCCTCAATCATATCCTTGAGCGTATTAACGCTCTTTCTCATCCTCCTCCTTTTCTTTATTTTTAGGACTTTTTATTTTCTAAGTTATTTTTTTTTCTAGGATTTTTTATTTTTTTAAGTTATTTTTCTATTTTTTAGGATTTCTTTTATGTATCAACATCTCTATTATGTTCCATTTTATGACTTTTAAGTCATAAAAAATTTAACTAATCAATGATGTTTATTATAATGTTGTTGGTTACTGCTTGTTGGTTGAAATTATTTTTATACTTGTAATGATGTATATTACAAAAATATCTTTTGTAGCTTTTCACAATCTATGTATCTTTCTCTTGGCACCCAATTAAGGGGGGCATTGGCCAAGGGGGAGAATTTGGCTCGGGCTCATTGCATTTTTCGCCTCTCCTCTTCTTTTTGTTTCGACAAAAAATGAGAGAATATTATTGAACTTGAACATTGACTTACAAAAAGTCAACATCATGCTTTGACTTTCAAAAGTCAAAATTGTAGAAAACCAAATATTGGACAAACAAAAGTCCAACTAGTCATAAGATAAAACAACCTTTTTGATTGTCAACTTTATCTAACTAACTAGTTCTTCCAAGTTCAAATTAATCTCATATTTTTATAATTCTTGTACATCTTTACATCTTTGATAAAAATAAAATTTATGTTTTGTCCTCAACAAAAAGGGAGAGATTGTTAATACAAATATCATCCTAAAACAATATTTATATCTTATGATCTTTACCTTGTTTTGTTAACGACAAAAATAAATTTCATTTTTGTAAAGTATAAAGCTTGTCAAGATTAATAGACATTAAAACACGCTTTTCTTAAATAAAGTCTTCATCACTTAAGCATTTACATCTTATCACATTTTGATTAGCTACATATCAATTAACATTGATATCCTTCTAAACTATAATGTACATCAACATTTTAGAACAACAACGTTTAGTTTCTTAAACATAATATTACATAAGTATTTACTTATATAACATATTGATTCTAAAATGGAAAACTACATATTACATCATGGCTTGCATCATATTAGAAATCTTTAAAAGATTTATATAATATTTTGTTTAGATATTCACTCATCATATCTTCTTCGCCGATGGCGTAACCAAATTTTATAAAGGCGGACCCTTTTTGGTTTTGTCCATCCGTGGTCTTCTTGATCACTTGGCCTATAAATAGCAAGCCAACCCAAGTTGTTTTCTCATCCCTCATTAACATAAAACTCATACATTCTCTCATTCTATTACATCTAACTCAATTTCATTTCATTTTAGTGATCATCTTTTGTAGCAAAGAAGATCAAGGCATAATCAAGCTTCAACAAATAGTTGGAAGGCTTGTTTGTTTTGTTGTTGTGTGAATCATTATTGTTCATACATCATGGTTGTACCAAACCATCTTAAACCTCTGATGTGAGTGGTTAGTATTTTAGTCCTCAAAATACATAGTGTGTTGGGAGTGGTTGTACCCTTGTAAAAGAACTCGACATCTAGCTTTGTGTTGGAAATATTGTGTAAGCGACGTGTAAAGGTTTTCTCTGCCAGTTAAAGGAGCTTGTTGATTAGTGAAGATAACTCTCGAGTTGGAGACTCGGGGAGTGGAGTAGGACAAGGAAAAAGAGTCCTTGTAGACCTTAACCACTATAAACAACTTTGTCGTGGTTTGATTATTTCTTTCCTTAGTTACATATTATATATTGCTCACATATTATTCATTCTTCACTAACACATCATTTATCTATGTCTATTGATCTCACAATAAGTTTACGAAACAATTAAGTTTTTAAGCGGTAAAACTATTCAACCCCTTCTAGTGTTCCACATCTTGCTTTATTATTACTCACTTCTTTACCAACATCATACGAACACTTTGTGGATACCTTTATCTATGGACGGGAAGCTTTGAATTTGGAAGACGTGATGGCCACATTAATTTCAAAGGAAAATAAAAGAAAGGTCTAAGGCGAAGGGAGATAATGGTGAAGGGTTATACGTGAGGGGAAAAACTGACCACAGTGATTCACATCGGTCAAAGGGAAAGTCAAGAACAAAGTCTCGAGGTGGAAGAATCAAGTGCTATATTTTCCAATCGAGGAGCACTTGAAGAGAAGCTGTCCAAGAATAATCGCAAGAAGTCAAATGGTTTCATCAAGAAAGATGACCACCAAGCTCCAGTGGTTCGATTTATGATGGTTACGAGGTAATGATAGTGATGAGTGCAAATGCATTGTTGGCTGGATTATGGATTCAGGAGGTTCATACTACATAACACCCAAGTTAGGTTTATTTTTTGATTTTCTGGAATGCATTGGGGGCAGGGTACAGTTGGGTGACAACAAGGAGTGCGAGATCAGAGGAATTGGCAAGGTGAGGGTACAACTGAAAGATGGGTCAAGTTTTGTGTTACAAAATGTCAGGTATATTCCAGAATTGAAAAGAAACTTGATATCTCTGAAAACTCTTGAAAAAGAGGGATATACCGTAAAATTGTAGTTGAACAAAGTTAAGGTGATTAATGGTTCTAGGGTTATTTTATCTGGAACCCGAAGGGATAATTGCGTATACTCTTTGGATGGCCATTCAGTGGCAAGTGAATGCTAGTGCTAAAGAACAAGACAGTCTTGCGTAGGTTTAGCACAATAGACTGAGTCATATCAGTGAGGCGGGACTACATGTGTTTGAAAAGCGAGAAATTTTGGAAATAAAAGTCTAGGTAAGCTAAATTTTTGTGATAATTGTGTTCGGGAAAGTTACATCGAGTTAGTTTTGGTGTAGGAAGGCACACTACTCATGGAATGATAGAATATGTTTATTCGAGACTTATGGGGCCCGTCTCAAGTGGAATCATTTGAAGGTAAGAGATATTTCTTATTTATTATTGATGATTATTCCAGGAGGTATGGGTTTATATTCTCGTGTTCAAACATGAGGCATTTGGAAAGTTCAAAGAGTGGAAGCAGTTAGTAGAGAATCACACTAGGAGGATGGCTAAGAAGCCGAGGACATATAATGGTCTTGAGTTCTGTAACCAGAAGTTTGAATAGCTATGCACTGAGAGTGGGATTGCTAGACATCTAACAGTTGTCAGGATGCCACAACAGAATGGGTTAGCAGAATGGATGAACAGAACGCTGTTTGTTAATTCAGTCTGGATTGCCCAAGACCTTCCGGGAGGAAGCGACATGTACGGTTGCATATTTTATCAGTAGGTCACCATCAACAACAATTAAGAAGAAGACACCTTTCGAGATGTGGTCAGGACGTCCAGGTGATTGTGAGATGTTGATGATTTTCGGCTTTGTTGCATATTCATATGTTAAACAAGGTAAGCTCGAGCCAAAAGTGGTAAAATGCATTTTTCTAGGGTATCCTGGGGTGTGAAGGGGTACAGGCTATATAGGATTGATAATGAATCACCTAAAATAGTCACTATGTAGGAACATGGCCTTTAATGAAAGTGTCATGTACAAAAACACGTTGAAGGATTATGGTACATGTACTGAAAATTTTGTTGAGGAATTACAGGTTGAGGTACAACTACAAGGTTTAAATTATCGACGCTTTAGGAAGATCAAATAGATCGTGAAGATAGCGATGATGAAGATGCGGAGATTAAAAACTAATTAGACACGGATCTCATGATTATTAGTTGGTTCGGGATAAAGAGCCTAGGACAAGAATGAAACCTTTGAGGTTTCAAGATGAGAGTAATATGGTCGCTTCTGCTTTCTTTGTGATGAAGAAGAAGACACTCGTGAACCATTGACATATGACGCGGATATTGTAAACACACTAAGTTTTACAATCCTCCTAGGCTGTGTACCTAACCGTTGTAGTTTAGTATAGGTAAGACACGGGAGATTGATCGTTCTCTATATTCCCGAAGTGTATGTCGATTAAGTCTAGAGGTTTTATTTTTGTGTTTTTATATTTTATTGAAAGCAAGTAAAATCTCGAGGTTGAAGAGTTTGGTTTTTAACCACTTAAACTAAATTATACTAAATTAAACTAATATGTGAAAAGTAAATTGGTGAACTAGTATGATGAGAAACGTGTTTAATTAGAATATTCTTACTCCCTAGTTATCTCCTACTGATTAGATGAATTGCCACGTCCTTGTTTTAATTATCGCGTTGTATTATGTAATTATTGGTCTTGGGGTGGTGCTAAAGTCCCTAACTCTATGAATGTATAGAACTCGTTAAGAACCCTAAGTCTAGAGGTATCCTTAAGTCTCTGGTGCAATTCATGCAATAAATACAACGTATCAACCATATATTGCACTATAGTGGGGAATTTAGTTAGACATGCTTCACGGGAATCCTAAGATAATGCTAGTTTTCTAACTCCTAACGCAACAACAACCAATTAAATAAGAGATGACAATCAATATTCAATAACTAGGTTTCATGCAATTCTAAATAGACACTAATTAATTTAGCCTAGCATGTTAACTGGAAGAAAAGATAAACAAGTAATCAAACAACACATAAACATATTGAATTATTAAATAGATAACTTATCTTCAATAAAACAAGGAGTTTGAGGGTGAAAATCCTTACAAAGCTGCAGTAAATTGCAATCCTAAATTCCCAATATGTGTTACCCATAATGAAAATCCTCTGAAAAATATATATATATATTTACAATTGTGACAACGCCACTTTATGGGTGTGATACCTTATTTCCGTAATTAGGGTTTTGGAATCGCACCGACTTAACCGTGACGTCGAGTTGTAAGTTGTGACGTCACCATTCATGGATATGGTAGTGACGCCGTCAGATCAAGACCGTCACTAAGGGCTGAACCGTCACTTGAAAAATATTGTAACTTTTATCACTATAATTAACAATTGACGGCGTCAGGTTGTAATTGTGACACCGTCGCAAGCCCTTTTCCAGCTTGTTTTTGCGACTTTGCTATTTTCTTCGTTTTCTTGTCAAATCGAGCACAAAACGTTGTGATTTCCGTCATTTGCTTCCCAAGTACCTAAAATGCAAATATAAACAATTTAGGACAACAAATAACCAAATGTGTACGATTTTAGAGGTTAAACGCCATCTTAAAAACGTATAAAATTACACCTCATCAACTATCCTTACACTTGGGATTTGCTTGTCCTCAAGCAAAAGTGCTTTTATCATAATTAATGTACAAGTTAGGGATCATTTAACATTGGTTAAAAATAATTTACAGCATTACTCATTCCACAATAGTCAAAACAAGCACGAAAATTATATACTAGCACCTCACACAAAGTGTTTGGATTCTCACATCTCTCATGTGTATAGGTTGTATAACATGTATGAAAACGGAAAATTAAACACTCTCACACATCGCATAGCATAGATAACCATAGAAAATGACAATAACCAAAATCATCATTCATTAATACCAGATCTCAAGAAAAGAAAAACCCTTATAAACTATTTGTTTCCATCATTTTGCTCGGATACTATGTCGGTGCTCAAGAATGTGCTTATACTTATAACCCTGTTTGGTTTGTCGATGGGTTTAGGATTAAGATTTGGATTTGGATTTAAATTTGGATTAAAATCGGGATTTAAATTTGATGTGAGGAGAAAATAATGTAATAAATGAACTAAAAATAATGAAACTTACATTTGACTTAGATTTGAAAATAAGATTTATTATTATAAAAGGACCAATAATAAATGAGAGGTTGATAATAAAGGATTTTAACTTTGTTTCAGAACCGAGTTAAACACATCAAAATAAATCGGGACCTACTAAAAGATATCTGGAATCCACATTCTGTATATATATACTTTTATATAAGTCTTAATGTCTTTCGTTACAGATTGATGTCTTAACTCATGCTCTTAAGACACAAGTTAAAAATACCCGTAATAAAAAGAGACCCACTAATTTTTGAAAAAGACACAAAGCGATGTACAAGTTTTGTAAACCTGCCTCCCTAGCTGCTTGGATTTATATATGCTAGATTTTTGGTATCTAATCTTAATCCTTGAGCCCACCATAATATATCAAAGAATCAAACAATCATTTTTAACTATCAAGTATCAACCTTTATGCCCATGTCAAAACCCATTAACCATACGGATCCTTAATTAGTTGTAGCTTAAAGGTATTAACCGTTTAACATTCAAGTTGTTTAAAGATAATGTACCTAGACAATTTTCTTTCATAAACTACGAAAGTATAGCATTTTCTAAAGAAGATGGAGCAGCTCTCACATTGGCACATGATGTGCATGCCAACATTCATCACTAGTCAATATGCGTTTCAAATTTACTTTCTAATTAATCCACATCAAATGCCTATTTAATTATCTACCTTGACAATTAGCAGACCACTTTGATTTTTTTAAGACAGACCCAGATACTTAATTATCTACTTTGACAATTAACAGACAACTGTTTAACTAGAGAGCGAAAGGCTACAATAGTTCACAGCAATCTTAATTATTACCGTATAAAGAAAGAAACATTACGTCTTTTCATTTAATGATATTTGCATTGGTATGTTCCCGTCTGTGATGTAAGATAGTGTTCATTTCAGAATAAAAATGTGTGCGTTGTGTAAATATATGCGAGTCATCCCTTTTTATTTTTATTCTTGGCCTGTATAATGTCATGTCGTTGGATCAACGGATATAACAGCGATAGTTAATTTGCTCTAAACTTATATTAAATTAAAAAGAGTAAACTACACCATTCGTCCTCGTGGTATCGTTGACCATCAAGATCGTCCTTCGACAAAAAAAATTGCACCGTTGGTCCTTAATCGCGAAACGTTCTTTCGGCGTTGGTCCTCACTCTAACTGGCATCACTAACGGTCGTTATACCTCATCCACTCGAGGGTATTTCAAGATTTTCTCAACAATAAGGACCAACGGTGTAATTTTCTTTTTCATTATTTATTTAACTATTAATAAATAATAGTTTTCATACATTAATAAACAATTTTCTTAGAACTTTTACAGATTTACAATTTACTCTTAAATTTCATTTCCAAACAAATAATCCTAATGCACATTAATTTATGAATGTCAGTAATATTGCCAAGGTTTTCGATGGGGCTTCTGTGTTCATAAGCATCAGGCATATTAAATTCAAAGAGGCAAATCATATACACAGTCATTCACTCACAAGAAAGAAAGAGCATTACATAAACTTTAACATAACTACATAAGCATCAAAACAAGAAGAGTAAATTATCCAACAATCAAACATCTAGAACACAAAACACAAACTCGACAACTACAAAGCAAATCCTTTCAAGTACTCAGGATCTCTCTTCGACCGTTCTTGAAACTTCTTAAACCACCTATCCAACCAATCAAATTACAATATGCCAAATCCAATCCAAGCAAGAACCCACACCCAATCTTCAACGCAACCCTTATGAGATTAGCTTTTATGATAAATTTGAGTTTGTGGGATTCTTGAGTACCGTGGTTGTTTAAAAGGAGAAGAAGAAGAGCTTGACCGATAACTTTCTTGTCTCGAGCTTGAGGAGCAACACTCTTGAAAACGTCCTTATCCCTACCCTTCTCCAAAACTTACCCGTGATGTTGACTATGGAAAAGGGAGAAAGGAGATAGTGATGGGTTTGGCCCTTAACATTGATGGTCTTGCGTTAGGGATGCAACAAGAGAAAGTGGAGCGCAATACTCCATTTTATCCTTCTTGTCTTGATGGTTGATCTAGGAAATGGAAGATGGGGATTTGGAAAGGGATGGATCTGAGTTTTGCGTGTGGATACGAGAAAGAGAGAAAAAAATATAGATGTGGGATAAGTTTATCAAGAGAGAAGAAGGAGGAGGGAGGAGGTGAATGAAGTGTGAAATGACAAATAGACCCTCGACTTAAATAGGCTTAACGCCCGTTACTCACGCCAGTTAGGGTGAGGACCAACCGAGTAACGTTTAGCACTTAAGGACCAACGGTGCAATTTTTTGGTCAAAGGACGATACTTGATGGTCAACGATACCACAAGGACGAATGGTGTAGTTTACATTAAACAGTTATCCCAAGATCTTATGAAGTATTGTGGTATTTAGCAATGCATTCTACTAAAAGAGATTTTAGGCTTCCGAAAAATTTAAGGCTCCATTTTCATTTTATAACAAACAATTTGTTAGTTATAACAAACAAGTTACATATCTTTGAGTTAGCGAATTCGATTTTTCCTTCTTGCAAGATGCCATCGAGGTCTAACTTGTTAAGTTTAAGATATATGAAAAACAATAAAATCATATAGAAACCACATAGTACACAACAAAAGACTTAGAATCATAACAATAATTAATTAACTGAAGTAATGCGTAACGTACCTCTTGCAATTTGCTAGATCTCTTCAATGGATGTGACAAAGTGGTTTAATGAGTTATCCCTTACCGTTTTATAACTCAAATCAATTGATGTAACAATAGTGTGTTACACCACATTCTTGTACACACAAATTAACAAACGAATTAAAGAGATTGCTAGATTTACAAAACCTTGTTTTAGAAAAACAAAACCAAACACCCTATGAAAAGATGTTGGCCGAATTTTGCAAGAGAAAGACAAGAAAAATATTAGGTTAATGTGTGTGCACAAAAGCTATGAAAAACATTAACCCTAGCCTTTGTATATATAGTGTACAAAATCTTTGGGAACAAGTTAGGGTTTGGCTTGTGTAAACCCCCTTATGGCTATCACCATAAGCCCCAAAGGATTCTCATATCTTTTCCATTTTAAGATTTTTCACTACAAGTCCTTCTCTTTCTGATTAACGGTCGTTAGTTATTTTCCGTTAAATACTTAACGATCGTTAGTCGAGTTTTGTTTAATAATTAATCATAATCAATTAACATTAATTATTAACTTTATACATTTCAACGACTTCCACTTGGATATGTTTACAAAGGGTTATGATCTGAGAAAAGTTACTAAAGTTTTCCAAAATTTGTCCTAAGTTACTATAGTTTCAATTTGTTCACTTAGGTTACTGAACTTTCGAGAGCATACTCTTCGATATATTGGTGTTAGTTAGAGTAACATGAGCGATATTTTTTGATAAGTTTAGTAACCTGAGTGAACAGATTGTGAAAGTTTAATAACCTGGATGTATACTTTTATAAGTTCGGTAACGTGAGTGAACAAAGTTTCAAAGTTCAGTAACCCGGATGAACAAAATGAAACTATAGTAACTTAAGACAAATTTTTGAGAAACTTTAGTAACTTTCTTGTACCATAACCCTTTACAAAACGTGTAATGACATTGGTTAGGGTCTAGCAACATGCCAATGCCCCGGTACAACTCATGTATGGTTTTACGGAGAAAACCAATTTTATGATTCATCGTTATATTCATCCTTTTGTTTCTAATATCATGTTAATAAGAATATGGATCTCACTCATTTCTCAATTAACTATTCATTTCTCGCTTTATATGATTGATCAAGATTACCAATTCTTACGAACATATTCCAAAAGACCTTGGGCATGGCCATGCAAACATCTTGACAACCCTACGAGGGCCCAACGATTATTATACTTCAAAATAAATTTGAAATAAACAAATCCTGTTTTGACTATGAGCAGGATTCATAAATTTCGCAACACTTCTAAAAACAACCCTTATAACTACCAGTTACGTATAGCGTTAGATTGCTTCACAGAAATGCACTACATCTCTGGTATCTCAAGTCAGAGGATAAATATTCATGATGTACTTAATGACTAAGATCCATAAAGTATCATCATGTGGGTAGGATAAGTCATATACTCAATTCATTGAATGTCATCTGAAATTAGTCATGCTACGCATCAATATACTTTCAAGTATATTCTAACTAATACTCAGATTTGTCTTAATTCAATATCATTCCCATGTTATTGATTGACAACGGACTATTTAGAATAACTTAAGTTATTCAAGGATTTTAAACATGCAAATATAGGATAACATCATAATAAATGAATAATAAACATAACAAAAATACTTATTTCATTTCAATAACAATGTTTATAATATCCTTTTATCTAAAATACTTAGTCACGAGATGGGCATGAAACTACTAGCTAAGCGAAGTCTAAACTTATCGGACAAATGATTAAGTTTTTCACCGTAAGGCCTTCGTTAAATGATCCGCTAGGTTATCATCTCAGTATGAACTTTGAGCAACTTAATTTCACCTATCTCGACTTGCTCTCGAACATAGTGATATTGTCTAGGATAGTGTCCGGTGCCCTTCATGACTCGTGTTCATGGGCAAAAGTAATTGCGCAGAATTGTCACAATATACTTTAATAGGATTTTCAATCGACGACATAACACCAAGCCCCAAACAAACTTCCTTATCCAAACGACTTCCATGGCGACCTCGACACCGCTTATGTACTCACTTTCAGTAGCGGACATCGCAAGTGTTGTCTGCTTTCTTGCTCTTCCAATCCACAAGCACCTCCATTGATGACAAATATGTAACCCGTACGAGACTTCGTATCATCTTTGTCACACTTCCGTGATGCATCGCGATAACTCCGTAACGAGCAGTTCTACTTACGGATTTACCCCATACACTATGAACATATCTCTTATAGCCCTAAGGTACTTGAGAATATGTTTAACAATGATCCGATGAATTTCACCGGATTACGTTGATACCGGTAGTCGGGTTTTGAGCAAACGCCACATCGGGCCTTGTGCATCATAGCGCATACATGATAGATCCTACACCAAGCATAAGGAACTTTCTTCATCTGCGCCACCTCTTTAGGTGTTGAAGCACAACCTTGGTCTGCTCAAACCATGATTTACTTGCATCGGCAAAAATCCTTCTTGGAATTTTGCATATTGAATCTCTTCAATATTTTGTCAATGTAAGCACTTTGGCTTAAACCAATTAGCCGCCTTGATCTATCCCTGTAGATCTTGATTCCGAGTATGTATGTTGCTTTCCCTAAGGCCTTCATTGAGAAACATTTACCAAGATAGGCTTTCACGTGATTTAGACTTGGTATATGATTTCCCATGATTAATATGTTATCGACATACAAAACAAGGAAAGTAACATGACTCCCACTAGCTTTGTGATATACACATGGCTCATCAAGATTCTGAGTAAATCTAAAACTTTTGATTTCTCCATCAAATCTTTTATTCCATTGCCTTGATGCTTGCTTCATCCATAAATGGACCTTTTAAGCTTGCATACACGGTTAGGAAATAGTGGATTCACAAACCCCTCGGTGTGCCATATAGATGTCTTCATCTGAGCGACCATTCGAGAAAGGCGGTTTTGACATCCATTTGCCAAATCTCATAGTCATAGTGTGCAACTATGGCTATGAGAATCTAATAACTCTTATGTGCGCTACGGAGAGAATGTCTCCTCGTAATCAATGCCATAGGTTTAAGTAAAACCTTTAGCTACCAGACGAGCCATGTAGGTGTGTACATTGCCATTCATGTCAGTTTTCTTCTTGAAGATCCACTTACTTCCAACGACTTTAGCATTGGGAGGAAGGTCAACTTCAATCCAGACATCATTATCTTTCATGGATTGCATTTCCCCATTCATAGCAATCTGCCATTTATCCTTTTCAGGATCAACCATGGCAGCCTTATAGTTGGCGGGTTCATCAAGATCCCCAACCATATTTTCCTCTACCTCTACGTTAAGATATAGACATCAGTGCACGTATGGTCCTTTAAGACCTACGAATGGGAACAACTTGGGAGGGCGCCTAAGCTTTCGGGCTCTTCTTGAAGTTGGCTAGTATTTTAAGAAGGTGTTGTATCTTCTTGATCATATCCCAGATCATATACTCTCCCACTGAGTTCTTGAGATATGAGATTCCTTTCAAGGAAATCTCAATACCTAGTCACTATGACTTTGTTCTCAGTGGGTAGTAGAAGTAGTAACCATAGTTTCCTTAGGGTATCCTACAAAGATACACTTAACAGATCCGGGTTGGAGCTTATCCGGTGAGTCACGTTTAACAAACGCCTCACATCCCAGGACCTTTAAGTAAGAAAAGTTGGGAGCTTTTCTGTCCATATTTCATATGGAGTCTTAACAACCTTCTTCGTTGGAACCATATTCAAAATGCGAATAGCAGTTTCAAGGGCATAACCCCAAAAAGTAAAAGGAAGAGTCGTAAGTTCAAACATTGATCATACCATGTCAAGTAAAGTATGATTTCTCCTTTCAGATACCCCATTTTGTTGTGGAGTATAAGGAGATGTGAGCTGCTGGATAATTCCACACAGAGCTAAGTAATCTTTGAACTCTTGACTTATATATTCACCACCTCTATCGGATCGAAGAGCTTTAATCTTCTTACCGAGTTATAATTCTACTTCACTTTTGAAAACCTTAAATGTTTCAAAGACTTCACGTTTATGTTTAAGTAAATAAACATAACCATAACGACTGAAATCATCCATAAAGGTTAAGAAGTAGGTAGCACCACGTTTTGACACATGTCTAAGTGGACCACACACATCAGTATGTATCAAACCAAGTAGATCAGAAGCCCTTTCCACTTGTGGTGAAAAAGGTTTCCTTGTCATCTTCCCAGCTATGCAAGACTCGCATTTGTCAAATGATTCATCATCGACCCTTTGTAAAAGCCCTTCATGTTGCAGCTTTTCCATGCGTTTCTTGCCTATATGGGCAAGGCAACAATGCCAAAGATAAGAAGAGTCACAGTTAGACTTGCTCTTCTTATTGCTAATGCTATACAATGAATTATTTTCATTGGATACACAACCATCCATATCAATTTCAAACACACCAAGTAAACTGAAATTCCATAATTGGTAAAAGTGTGCATAAAACCAATATCTTTTAACAAAGAAACTGAAATAACACCCCTAACAATGGAGGGTGCATAATGACAATTATTTAGTTCAAGAATTAAGCCCGAAGGCAACACTAAATCAAAAGTCCATATGGCTTCGACAACTGCACGCTTTCCATTTCCAACGTCAAGTATCTTTCTCCACGTCGTTCTTACTCCTCTAAGTCCTGCGATGTATTACAGACGTGAGTACCACATCCTGTATCATAAATCCGGAATTTTGATTATGAGGAAAAGAAAATAATTCAAACATAAAAATACTTGATGAGCTAGGCACCATCTTAATTTTATTACAAGGCACTCATTCGGATATCTTGACAGATTCCGCTTCTAGTGACACAGTGAGTTACGGTGGTGGCAAGCTAAATCCTTCTTAGATTCTCCTTTTCTTTGCGAGGTTCTTCTTAGGAGTTGGTGGGATGACATCTTGTTTCCCTTTCCTTTCCTTTCCTTTCTTATCTCGCTTGGCTTTGGCTTATTCACCCTACCACCTTGTATTGCTAGTACAAGCAGTGTAGGAGCCTTCTTTGGCAATCTCTTCTCAAAGTCTACAAGCATTGCATGTAACTCATTCACTGTCTTCCCGTGCAATGCATGTTATATTGTCGCACAAAATCACCAAATCGTTCTGATTAAGGGAGTGATTGATGAGGCCGACACACATCTTGGGAGTAACCACGGTAGAGCTTCTCCAATTGGTCCAAGTGGTGTTTCATCTCGGGGACGTGGTCGAGACAGTTACCAACCTCACGCTTGCGACTATGAACCTTTCAATTAGTTCATACGAGCTCAAATGTTGGTGGCTTCGAAACATACGTTTAAGTTCATCTAGCATGCTCATTGGCGGATAGTGCTCATAATTAGTATTTTGATAATTTTCCTTTTCAATAAAAATTAAATACCCAAGGTTCATATTCATATAACCAATTAATTATTATTGAAAACTAGGATTCAAATTGTCATAATCTCATCACGTCGATTGATCGCTAGTAATGAACTTTATACAAAATGGTAGAGCTTTTGCTCAATTGCCAATTTCAATTGCAATTCCTAGATTTATGGGATTTACATATAGCCAATTTCAATTGTCATGTAAACATGTTTTATCCCATCTTATGCCTTGAGTTGCCAGTTCTCACCGCCTAACTCAATTAAGTTGTCCAACTTAAGAAACTGCAAAATCATCCATGCCCGTTCTAACGACACGTGGACATTTTACCCTTTGATCACGATCTAAGTCACGTTCTCACGCAAATAAAAGGTAATCTCAGGTGTTTCCGTGTCGTTGGATGACATATAACTTAAATTAAAGGGTAATAATTTTGATGTCAAATCAAATATGTACAAAGATGTCATGCATTCATCTTCGTAGTGATTCGTGGTGAGTGAGTGGTGAAAAACAAACACAATATCAATATATCAAATTAACCGTAAAATTCGACAAATTAACCCTTTAGGAAAAGGTCAACGTGCCAAACCTCACGGGTGTGATAAAGTGATACCGGAAAGTGATTTCCCGGGTCGTGTCCCAACGAGGTGTGAATGGAAGGATTCGTTGAGTTCCGTGATTTGAACTTGAATTGGTTTTGATGATTTGTTTGATTTGAATTCGTTCTCTACAAATTAATTAATGGGAAAGTAATTATGGCAAGGAACCCTAATAAACTACAAACTAACTACTACTAAGCCTAAGAAATGATAAAGCGAGGCTAAACTAAGTCCTAGGGTGCTAAAACGTAAAACGTAAAATCGAAACAACTTGAGCCATAAGCGTAAAAGTTTTTGCAATTTAAGGGCTACGGTGTGAAATCAATTTTCCTACGTTCTAATTGACAAAAATAATTTTAGAAAAAGACCGGGTATTTTTTGACTTTTAAATTATTTATTACAATTAAAAAGCGATTTTGGACTAATTAATTAATTAAAAATACTAAACTATTTAAGAAAATCGAAAAATCACGAAAGTACTTTGATCCATGCTTAATCTAAGAAATATAAAAACACTACTTTGTTTGGGAGAATAAGTCGTAAATAAGCCAAATAAAGGCTCATATAAAAACCGAGTATAAGTCCTTAAAAGAATTGTTTGAGTAAAACTTGTGAGACAAGTCCCAAGTGGCGAGATGGTTGAGGTGTTGTGTTGTGTTGTTCACTGCTGAGACCCGGGTTCGAATCCCCTTGGTCTCCTCTTTTTTAAAACAATTTTTTTTTATATATGCTTTTCAAAACTTAAAAAGCTTATCAAAATGGAGATCTTTTGTAAAGACTAATTATTGAAAAGCTTGAAATAAGCTGTTAGACACAGCTTATTCCAACAGTAAGCACAAAAAATTCAACCAAACACCCTTTTTAACTTTTAACCGCAAATAAGAAGTTTATACTCAAATGGAAATGGCAATCAAGTCAGCAGTAAACTCAAATGGATTGAGTCTTACTACAAGAAGCATCAAAACAGTAATAAGCACTTAACTAAAGGGGGAAACAGTTGTCAAATAAAACTACACTAGGGGGATCCTAAGCTAAAACCAAATGGAAACACAAGCAATATTAGACTTCAATTAAGCACTTAATAAGCTAACTATGAATTTAACTTAAACTAATCTAAATGTACTACTAAATATCTAACCACTTAAATAAGCTCACCGCACCACCAATAAGCTAAATAAAATACAAAAGTGACACTGTATGTGATCAAAAGTCTGTGACACGAAAAACAACACAGAAGAGTCTTTAGAGCTTATGTAGAATAAGTGAGGACTAAGTGAGCATTTGAGCTTGACCACTTAAAGTCCACCTAGCCAACGCCTTTTGCCCCTCGTCGGTCATTTGAAGAGCTCAATATAGCTTATAAATAAGTGAGTCAACCTTTAAAACCAACATTACGTGCGGAACATTAAACCGCCAACCCACCCACTTCAACCCATAGCGATATGGTAATGATTTTTTGAATTTTTCCCTTTCAACAGAGATTACACTACCTAGTTAACCCATTATTTTTATTTTTGAAATTTTTTATCACAACAAAACTTGACTAAATTGCTATGGAAAATCGACAAAATCATATTTTTTGAAAACCAAAGCAAGTTTGAAACTCTGTAAACTTGTAAAAACTTTCCCAACTCAAAGAACTAAACTCGTGCACAAACTTATTGGTTGACTACTCGGGTCAAAGTGGGTAAAACCACTTTGACCCATTTTAAAAGCTTAAACCAAACACTCCTTTAGGGAGTGTTTTCTTCAACAGTTTTTTTTTTAAAGAGGAAAACTTGGATATTGCTTAGTGGAAACGATTAGAACTAAAATAAAGTCTAAGGAACTAATTAGATCAAGGAAAACACAATGAGCACTAAGTGCTTATTTTTAAGCTAAGACATAAATTAGAAGAAACACTTTTCATTCATTGAAACCGATATTACAACGAGACTAAAAATGAAAGTAACTTAAAGCGATTCTAAACTACTCTCTACCGCCTTATAACAATGGCATACATCTTCCTTTTATACTAAACTAAGAATGGGTCTTTTCTTCTTCATTTGTGCTTCTTTGAGCTCCATCTCATCCGTCCATTAGGTAGGTACATATGAGAGTGAATCGAGCCATCCTTTGGATCTTTTGATTGGGATTGATGACACGGAGGCGAGAGGAGGGGGAAAGGTTGGGTAGTGGGGTTGTGTTTTGGGGTTGTCCAGGTAAAAAGGAGTAAGGTGAGATTAAATTTGATGGGTAATGGGGAGAAATGGGGGTGGAGTGTTTGGGGAGCAGCAAAAAGAGGGTGTAGGGTTTTGGGGGCTGGGTAAAGGAATGGTAGGGTTTGCAGGTTTTATTGGGGGAGAAGAAGTGGAGGGAAAAGAGAGTTTTGGTCGGGTCATCTGTGTTGGGTTGGGTATTTTAAATATGGCTCGTGGGCTTGGGTTAGTTTAGGATTAATTAGTTACTTGGACTTGGGATTTAATATTGATACATTGTGTAGTTAAGGGACCAAGCTTGCCAAAACTGAAAATCCATGGACTAAACATGTAGATTCTGAATTTACAATCCAAGGGCCATTCTTGTCACTCCCAAATAAACCAAGGACTAATCTTGCCAAATCAAACTTGAGGACTAAACATGTAATTTCTCAAAACTTTTGAATTTTCACCAAAGGACTAATTATGACAACTTATGATTTCAAAAGGACCTTTGGTGGCTTTTCTTTAAAATAAGTGCTCGGGGACTATTTTGTCAATTTTTGAAAATCGGGATGAAAGCGCCAATTAGGCAAACTTTGTTCGTTTTCATTTGTTTTCAATAATTTTGCATCGAAACATATAAAACACAATTTTGAGATATTTTCGGTATTTTGATGCATTTGGAGTGTTTTTAGATGTTTTGCGATTCGATTGACCAAAATGATGAGTGAATAAGCACTCATCAAATCCCCACATCGAACCATTGCTAGTCCTAGCAATCTTTTGAGAAAACTTAATGGATTTGAATCTCTTTACCAAAAGCCATTACTCGGAGTAGCCAAATGTTTCAGGTTCAAGTAAGAACTATGGTACATCGATAACCATATGATTTTGAGCAAATCACCGACTTTCAACGGTTTTGATTTGTCTTTACGAGCCGTTTATACGGACTAATAACTCTTAGATAAAATATCTTTGGTGAGTCGATTACCAATTATGGTTTTCCAACCCCTTTACCATAAGCCATAAACTTGCGGGCTAGCCAACTCTTCACTAATTAAAGATATGGTGAAATGAACACCATACAATTTTGGGCAAATTGCAAGTCGTCAACGGATTTGAGATATCTTTACCAAGAGCCATTTGCTCTGGATTAGCCAATCCTTTTGTTTGTTAGACATGGCGGATGATCATAGTAAGTGAGTAAGTGCAAAACACTTACTTCGAAAAAATTTTGTGGCAAAACGGGGGAATAGGGTGGTATAATTACATGATAAAATTCGTGAGAATTCCCCCACACTAGAAATGAATATTGCCCTCTATATTCAAAGTACCATTCGTTATGCCGAAACCGAGAACGTAAAGGAATACTAAGGCCATTATTTGATTTTTTTTTTTTTTTTTTTTTTGAAAACTTATTTACAACAAATAGGGCAACTCCCCACACTAGGGTGGTAGAAAGTAGAAAGAAGTCGAAATACGGTGAAAACCCATATAGCGTGCTCTTGTTTTGATTCCAGTCGCTAGCTTGACTCGACCCGTATTCATTTGTTCTTGGGAAGCAACGTGGAAAACCAATCTCGATCGGACTTTCGTTCACGGTGTTAATAAACATACGAACATCGAAAGTTCCACACCGACGAGATACAACCGCGGTAATGTTAGTAGTAGAAACTATAAAGGATGATACGGGGTCAAAGATGGTGTCCTCATTCCCGAAAGAGAAAAGGGAAAGAGCAACCACACCATCCGTGAGGAATGGAACGAAGATGTGCATGAGAATGCAAGTCCATTCCTCATCGATAAAAACAAAT
This sequence comes from Chrysanthemum lavandulifolium, assembly GCA_022545495.1. Classification (NCBI taxonomy): domain Eukaryota; kingdom Viridiplantae; phylum Streptophyta; class Magnoliopsida; order Asterales; family Asteraceae; genus Chrysanthemum; species Chrysanthemum lavandulifolium. The sequence goes on from CM040246.1 coordinate 125,265,335, forward strand.
CACCATTTTGACATTTTTAAGCTTAGTCTTGAAGTTTGTGTGGTGATTGTCAACGAATTTCCGGTAGGGAGGGTTGGAAGCGGTTCTTCAATCAACAGATTTTCGGAAAAGGATGTCCCCTCCGAATCAAAGTAAGTATTATCAATTCATGTTGGAATTGACTCCTCACTAAGAAAGGCATCGACTTCATTCCAAAAGTTGTCATCTTCCTCATCCGGAGTGAGAGAAGGGATGGAAGAGTCGGAGATAGTAAGACTAGGGGATGATGGATCATATTTGAGTAATTCATCAATGGGAAGAATGTCTCCCATTGGATCACAAACATCATCATCCAATCCAGATGAAACTGAAGAGAGTTTGGTTTCATTCACAAAGTTAACAAACTCAATACGATAAACTGATTCCGGAGGTGGGACAAGTGGTGTGCTCTTAGAGCTAGCAATTTCCACCACTTCTGATAAAGTCTCCGATTCTAGATCATCGTCATCAAGAACACTCTGGACTTCCTTGGTACAACTTTCAAACCATTTGTTTGAACCAAGGTTGATTTTCAAAGCTTTTAGCTCGACATGTTTTTATGACTCTCTTAACCGTGAAATTTGAGAGTGTAGCATTGATTCTTTCGATTTTTGATCAATTGTGGCAACACTATGTTTGTATAGAGGTTTGGAGTTCGGTTTATATTAAACGTGAGTTCTTCGTTGTCAACCCGTATGGTCAACTCTTGACAATACATCAATTAGAGCACGGCTCATTCTCAAGAAAGCTCTCCCAAGATGAGGGAACTATAGGATCTCGCATCAAAGTCTACTACAACAAAGTCGGTAGGAAAGTGAAACTTTCCTACTTTCACCACGACATCCTCGGCTATCCCAGTGGACGAGTTTGGGTGCGGTCCGCTAGCTCGAGTGTCATACAAGTGGATGTAAGCTTAGGAAGAGACAATTTCTTCCATACCGAGAGTGGCATGAGGTTAATGCTTGCGCCAAGATCGCCAAGGCGGAGCATTGAACCATCCCCAAGAAATCACACGGGATTAAAACCTGCCGGGTCTTCAAGCTTTTGGGAAGCTTCTTGAGAATGACCACGAGCATTGCTCATTGAGAGGGTTTTAGCCATCTCGGATAACTTATCTTTGTTGCTCGGAAGCCTTTAAGCGTGGATGCAAATTTGGGCATTAGAACGAGAGCATCAACGAAGCTTATATCAAAGTGCGTTCATTGAAAATTTGGAAAAATTTTCCATTTGCTCTTTGGTTTTGTCTTTGAGCTTCTCATCATGCAATCTTGATGGGTAAGGAAGTCGACTAGACTTTTGAGCCGGACGGAAGTCATTTCGGCTCGAGTCGTCTTGAACTTCGGGTTCGGACTTAAAGCTTGGACTACGAAGGTGGGATGTGTCGTGCTGTGGGCTTGAGAAATGCACCTTGTCCGTTGTATCCTTGGTAACTTGACTCATTGCTCCTGGTGGAGGAGGCATTGGAGTCGAAGGTCCATTGTGCGTCTTACCACTACGAGTGGTGACGGCTTTCAACTCAAGATTTGGATTAGGAACCTGTTGCTTGGGGAGTCCTCCGAAGATGACGAGGTTTTGTTCATATTCATGTTCATGAAACCGCTCATCATATTCTTCAACTCATTTGTCTGCCGAGACATTGTGGTATCAATTTCCTTTTTAGCTCAACTCTCATGTTATTGATCCGAGTTTGCATTGAGCGTATGCTTGACTCGGTAATTTTCATGAAGTCATTTGGTAGGGAGCTTGAGAAGGTTGTTGATAACTTTGCCGATTTGGAGCTTGATATGGTTGGTTGAAATTGTTCGGTTCGATTGAAATTTTGAGAGTTATTGAAGTTTTGTCCTTGATTTGGAACAAAGCGATTACGATTACCATGGTTTTGCACAGGAGGAAAACGGTGGTGTCATACCGCTTGGTGCACGGTATTGAGGATCGCCTTGTGGTCGGTATTGATTGTGGTTTACTGAAGCTACGGGAGCTTGGTAAAAGAAGCATCGGTTCTTTGGACAATCATAATCTGCGTGAGGACCACTACAAGTTTCACACACCTTGTTCACGACTTTGATTGGTTCCGGTTTATGAATTTAGCTTTTGATTTCCTTTACTTCTTTCATCATACAACGGATGAAGTCCGTTAGAAGCGGCTAACTAAGCGGCTAACTCGGAAGAGTTACCGGATGAAGAAGCGAGTGTTCGAATATTGACTTTGTTGCGAGAAATAGGAACTTTTGATTTTATTTCGCAAATCTCAATCACATCTTTAGGCTTACGATTCAAGATATTGCCACCGCGTCAAGGCGTTCAAAGAATCTTGATCGTTACTGTTCAACCCATTATAAAAGATATTAACTTGTTGAAGCTCCGTGAATTCATGATGGGGCATTTCACGAGGAGATCTTTGAATCTCTCCCATGCCTCTCCAAAGTTTTCATCGAAATTTTGACGATATCCGAAATTTCATTTTTAAGATTAGTTGTCTTTGATGGAGGAAAGAAATAATTGACAAACTTTTGAACAAGATCCTCCCAAGTTTCGATGGATCGAGGGTTCTTTTCGGCCAAATCCGGCCCCCCTCAAGTGAGCGGAAATAGCATCGGTTTGATCACTTTTGTGGCACATCCTTGTAATTGATAGTTGAGGTCAACTTGTTAAACCAACGGATGTGTGCATACGGGTCTTCTCGATCAAACCGTGGAATTGATTCGTGACACAAGTTGGATCAAATGCGTCTTCAATTCAAAGTGATCGAAATTGATTGGTGGTAAACGATGGCATCTCCATAACCCTCGGTGGGTGCACGGAGCATTTCCGCCATAGTTCGTTAGTCTCGCCATATTGTTGTTTGGAATAGTACGAATCTCGGGTTCGACTATTCGGCAAGACGCCTATGAGAACGTCTTCTAGGAATTTCTACTAGATCACGAAAGGGCTCAATGATCTAGAAGAGCGGTGCGCATGCACTAGGCGTAACTCGAGGAAACAAGAGAATTATGAAAATGGGGAAAGAAGAATCTTTTGGGTTTTATAGTTTTTGAAAAGTAAAGATAATAACAAATCCAATTAAAACAATATCGAGGCAAAACGACGGTGAACTTAAACCAATAATCCCACGTGAAATGATCACTTCTATAAGTAAAATGCACAAAGGAGCGGAGAGACTTTGTAGGTCATGTGAAGCTTATTAAAAACCCGTCTCTTTTCGGCGCAATTTAATGTCGGTAGTCCTTATACCCTACGCACGGTTTGTTAAACCGATAAAAGTAAACCAAAACACGAGCGACACAAAGGAAAGTTTTAAATCTTTAGTTCGGGAACTTATAATGATAACACCTCGATTGAGAATGTTATATTGATTGTGCCTTCTATATTATTTAAAACAACAAGCAAAAAATCTTTTTGTATTTTTAATCTTTTATATATATATACAAAGAAAAGAAAAATATTTTTGTATTTTTGTATTTTTATAAAAAAACAATAACTTCACGAGGAAGGATCTTCAAGTCACTAATCGCAAAAACTTCACGATATTGTCGCAACACACCTCCCCGGCAGCGGCGCCAAAATTTGATTCGTGGTGAGTGAGTGGTGAAAAACAAACACAATATCAATATATCAAATTAACCGTAAAATTCGACAAATTAACCCTTTAGGAAAAAGGTCAACGTGCCAAACCTCACGGGTGTGATAAAAGTGATACCGGGAAAGTGATTTCCCCGGGTCGTGTCCCAACGAGGTGTGAATGGAAGGATTCGTTGAGTTCCGTGATTTGAACTTGAATTGGTTTTGATGATTTGTTTGATTTGAATTACGTTCTCTACAAATTAATTAATGGGAAAGTAATTATGGCAAGGAACCCTAATAAACTACAAACTAACTACTACTAAGCCTAAGAAATGATAAAGCGAGGCTAAACTAAGTCCTAGGGTGCTAAAAGCGTAAAACGTAAAAGCAGGAAACAACCCGAGCCATAAGCGTAAAAGTTTTTGCAATTTAAGGGCTACGGTGTGAAATCAATTTTCCTACGTTCTAATTGACAAAAATAATTTTAGAAAAAGACCGGGTATTTTTTGACTTTTAAATTATTTATTACAATTAAAAACGATTTTGGACTAATTAATTAATTAAAAATACTAAACTATTTAAGAAAAATCAAAAAATCATAGAAAGTACTTTGATCCATGCTTAATCTAAGAAAAATAAGAAAACACTACTTTGTTTGGGAGAATAAGTCGTAAATAAGCCAAGCAAAGCTTATATAAAACGAGTATAAGTCCTTAAAAGAATTGTTTGAGTAAAACTTGTGAGACAAGTCCCAAGGCGAGATGGTTGAGGTGTTGTGTTGTGTTGTTCACTTCTTGAGACCGGGTTGAATCCCTTGGTCTCCTCTTTTTAAAACAATTTTTTTATATATGCTTTTCAAAACTTAAAAGCTTATCAAAATGGAGATCTTTGTAAAGACTAATTATTGAAAAGCTTGAAATAAGTCATTAGACACGACTTATTCCAACGATAACACAAAAATTCAACCAAACACCCTTTTTAACTTTTAACCGCAAATAAGAAGTTTATACTCAAATGGAAATGGCAATCAAGTCAGCAGTAAAATCAAATGGATTGAGTCTAACTACAAGAAGCATCAAAACAGTAATAAGCACTTAACTAAAGGGGGGGGGGGGAAACAGTTGTCAAATAAAACTACACTAGGGGGATCCTAAGCTAAAACCAAATGGAAACACAAGCAATATTAGACTTCAATTAAGCACTTAATAAGCTAACTATGAATTTGTTAGGAATTAGAAAATTCCATAGTAAAGAGTCGGTCACCCCAAGTGTTATCTAGCATAAGTTAGCTCGTAGACAAATCGTTAATTCGTTATTTATTGTTTTATTAGTTAGTTATTAGTCTAGTTTAGCATAGTGCAACACCGTGGAGGAAGGACGGGTCTTTACCATCTGTATGCACGATCCACGATCCGTTAGGAGGGCGTTATGTTTGTAAGTATAAATACCCTTCCATCCATGGAAGGGTGTGGCTTGGCAATCTAACCTTTACATTTTATTGAAGCAACTCTCTACCAAGAACACCTCTCTACTTTCTCTCTAAAAATATGGCTAACATGTATTTTGATCATCCAAGACCACCGAATCATCAAACACAATAAATATCGATCCTTTACAATTGGTATCAAGAGCCAAGGTTATTTGTGTTGTGTTGATTTGTGTGGTTTCGTACCATGGTTGTTGTGGTTTTGATACTTGTTCTTGTTTTGTGTATGTGGTCGGAATATATTTTATGGGTAAACTTTTGTTATCATGTTTTTGTATCCTCTTTTGGTCATCAAAGGTCATATTGAATATCTGTCTTGTCTATTTACTTGGTCCAAAATCAATCTGTAAACTGTTTTGTTCCATATGGTGACTTTTGATAGTCTAATGGTCATTCTTGCTGTGGTGATACAATTGTCAAACTGGGTCAAACAGTCATATGCAGTTTTTTTTGTCACGTTTTCTGGGTTTGTTTATGAAGATGGTCGGAAATATGGAAGGAAAACTCATCGGAAAATGTCAAATTTCATGGTAGCGACTTATCACTATTTGTCCAGATTCATTGAATCTTGCTAGTGACTTGTATTTACAAGTCGTGGCGATTTGACCATCATATAGCGACTTGGATATTCGTTGACTTTTGAAAGTCATGACGACTTATGTCAAAAGCTAAATAGCGACATGACTCGATGTCGGCTAGCGACTTGGTTCTTAACCTAGCGACTTGTTCTTTAACAAGTCGTAGCGACTTGGTTTGGAAGAAGTCGTAGCAACTTGGTTTTGAACAAAGACGTAGCGACTTGGTTTGAAAAAAAAAGGCTAGCGACTTGGTTTATAAATGAGGGTGGCGACTTGCTTTGAAAATCTTTGGTTAGCGACTTGACTTAAAGATCTAGCGACTTGCTTTGAAAAAAAAACTGCTAGCGACTTAATGTGTTTGAATGTTAGCGACTTGTATAAAAAGAACTTAGCGACTTGGCGGACAAAACATGTTGAAAAAGAAAGACTAAATGACTTGGATGAGAAAGGAAGAAGGAAGTAAGACCTCGACCACATATACCACTAGACCACGACATCAACAACATAAACCATAACATCAAGATTCAAGACTCATACACTATATTAAACCATTTCAAGACTCATCACAAATCGTCCTTTTGGAACTCATAAGCTGTTGGTAACGCAAGATCTCATTTCTCATCAAGGATTTGAAATATTTCTCAAGACCTTTATTAGATCCTTACTACCCTTATAATGATTTCATCAGATCTTGACTCACTCGCATTCGAATCGAAAAACAAAAAGATCTCGATGTGAGTTCAAATCATTCAATAGACCTTTTGTTGAACCCTTATCATCACGGATCCATGTTTTAATGAAAATATCCTAATATAATGAAGAAATATCAAAACCATTTGGGGTTTCATCTTTCTTCTTTATTCGATTATAAAGATATAATCAAGCGGGACTAAAAGGTGATCTCGGTTAGTCATTTTCGTGGTTCTCATAAGTTATATCCAAGATTTTCAAGAGTCTTATACACGAAATGAATTACATCACGAGATCCATATACAAAGAGCGAAATAAATTGATCTCGACTTGATATTAGTGTGACATACAAGTTATATCAAGACTCATAGGTCCATAAACACGGTAGTTACCATCATTGATCTAACTTGGTGTTAATATCGAATTAAACAAATGATTTTAACAATATTGTTATATCATTTGTTTGGCTCGTTATGACTATGACAACAAATGAAAATGATTAAACCTACCGGTGTTCCTTGTCATGTTCTTGAAACCAAATATTTGCTCTTCATAATCACCATCCACAATGGCGTTATTGACAAGTTCAAGCCATCCACATGGCGAACTTAGTTTGTTGAAGGCGTTATATTGGGACGACATACTTGTGATTTGTGGTGTTCGGTTTATATGGAGGTGTCTTGATTTGGTTATTAGGGTTGGAGGGTTTGAGGATCTATTTAGATGGAAGTGTTAATGAGTGAGATTAGATCTTGATTTTTTTGTGTGGAGCGTTATTATCGGATGGAGGTGAACAATATGGAGTGTTATTAGGGTTGACTGTATGTGTAAGTTTTGGGATTGTGAGTGATTAGGGTTAAGAGTGGATGAGGGTGTTTTAAATACCCCGTGAAATTAGGTCACCTCATAATGTGGATCGTGTGATATTATTACCATTTGTGATGTTGTCAATGATGGGCCGAATTTTAGCTTCATGGGTAGTTTGATATGTTATGGGCCTAACGAGTTCTATGGTTAGATGTTGGGCCATGTATGATATTGACTTATGAACCGGGCATGTATGTGAATTGTGGTTAACAAAATTTTTGAATATGTGATATTATGTTTGAACTTGACATTTGGATTTTAATTATTGAATCGGATTGATCTTATTTTGGATTATCAGATTTGGTAAGTGGATCTAATCTCATGGGCTAGAGAAACTATCTTATGAACCGTATATTGTGACCGAGTTTTGGACCGTTAATTACTTTGAGCTGTGATTTTTTGAAATGGATATTGAGCTTTTATGAGATTGGACAATATGAGATTTGGTAAAGTGATTTGACGATGTGTGTTGAGACTTTGTGATTTTATGATAAAAGTGTTGGTGTGATGATGAGATTCGTTGTGCTATACTATTTGATACTTTGGTTTATACGCTTTCACAGAGGATATTATGTCATGGCCTGAGGTGTTTATTGGAACTAAGTTGACTACAGGGTTGTTTATACGGTATTTCTTATTTGGATTTGAAGTGAGATTTTTCCTGTTGAGGATACGTCAAGAAGTTTTGTACTTTGGGTACACCGTTTCTTCTTCACAAGGATTAGTACAAGCTTAAGTAGCAAATCTGGGGAATTCTTCTTCATGATCAAAAATGGTATATCGGGTTTACTTCGCCATGTGGTCACAACATTAGCTGACAGAATATGTGAAAGATGTGTTTACCAAAATGTTTATTGGATGGTTGATGATAATGTTGATGTTGGTTAATGAGCCTCTGATGAACCGCTGCATGTTCCCCTAAAACAGATATTCACCGAAACCAAAGTTGTCATAACATATTCAAGCTAACATTGTTTACGGTTTTGTCTTGATTTTGTAAAATCCATGAAAGAACCTATTTCTCGGTTTAAATCATAGACTTGTAAAATCCGTAACTATGGAAACATCCCGGTTATAGTAAAGTGTATTTAGGAGCAATCTTACGGTTTATTCTGTTTTTGTAAAATCATGAAAGAATCTATTTCGGTTTAAACCATGGAATTGTAAAATCCGTAATGATGGAACCATCACGGAGAAAAGGAAAGTGCATTTCAAGATCTTATCGATCTTTGGTGCTACGGTTTACGCTTGAAAGAAGGGATAAAAGGCGTGCTTCATAATTTGGATGTGTGTTTGGATTTTCGTCATGACAGTTTGGTTATTACTTGGTTTCTGGGGTGATGTGCTTATACCATGGTCGGGATGAAACCATTATTAAAGTTCATTTAAATGTCAAAGAAGGCTAGATTTGAGCGATTCGGAAGATGTGACAACGGCGTTAATTGATATTATTTATTTGAGGTTGAAGTGAAATATCACGGGCGAGTGTACTTAGTATCGAAGGTATCGGGGATGGTTGGATGAAGATTCTTCATGATCCTTGTTCGATGCTTATTATCAAAACGAAGACTTGGAAATCTAGTTATTGTTGGGTGTCTTTTACCTTTTCTTTTACCACTTGGGGAATTGGGCTCATACCACTTCAAAATAACTATCACTTTAAGGAGTTACGTTGTAGTGCTCGGTGTCACATTCAATTGTGGGTTTTCAAGAGGTGATGTCGTCTATTACTTGATGGTTGGTTGGTTGAAGAGTATAGAGTACTTAGAGATTCATATGGGCATGAAGTCTCATCACCGCTCTTTGGTACATATGTGCAAGTTTAAGTCACGAGTTCGGGTTAGTTTACTTGAGTCAAATTCATCATATTGGGTTATCTCCATCAATTGTCACTTCAAAGAGCCTCTTGAATGATAATGGTGATTACATGTTTTGCCAAGAGATGATGAAAGAGAGATAATGGCGTATGAACATATCGGTTCATGCCTCGTACTCTAAAGAAAAGAAAAGTGTGCGTTTGATCGCTTTATCTTCAAAAGAAGAAAATCTTCTTATGATGTACATTCACTTGATTCGGGCCTCGTACTCTAAAGAAAAGAAATGTATGCGTTTGATCGCATTATCTTGAAAGAAGAAATCTTCTTATGACGTATGAACACAACAGTTCATGCCTCGTTCTCTAAAGAAAAGAAAAGTGTGCGTGTCGATGCGCTTTATCTTAAGAAGAGAAATCTTCTATTATGACCATTCTCATCAACATGCTTCATACTTTTCCATGCGCTTGGTCATTAAGTGAACAGGACTCAGTAGATTGTTTTCGATTCCACTTTCTCAACTATAATGACGATGGCGACATCTTGTGCTAATTTTGCGGGGAGAAGCGTGAATAGACTACATTTGGATGATGTTCACTTATTTAGTCAAGAATGGCATCTCCGTATGCAATTCTTGAGGGAGAAGAAGTGTGAATTTTTGCATTGTTGATTGACATTTGAGAATATAAATGGTCATACGGCTCTAAACTCATGTAAGAACCGAGCTTCTTCTTATCGGATCATCTTTACATGGAGTTTCTTCTAAGAGCCGTTAGTTGACATCTTCACAAGCGATATGAGTTTATTGACAAAGTGCTTCCGGTTAATGCTTCACGTGCACATCAACATGATGATTCCGAACAACCTTCATTCTTGTTTGATGTGATTGTTTGCTTGGTGTTACCATTTCGTGTGTTCGTTGTGGCACGATTCTTGATTTCCTTGATGAACATCTTTACGTTCTTGTTTGATTGGGAGGATTCTAGTTAAGGGGATGTGCAAGATGTAAGTTGATTGGGATGCTTATTGTCGATGTTCCTGTTTTTGGTGAGTTGAAGATGTTGACTTTCTATTCCTAGCGGACAATCTTGAAGAAGGTCGAGTCTGATCTGTTCTACATTTTACGCTACATGTTAGAAGACTAAAGATGAGTTGCATTTAACGATCTAAAGACTTCTTCTTAATCGGGCATCTATCAAGCAGTTGTCGGTTTAGGGAGAGCACTAAGCGGGGAGATTTAAATGCAGATTCAATCCCAATTAGACTTGCTCATATTCTTTAGCGAGGACTCCTCGAGGCGTTGTTATTGACTATTTAACGTATTGGACATTTGACACAAGTTGATTACTTGAGTTAATCATTTATCACTTATTTGAGATTGAAGTTGACTTTCACAAAGGCGTGTTCTTATTTGATAACTTGCTCGGGCTTAAGAATTTGAGTTGAAGACTTGGTTTATCTAGTTACCGGAATCGAGGTGGATGGTTGAAGACACGTTAACTATCACTATTAGGAGTTACTTTGTTTTACTCGGTTTCACACGCATATGACGGTGTGGATAATCGCAAGAGGTGTTAATGTCTCATACTTTGTTTGGGTAGTGAGTACTTAGAGATTTGCTTGAAGCATAAATTCTCTACACCGTTCTTCCATCATTAGGTGCAAGCTTAAGATACAAATGTGGGAAGTTGACTTGGTTTCAAGTATGGTATAGCGGGTTTTCTTCTTGATGGTCTCTTCAAATTGTCTACATAAGGGTTGATAAAAATAGTCGAGAGAGTCTTGACATGTTGATTCTCACAAGAGTTCAAGTGTTCTTCTCATAAAGATTTCAAGTATTTGGGCTTATACTATGTTCTTGATTACGAAGTGTCAAAACCGAGCAAGGCGTAAGGAGACTCACATATAAACACAAAGCGAGTAAACTTGATGAACTTAACTCTTCTAAGTAGCGAAGACATCCGGAAGACAAATGTTAGTACAGCAGAGAAACTCAAGGTTTGACTCATGGCGAGTAAACTTGATGAGCTTAATACTTCTAAGTGATTGAAGATATCCGGGAAAACAATTGTCATGACCATAGAAACTCAGGTTTTACTCATCAAGGCTTTTTGTGTTATTATTCCAACTACGTGGGGAAGTGATGTTAGAAAGTTTACGAAGATAACGAGGTACACTAGTATGTGGTGATTTCGATGGTGTCTCAAGGATCGGGGAGAGATTGTGTACATTGGGATGCTCAATTTGTTTCACTTGAGTGCTTAAACGATGATTCGAGATATAGTCACTTATTCCGGTGTTGACATCCATGAGATTGTCACCCGAGATAATCGGTGACTTGGTGCCTTCTTCAATGTTATCGATTATTCATTCCTTGTGTATTGGTATACTTGGATACTTGAGCTTCATACACATTCATCGGGGACGAAAGATGTGAACATAGGGAGGTGTTCTACATTACCCTCTTGATGTGTATTCGGAGAGTTCTTAGATATTGGTGTACTTGGGTTCTTGAGCTTCATACGTTCATCAAGGAAGAAAAATGTGAACATGGGAAGGTGTTCTTCATTCCCTCATGAAGTGTATTTGGGAGAGTTCTAGAGCATTATACAAAGAGGTGATCGCAACAATTCAACTACTTGGGGAATTGCTCTCTTGACACCTTTTGGAATGGATCGCTTGAGACTACGGTGGTTATGAAATTTGAGAAGATTATTTATGTGTGGGATGATACGTTCTTGTTCTTATGGATGATATAACCCGACGGAGATTCTCGATTATCGGTCTTAAAAGGAGCAGTGGATCAATGATAATGGTGTGCTTCTTTGTGCACTGGAGAAAGCAAGCTTGAAATAGAGCTTGAATCTTTTCGGCTAAAGGATTTTCGGTTTGGGGAAGGCGCCAAAGTCTCACTTTCAGATGGTTCTATTTCTTCAATTCAAGAGCCCTTGGAAGCTTTGGTGGTGGATGTTTAAGAGATGACGGATTCTATCTTCTCTGACGTCTTTGCTCGATATCCTTATCTCGGTACTCGTATCATCATCCTCTTTAACTATATCATCTATTCTATCCTTGTAAATATTTATTCGAAAATCAAAATACAAAAATATAAAACCAACAAAAAGAAAATAGAAAAATATAAAACCAACAAAAGAAAATAGAAAACTATAAAACCTTCAAAACCCATAAAAATCGAGAAAATTTCAAAAATTACCAAAAATATGTTTTCTATGACATGTCTTACGGTATCGATAACATCTACGGTCTTAGAAATGTCATTCAATAATGGCACGGGACCATAGATGAAGTTCGGCGAGAGGTGTAAATATTCTTTTCTAAACATGTCTCAAAATATGGCTTCTGATTATTTGATTTGTAACTTGGGCTTCAAATAATGGCTTGCGGTCACTTGATGCAACCCGTGCTAACAATGGCTTGCTATTTTTCTAATAGCAACCCGTTCTTCATGGAAGGAAAGTGCCACGCTAAAACCTATTTTCAAATATTTCGTGCACTTATCCTAAAAACAAAACAAGGAAAGTATGTCGAAGGATCATTGTTCCTACACAAATGTTTTCCGTCTAAAATTCTTGAAAAAATATTTGGTGTTTTAAAAAAATGGTGGTAAATGAGTTGCTTTAACAACAATCGGTTTGATGTTTTTATTAAATCGCAAACTCGATCAATGACTTGACGCTTTTAAACTTTTCACAAATTGAGTCATTGATTGAGGGGATAATGTTCTCAAATCTATATCTTCTAACGGGCTTTCTTAATTATCCTAATATGCTTAATTAAAAATGATGTTAACCTATGTTGAAGGACTAGGTGCCTAGGATATGATTGCTAGGTTTAGATGATTAGAGTTTGAGAAACACATTATTCCATACCTTACATGATCGATTGATATGTTGGATTGACTTTTATTAGTCGATTGTTGTTTGGGTGTTGTCGACCACCATATATTTGTATGTGTGTTCACTAACATATGCGGTATATTGGTATATAAGAATGTTCCGATCCGGATCCCACAAATGAACATGATTGGATGCCGCGAGGAAAGGGTAACGATATCTTGGGTTGACAAATGAAGAAAGCGAGCTTAATTGGACTTCAATGAAGAGTTGGCATAAATGCAGCGTAAGAGGTCTCATTGCATCAAGAAATGGTTTTCTTCTAAGTGATTGAAGAAACGGAGCTTAATTGACCTCGGTTGGCATTCAAAATGCAACGTAAGAAGAAGTCTCCTTGCATCGGCAGACGGTTTTCTTCGAACCCTACGGCAACAACAACAAAAGTGGCTCAACCACCTAGCGAATCTTTGTGCGGGATACCATTTTAAAAATTGAATTAAATTGTTTTGAAAATGGAAAAATGTTGTTTTGAAAATATATTGGACTAATTTTTGAAAATCACGGACTTCATGTTATCAAAACCTAAGTCACTCAATTATTGACTTACATCATGGATTGAGGGAGAGTGATTTAAAATAAAATATTTTCAAACGATGTTTCTTCACAAAAGTTCCGTCTTGTGCGATAATAAGTGGTGATCTAAAGATTTAATGTTATGTCATGGTATGATTTTTCTTTAGAATCAAGGTCTTTCAAATGAAATTTTTACATTCTTGTTTGATTGTGAAATTGTTTTGTTTTACTTAAAGATCTCTTAAAAACTATCATACGACACTAACAATCTTTAATGTCTTAAAATGGTCCTTATCTATCATCTTTCAAAATTGAATCTTGCCACGTCTTTCCCCAAATTTTTCTAAATGATTTAAATCGGTTGGGATCACAAATCTCAAATGGTTTGATATTTCGATCGGGGTAGAGATCGTGGTTTAAATCTCAAATCTGTTTAAATGGAATTGGTTTTAGTCCTTTAAAGGCACTCTGCATCCATGTGCCAAACGATTTCATACACAATGCACATGTTGAGGAGAAGATTTATCCAAAAACATGATGAGTATTTAAACCGAGCCACATATTCTCCATGTTTTATAAACCGTATTAAATCACTTGGGATCCAAAATCTCAAAGGGTTTGATATTTTGATCGGGGAGAATTTGTGATTTAATAATGAAATTTGATAAAGGTGATCGATTGGATTCAATTGTGCAGTCGCTCTCGTATGTGCTAAGCGCTTTGAATCTCGAAGCACATATTGAGGGAGCAAAACCATCGAGTACAAAAGTTTTTTAAAAAGAGATTATAAAGTACCTTGATTGTGTTTTCAAATGGTTTTCTTAATGGATTTTGTGATTGTGGATGTGCTTCAAAAGAACTCTTGCCTCTATGTGATAAAATGATTTCACTTATCCTATGCACATATTGAGGGAATTTTACCATGAAAATCAAATGGCTTTTCCATGGAAATTGTGATCAAGAAATTATTTCAAAGAACTCTTGCCTCCATGTGCTAAACAATTTCAAAATCATATGCACATGTTGAGGGAGCATTTTCTAAATGATCAAAACTATTAAGGTACAAAATGCTTTGATCTCGTATCACAAGTACCTTGATTGTCTTTCAAATGATTTTTCAATTGGTTTTAATGAAGAATGAACTGTACCAAAAGACCGACCAATTTACTTTATGCATGGTGTTATAAGGATGGTTAGGTTAGGTATTCGTTCCCGATCCGCCCGAACAGGAGGATCTACCGAGGACAATCCACTAGATAGTGTAGAGTCCTTGGGTATATTGAAAAAAGGAGAAAAGTGAGGAATGGGAAGAGTGCGGGGCGAGGCCGAGCTAGTCTTGGAATAAACCCAACAAGGTTCTAGTTATGAAGTCTCATTAAGCAAGGGGTTGAAGAATGAAAAAGAAATGAATGATAAAAGGGTGAAAAGAAATAGCCCTCCATTAATTCAACCTTAGGCGAAACCGGGTTCAATTCATATACTCTTGGTGGTTACTAAGGTAACACCGGTATTGAAGACAAGACATCATGGACCCGGTGATGCCTTGCACTAAACTTCCCAAACCACTCAAGTTCCTCTTAAAGGGCTTGTTTCATTCTCACGGGAACCGACATTATCTATCGACTTTCTCTTAGAGATTGTTGATATTGAAGAAGGAGACCTCTCCTAGTCTCCGACAGGGAACCAAAAATGCACTATTGAGTCTAGAGCCAAGAGATCATCCACAATATCTCGTTAGGACACTATATTAATGAAGACTTCTTTGTTTCACACAATGTGGAAAGTAAGATTATATATTAAGAGTCCTACGCATTATCCTTGTGGTATTGCCAGAACATCTGAGTGATATGTAAAGTATTCACAATGAAGATGGAAATCCTTCTAGAGCCAACATCAAACAAGCTCTTGGTGGGTGACATGTGAGATCTTCTCGTAAGATCAAGCTAGTGACAACTGGATAGAAACAATGGGGAGATTCAATCTTGAATCAACCTTGGTCCAGGAATGGAATTGACGAATACTTTTGGAAAAACCGTATGATGTGCAAACCTTCTTTTCTCTAGCACGTCGAATGTGTATTCATGTTTTCAAACTCAAAAAGTATCTCTGATTGAAAAAATACTTTTGGAAAAACCGTTCGATGTGCGAATCTCTTCTTTTCGCTAGCACGTCGAATGTGTACTCATTTTCAAACACAAAAAGTATTTTGATTGAAAATTGATCTTTCTCATAAAACCTTCGTCGTATTGCAAAACTCTTTCTTCAAGCAATACGCGATTGTTTTCAAATCATTTTCATCAATCGGTGAATCTCAATTCTTTGGTTCACTCACTCCGTGTTGTCTTCTTTGAGGCGTTCGGTTTGAGAACAACTGAAACAGTGCGAAACCACGTCAAGGAGATTCTTAGGAATCCTACGATCACAGGCGATGTTTATCTTGATCAGCGGGAACCGTGGGCGTGTACCTCAATTCGGTGAAAGTGATCAAAGACACTTTCGTGTGTTTATTGCTAGCATTGTTTGCGGTACATTTGACTGATTCGGTGATCGAAATTGAGAAGTCAATTCAAAGCCGCATGCTCGCGGCATCCACACTTAATTTGAAGAAATCATGACCGGTGCATATCTACATAACTGGCTCGATATTTCATACTATGCTTATGCTTCACTGCTGCAAATATCATGAACCGATGAAGGCTTCCGCTACTCGATGGAAAGGTGTCATGATTCAAAAGTGTGAGCATGTCGGTCCGAAAGTTACAACATCACATGAAGGCAACACAACTATGGATGATCCGGAGATTTCACGTGGTGATGATCTCAATGAAAGCTCGAAGATCATCAAGATGTGGATCAATTAAAGACCTCCACCGAAAGTACAAATCTATCACGGACTTTGAAGAGTCATTGCTAAAGCAGAGATTGCGAAATTGAAGAATTGAAGTCTACGAGCTCAAGAACAAAGTCAAGAATTGAATGCTAGGATTCGAAATGTAAAACATGGGGTGACCTCCCTTAGGGGGAGATTGTTAGGAATTAGAAAATTCCATAGTAAAGAGTCGGTCACCCCAAGTGTTATCTAGCATAAGTTAGCTCGTAGACAAATCGTTAGTTACGTTATTTATTGTTTTATTAGTTAGTTATTAGTCTAGTTTAGCATAGTGCAACACCGTGGAGGAAGGACGGGTCTTTACCCATTGTATGCACGATCCACGTCCGTTAGGAGGGCGTTATGTTTGTAGTATAAATACCCTTCCATCCATGGAAGGGGTGTGGCTCACAATCTAACCTTTTACATTTATTGAAGCAACTCTCTACCAAGAACACCCTCTCTACTTTCGCTCTCTAAAATATGGCTAACATGTATTTTTATCATCCAAGACCACCCGAATCATCAAACACAATAAATATCGATCCTTTACAGAATTTAACTTAAACTAATCTAAATGTACTACTAAATATCTAACCACTTAAATAAGCTCAGCTGCACCACCAATAAGCTAAATAAAATACAAAAGTGACCTGTGTGTGACTGCAAGCTGCAACAGCCTGAAAACAACCTGAAGGGGGTCTGTTTAGAGCTTATGTAGAATAAGCTGAGGACTAAGTGAGCATTTGAGCTTCTGACCACTTAAAGTCCACCTAGCCAACTGCCTTTTGCCCCACATGCAGTCATGAAGAGCTCGATATAGCTTATAAATAAGTCGAGTCAACCTTTAGAAACCAACATTACGTGCGGAACATTAAACCTGCCAACCACCCACTTCAACCCATAAGCAGAGATGGTAAATGATTTTTTGAATTTTTCCTTTCATGAGATTACACTACCTAGTTAACCCATTTTTTATTTTTGAAATTTTTTATCACAACAAAAACTTGACTAAATTGCTATGGAAAATCGACAAAAATCATTTTTTTTAAAACCAAAGCAAGTTTGAAACTCATCAGAAACTTGTAAAAACTTTCCCAACTCAAAGAACTAAACTCGAGCACAAACTTATTGGTTGACTACTCGGTCAAAGTGGGTAAAAACCATTTTGACCCATTTTTAAAAGCTTAAACCAAACACTCCTTTAGGGGAGTGTTTTCTTCAAAACAGGTTTTTTAAAGAGGAAAACTTGGATATTGCTTAGTGGAAAACTGATTAGAACTAAAATAAGGTCTAAGGAACTAATTAGATCAAGGGAAAACGCAATGAGCACTAAGTGCTTATTTTTAAGCTAAGACATAAATTGGAAGAAACACTTTTTCATTCATTGAAACTGATATTACAACAGACTAAAAAATAAAAGTAACTTAAAACTGATTCTAAACTACTCTCTACTGCCTTATAACAATGGCATACATCTTCCTTTTATACTAAACTAAGAATGGGTCTTTTCTTCTTCATTTGTGCTTCTTTGAGCTCCATCTCATCCGTCCATTAGGTAGGTACATATGAGAGTGAATCTGAGCCATCCTTTGGATCTTTTGACGCTGGGATTGATGACCTGGAGCTGAGAGGAGGGGGAAAGGTTGGGTAGTGGGGTTGTGTTTTGGGGTTGTCCAAGTAAAGAGGATTAAGGTGAGATTAAATTTGATGGGTAATGGGGAGAAATGGGGGTGGAGTGTTTGGGGAGCAGCAAAAAGAGGGTGTAGGGTTTTGGGGGCTGGGTAAAGGAATGGTAGGGTTTGCAGGTTTTATTGGGGGAGAAGAAGTGGAGGGAAAAGAGAGTTTTGGTCGGGTCATCTGTGTTGGGTTGGGTATTTTAAATATGGGTCGTGGGCTTGGGTTAGTTTAGGATTAATTAGTTACTTGGACTTGGGATTTAATATTGATACACTGTGTAGTTAAGGGACCAAGCTTGCCAAAACTGAAAATCCATGGACTAAACATGTAGATTCTGAATTTACAATCCAAGGGCCATTCTTGTCACTCCCAAATAAACCAAGGACTAATCTTGCCAAATCTGAAACTTGAGGGACTAAACATGTAATTTCTCAAAACTTTTGAATTTTTCACCAAAGGACTAATTATGACAACTTATGATTTCAAAAGGACCTTTGGTGGCTTTTCTTTTAAAATAAGTGCTCAGGGACTATTTTTGTCAATTTTTGAAAATCGAGGGACTGAAACTGCCAATTATGCAAACTTTGTTCGTTTTTCGTTTGTTTTCAATAATTTTGCATCTGAAACATATAAAACACAACTTTGAGATATTTTCAGTATTTTGATGCATTTCGAAGTGTTTTTAGATGTTTTGCAGTTCAGATTTGACCAAAAATGATGAGTGAATAAGCACTCATCAGTAGCATAGGGTTATTCAAACATTTATATCCTTGTTTTAATGTTAAAGCTTTTCATCATCAAACTTTAATCGAGGTATTGGTTAACCAATTAAAGAATTACCTTTAATTACCACTATATCCCTCTTCTTTGCATGAGTCATAAGACCCAAGTTATTCGGATAATTACCACAAAAGTGGCGCGTAGAATTTAAAGTAAATTCACCCTTAAGATCTTATGCACATATATAGGAATACTTGGTAGCTCCATTAAGACGCACAAACGAGCGGAGAATTAGGTCAGAGCGAAGCATATTACATACCCTCATCTTTAAGGTCACAATTTAATGCCTACCAACCTTATACCCATCACACAGTTTGTTTTAATGGGTGAGCCGTTCTAACTATTTTTTGCAAAAAATCAATCAATTAAACGATTACGATTACTATGCTTAAAATACATGTTTCACCATTGTTTAGGTCGGTTTATTTTCTTATAAAATACCCTTGTTACACATAACAAACAAGCAAGTATTTAAAATAAACATATAAACAATGAATGCATAACATAATAATAAGTCATGCATATCAAATAGCCACATGCAAACCTTTTGATAAATCTTATTAATAATCAATTCTAGATACATCAATATGTATATGTTTAATTAAGACTCTCACCCGTTTTCGACAATGTACAAAGTGAGCCACATGCATCGATTCATCGATTCGTAAGTCAAAATTAAACACATACCACATAGCACATAATTGATTTAATAATAATAATTGAGGTCTTCCCAATTTTAGATCTATCAAAAATTTAGTGTATATCACTTAACCAAGTAGAACATACAATAAGCGGATCCATGACAAAACATGCATGTATTTATCATGGATATAAATCACACTTAACAATTAATGCAATTAAGCGAGTTACGCAATTTAATACACATAAAATTGCATGCAACCTAGCGTTTCTAATTCAATTAAAACTGAAGTTTAAAAAACCCTAATTAGGGCAAAAAAAATGCCCCCCCCCTAAAAAATTAGGGTTTAGGTTTTGAAAACCCTAGATCTACACATACAATTAATAACACAAGCAGTTTATTTGTTTTATGTGTTTCAGTAATTAATTACTTGTTATACAAGGCTCGTGATGCCACTGTTAAGTTTAAAATATATGAAAAACAATAAAATCATATAGACACCACAGAGTACACAGCGGAAGACTTAGAATCATAACAATAATTAATTAACTGAAGTAATGCATAATGTACCTCTTGCAATTTGCTAGATCTCTTCAATGGATGTGACAAAGTGGTTTAATGAGTTATCCCTTACCGTTTTATAACTCAAACCAATTAATGTAACAATAGTATGTTACACCACGTTCTTGTACACACGAATTAACAAACGAATAAAGAGATTGCTAGATCTACAAAACCTTGTTTTAGAAAAACAAAACCAAGCACCCTATGAAAAGATGTTGGCCGAATTTTGCAAGAGAAAGACAAGAAAAAGATTAGGTTAATGTGTGTGCACAAAAGCTATGAAAAACATTAACCCTAGCCTTTGTATATATAGTGTACAAAATCTTTGGGAACAAGTTAGAGTTTGGGTTGTGTAAATCCCCTATAGCCGACCACCATAAGCCCCAAATGGGATTCCCATATCTTTTCCATTTTAAGATTTTTCATTACAAGTCCTTCTTTTTACAGTTAACGGTCGTTAGTTATTTTCCGTTAAATACTTAACGATCGTTAATCGAGTTTTGTTTAATAATTAATCGTAATCAATTAAAATTAATTATTAACTTTAATTATCATTCGTAATGTGTGCAATCCCGTGGTCATGAGTTCGAATCCGGACATGCACGGTTTTATAAATATATACATTTCCAACATAACTTCTCTTCTATCACTCTCATTCTTAAGGTTAGTAACCCAATTCACATCAAAGATTTTTGTCCCATTTCTCTTATTGGTATCCACTAAAAGATCATTGTCAAAGTTCTTACTAATCGGCTTTCCAAAGTGATTGATAAAATCGTTAGTCACGAGCAATCCGCCATCATTGCGGGTCGAAAAATCCTTGATGGCCCTCTCATGCTTAGTGAGATGATTGATTAGTATAAGAAACGAAAGAAGAAGATGCTAATTTTCAATGTGGATTTTGAGAAAGCCTTTTATTCCGTAAGCTAGAGATGCCATGACTTTGTGCTTCATAGTCTTGATTTTGGTGTGAAATGGAGGTCTTGGATTAAGGAGTGTTTGGTTTCGTCCAGAACTTCCATTTTGGTTAACGGCAGCGCAACATCCGAGTTCTTCATTAAACGTGGCTTAAGCCAAGGCGATCATCTTTCACCTTTCCTGTTTATCCTTGTTATGGAAGGTCTTCATGTGGTTCTTTCGGACGGTCCAATCTAGTTTGATATATGGTGTTAAGTTCGGTTCTCCTGCCATTACTTTGTCTCACTTATTCTATGCCGACGACGTCGTGATCACCACGAAGTGTAACTCG
Source organism: Chrysanthemum lavandulifolium (assembly GCA_022545495.1). Classification (NCBI taxonomy): domain Eukaryota; kingdom Viridiplantae; phylum Streptophyta; class Magnoliopsida; order Asterales; family Asteraceae; genus Chrysanthemum; species Chrysanthemum lavandulifolium. Next base: position 125,286,558 of record CM040246.1, read on the forward strand.
CATGACATGAGCAACATTATTCATGTTTTGCATTTTTTTTTATTAATCTATCTAGCTTCGGGCCTTAAAGATTAATATTCATAAATCAAATGTTTACGGTATTTGAGTTTCAGCAGAGGAAGTTTCTCTTATGGAAAATAATACGGGATGTATGATAAGGTTTTAAAATGTACCTTTTTGAGGGGTCGTTTAAGCCCTTATTTGATCACTTTTATATCGTTATTACTTAATATAGTTCCTTTTCACTTTTTAGGTCTCTCGAAGGCAAATTGTCGGAATGACACTTATTTGGACGAAAAGGCGCGGATATACGAAGAAAATGGCCAAAGTCAATAATCGAGCCACTCGATTGCTAAAATACAAGGGGACGGTGTCGGTGTTACTGCGCCCGTCGAACACATGTTGTGATGATCTGAGGCCAAATTGCTTATTTTCAAGTGACGGTGTCAGCTTTAAAAAGTAGGTCGTCGCACTCGAGACGGCCTAGATTTGATCCAGACGGCGTCGGAGGTCGAAGAGGACGGCGTCACAAGCATAAGGTGGCGCCATCGCAAGACTAATGTGGCCAAGGCGAAACCCTAATGACGGCCACCCGGCGTCACAAATCATAAGGTGGCGTCGTCGCGATTGTAATCTTATATATAGAATCCGAATTTTTCGGTTTTGATGTGTAGTCTTTTGGAGTAAAAACCTAAACCGAACCAAGGTCATTTTGTACGGTATTTTAGGGTTCAAACCCTATCTTACATCAAGATAAGTGTTTTACTTCATTAATTCAATTATGTCTTCAATTACTTGTGTGTATGCTTGCATGTTCTCCATGTCCGAAGCTAATTTACTTTTGTGTTTGCTTGGGGAATATGAAACTTAATTATTGAATATTGATTGGTTGTCTCTTATCTTAATTGTTAATGATCTAGTAATGCGATAGGTCATTCGTTGTGTAGTTAATGCTTGATTAATCTTTGTGAACCTTAGACTATAACACCTAGAGTAGTTGTAGGCTAAACCATCCAAAACTCAACCTTAAAGTTAGAGTTTATAATTCCTAGAGATATTGTAGACGAGACCCTTTGGTAGTTTCAAAAAGTTAGGGACAAACGCATACCCTACGACTTTAGACACACAACGCGATTAAGAATAAGGACGTGACAATTCAATCATCAATAGGAGATAATTAAGGAGTAATAAAACATAAGTAAACACATCTTTAAACTATCATACGAGCACACAATAATTAGACATAGACTACATACACCTTAGATTAGATAATTAGATAAGTAGAGTAATCGGTAGAAATACCAACCCCTAATCCAAACCCAAGATTCGTACCTTTTCAATTTCTAAAAACATTAAAAGATAAAAATAATCTTCCTCAACCCCAACCTTAGCGTAGTAACTTCTCACTAGCATTCTTATTCCCTAGAGAACGATATCAATACCCGTGGCTTACCCTAATACTACACTACAACGATTAGGTTCACTGCCTAGGGTGTTATAAAACTTGCTCGAAGAAAAGGAAGTTTTTTGACCCCGAACGTGTTGTGTAAGCGTATCAAGTTTTTGATGCCGCTGCCGGGGAATAGAATAGCTAGTTAGTAGTCCACCTCATTTAGGTTTCTTTGCTTGATTCCTATCAAGTAAATTTTTTCTCAATTTTTAACTTCCTCGTAGTCTATCCCCCTTCTTTGTGTTTGTGTTCGTAAAGCCCTTTTCATTTGTCGCTATGGCAAGTGAAATTGCATTTGAATCATTAACAAATGAGGAACAATTAATTCGCATGATTGGATTGGTTTTATTGTTCTAATGAATTTGTAAGTAAACTTAGAGATATCAAAAGGAGGCGGGTGTAAGGTTGGATGGGTTTGATAAATTTTGTGCTTGTGTGGCTTCTATTCAACGATCATTGTTAGAATCAACTCCTTTTAGTGAGACCCTACGGAAATTTTTGAGAAAAGCCTCCTAAGTATAAACCGTCAGTTGTTACAACTTGAGGAAATGGATAAGGAGGATTTATCTAACCTTAGGCATCATGATCAAAAAGACCTAGTTTTTAAGAACATGGAACCGTGAGGAATACTTTAGGCAAATAGAACATAGTGGTCAAGTTTTTGAGAACAATTCTTATGAATCAGACCAAGAATTTGAAATGGCCAAAGAAGGATTTGAGATGCTTATGAGTGTATTTGGGTCAGATCATACTAAAACACATGATGAACATTTAGGAGATCTAGATATAATGGAGAATGAGGTGGAAACTCCAAGCCCACAAGCTCTACCATCACTTGAAGAACACGCATCGCCTATAACTTAACCGGAAGAAGTAGAAGAGACTATAGGAACCCCGATTGATATAGAACTTTTGGACCAAGTGCCACTAGAGAATGTAGGTTTAGATGCTTGTCGTCAGGACCTCTCTCTTTGTCTTAGGGAAGTTCTTGATTTTGATGAACCGGAGCCTCAACCAAAAACCTTACCCAATTTTCCGTCTTTAGATGTGAATCTTGGAATTGAATTAGGCCCCAATCCACCCATCAAAATAAATAAACCGGGTAGTTGCTTGATAAAGGTGGTAGACTCTAGGCCATGTGGAGTGGAAGTTAATATAGGAGTAACCCATGACCTTACACACTTATATCACCCATTCATGGTTGATAACAAGAAACATTATGGGTTTAAACCGGGTTTATTAGGTCAAGATTGATACTTAACTAAGAATCTTTTGAAGTTGATAGAAGATGATCCGTTTTTAGGAGAGAGATTTGATTCACCCGCTAGACGAATAGAATTAGGTAAGGTATAATAAATGGAGCACACTCCTTTGAGCATATAAATCACCCATTACCCTCTCCTCACGTAGCAAATTTCCACCCTAAGGGTGTGTATCGCTACTATCACCCTTACTTAAACCTAAGTGTAGGGAAAACCTCCCCTTTATCCGTTAAATAAGGGTAGAGTCAGGCTCGTGACTCGAACAAAAACAAGCGCTTCTTGGGAGGCAACCCATGTGTATTTGTTTTTCATTTTTTATTTGTTAGTGTCATATATCTTTTATTGATTGCTTATTCTCATGTTTAAATTTGTAAAATGCTTTATTTTGTTTTAACCTCGTCTTAATTGCATATAAAGGTATTTTACATAAATGATAAGTGTAGGGAGGATTACACGTTTTCAAAAGAAACGTGAACATGAGAATTTCAATTAATTAAAAGATATATATGTGTTTGTTCGAGTCAAATGCTTGTATCGAGTCATAATGGATGTTTTGCGAGAAATTTTCCGATTCTAAAGATGTAAATTTTCGAATTTTTCCGTAAAATCGCACCAGCTTTTTGTCGGGATAACTGTGGCGTCAAGATCGTAACCTTACGGTGTCGGGAAAGAGTAAAACAACAGTTACTTTTTCTCGTTTTCTAAGCTACTTATGAATTTGTGGAATTTTCCAGGTCTTAATTTTCTAGAAATTCTCTAAACATCCATTCCACAAGCATTATATCCTAGTTTAGTAGAGTCTTATATATATTATTACCGCCGATTTTACGTGAAGGTTTCGTTTGTTTTCTTCAAGTGTGCAGGTTTAATTTATTAAGAAGAAGATACATAAGATTGGAAGGAGCTTTTCACGCATACATTCTTCTTGAAGAAAGATTTAACCACTACTTCACACGGATCCTACCGAGCTAATCGGTACTAGTTTCTTCGTTTTTATTACCTTCCATTATCATAACTTTGATACTTCTAGGGAACATTGGGGACAATGTTTAGTTTAAGTGTAGGGAGGAAAATAAAGCAGAACTTTGAAACTATGCTTATCCTTGATTATTTGATTTGTCCAATTGTATTTGTGTAATAAACCATGAGAAAATGTCGGTTAGGGTAATTTTGGCACAAAATTTAAAAATTTTCATGACATATAGGAGTGGGCCATTAGTCTTAACAAAAGCGTCTCACGGATAGTAAGTTATATGACTAGCACAAAAACCCTTTACCACCTAAATTCCACCCAAAATTTGAGGATCGCCTTTAGATTAGTAGGAATTGAAGCATTTATCTTTAATGCTTAGTGTGTGAACCGGTAGTATAATAGATTCTAGAACTTGTTTTGTGATGCATCCCGAGATCGCTAGTAAGACTACACTTGTGTAGTTAGGAATAACTAAATGATAAGAGGCATTAGGATAACCCTTGTTTGATACCCGTAATATAATTACTTCTTCCACATCGGTTGAGTAAGTCCCCACACCCTTTGCGTTGTACTCATTTTAGTACCACGATACCCTAGTTATCCCTCGAGCCTATCCTTTTCGCGGTTCTCGTGATGTTTTGGTTTTCCGGAATATTAATGAAGAGCATTGTTTACATCCCACCCCCAAATGTACACCCAAATCGCATTAGCCTACCTTGTATGCACTCACTTTTAGTACATTATTGTTATCACACTAAACCCTTAGTTCAATTATCTAGTTGCTTGCATGAGTTGCTAAGTCGAGTCATATCCTTTGTACACAGTTTTGGGACGATTGGGACTCATGGGGAAAGTTAAAGTCTATGAAATGACGGGAAGGGAACGTTAAATTAAAATTCTCTTTATTTGCATTATAATGTACTCCAAGTGTTTTGATCTTTTCAATTCGGGTCAAATTAGTGTTAGAGTAATAAAAACTAAAGTGTAGGGATGTGCCTATAAATCCCTATCATTTTGATGCTACCGTAGAGGATGGTAGAGTAAAAGTGTATGAAAAAAAAAATAAATAAATAAATAAAAAATCGAAAAAAAATAGAAAAAGAGAAAAGAAAAAAATAGAGTGTTAAAAAAAATAAATAAAAAAAAATAAAAAAATAAAACATACGGGCTACTATCCTACATCTATCTTTAAATTTATGTTTGTTTATTTCAGAGTTTAGAGTGTCGAGTCTTGGCTTAGCAACGCCATTCTTCGTATGCTTGTAACATAAAGATTTTTGACTTACCACCACTAAATAGCCTATCCCACCAAACCCTTTGTTTCTACCATAAGCCTAACATTACAACCCTTTAAAGACCTCTTTGATAGTCTTTCCTAGGTGCATCGCCAAAGCGATAGAGGTTTGATCTATTCTCAAGCCTATGGTAATCTATGTACTAGGACGGTTAATGAGTGCTTATCTTCCATTTCAACTTGTTATATTTCATATACACCGAGAGATGTGAGTATCCAAACACCCCATGTGAGGTGCTAGTATGTAATTTCCGTGCTTGTTATGACTTTGCGGGCTTATATGTGTTGTGGATTGTTTTAAACCAATGCTTCATGACCCCTAACTTAAAAATTAATTGGCTAAAGCACATTTGCTTGAGGACAAGCAAATACCAAGTGTAGGATCTTTGATAAGGTTTTAAAATGTACCTTTTGAGGGTCGTTTAAGCCCTTATTTGATCACTTTTGTATCCGTTATTACTTAATATCGTTCCTTTTCACTTTTAGGTCTCTCGAAGGCAAATTCTTTGGAATGACACTTATTTGGACGAAAAGGCGCGGATATCTGAAGAAAATGGCCAAAGTCAAGAATCGAGCCACTCGATCTTTGAAATACAGGGGGGCGTCGGTGTTACTGCTGACGCCGTCGAGCACATGTTGTAACGATCAAGTAGCCAAATTGCTTATTTTCAAGTGATGTCAAGCTTTAAAAAGTAGGTCGTCGCTTTTCGGAAGGCCTAGATTTGATCCAGGCGGCATCAATTTGAAGAGGACGGCGCACAAGTATAAGGGGCGCCGTCGCAAGACTAACGTGGCCAAGACGAAATCCTAATGAAGGCGACCAGGCGTCACAAATCATAAGGTGCGCCGTCGCGATTGTAATCTTATATATAGAATCCGAATTTTCAGGTTTTCGGTGTGTAGTCTTTTGGAGTAAAAACCTAAACCGAACCAAGGCTTTCTTGTACAAGATTTTAGGGTTCCAAACCCTATCTTACATCAAGATAAGTGTTTTACTTCATTAATTCAATTATGTCTTCAATTACTTGTGTGTATGCTTGCATGTTCTCCATGTCCGGCTAATTTACTTTTGTGTTTGCTTAGGGAATATGAAACTTACTTATTGAATATTGATTGGTTGTCTCTTATCTTAATTGTTAATGATCTAGTAATGCGATAGGTCATTCGTTGTGTAGTTAATGCTTGATTAATCTTTGTGAACCTTAGACTATAACACCTAGAGTAGTTGTAGGCTAAACCATCCAAAGAGTACCTTAGAGTTAGAGTTTATAATTCCTAGAGATATTGTAGACGAGACCCTTTGGTAGTTTCAAAGAGTTAGGGACAAACGCATACCTTACAACTTTAGACACACAACGCGATTAAGAATAAGGACGTGACAATTCAATCATCAATAGGAGATAATTAAAGAGTAATAAAACCTAAGTAAACACATCTTTAAACTATCATACGAGCACACAATAATTAGACATAGACTACATACACCTTAGATTAGATAATTAGATAAGTAGAGTAATCGGTAGAAATACCAACCCCAAATCCAAACCCCGAGATTCGTTACCTTTTCAATTTCTAAAAACATAAAAGATAAAAAAATAATCTTCCTCAACCCCAACCTTATCGTAGTAACTTCTCACTAGCATTCCTATTCCCCAGAGAACGATATCAATACCCGTGGCTTACCCTAATACTACACTCTGACGATTAGGTTCACTTGCCTAGGTGTTATAAAACTTGCTCGAAGAAAAGGAAGTTCCTTTGACCCCGAGCTACTGTAAGCGTATCAATGTACTTCGGGTTCCTTTCCATTTGTATATCTTGGGTTACCAATCGGTTCTAATATGAAGATTACCTCAAAATGGAAGCTCTTACTAGACCGATCTTCTTTCTATAGGGAGCCATCTCACGTTTAATAAGGCCGTCCTTGAAAGTCTCGGGATTTATTACCTTTCTATTTTCAAAGCTCGTGAATATGTTTTAAAGGCTTTGGAAAGTATTCGTGCTATGTTATCATTATTTTTTTTATATTTGTGTGTGTGTGTATGTGTGTGGAGGGGGGGGTGGTCCCAAGATTAAAAAAAAAAATCCTTGGATAAATATGTCTATTGTCTCATCTTCATTCGATAAAGGCGGCTTGGATATAAGCAGTTTAAAGTTGTTTAATCTTGCCCTTCTCCAAAAGTGGAGTTGGAGATTTATCTCTAATCCAAAACTTTTATGGGTGAAAGTTATTAAGGCCTTGCATGGGCAGGAGGGTGGCTTCGACCATCAGGGGTGTAAAACAAACAGTGTTTGGGGCAAAATTGTAAGGACTTTTAATTATCTACATTCGAGTGTCATTCTTCCTAATGACTCGTTACGCTTCCAGGTGGGTTGTGGTACTCTCATTTGATTTTGGAAAGATACGTGGCTTGGTAACTCCCCGTTATATCTCTGATTCAATAAACTTTTTCAGTTGGAGCAGGATAAGGATTGTTTGATTATAGATCGTAGTTCAAATGGCCAATGGTGTTAGAATTGGTCTAGATTATAATTGGGTGTTCATAAGGAGGCTTATCTTAGATACATGTTGAACGAAATTAGCAAAGTTGACATCCTCTCTGATTCGGACACTTGTGTCTGGTCTATTGCTCATGACGGCGTTTTTTCGGTAGGAGTGACCTGTAGGCATATTCACGCTCAACTTTTTCCCTCGTTGGATCCTCCTACTACATGGGACAAGTCTCTTCCTCATAAATTGAATATCTTCATGTGGTATTTATTGCTTAACATGATTCCGCATCGTTTCAATCTCTCGTCCTGAGGTATCGGAATCTCCGAGATCTCTTGCCATTCTTGTAATGGTAATGTTGAGTCTAACCTCTATATATTCTTCGAGTGTGACATTGCCAAACATATTTGGAGGCTCGTTAGTACTTGGTGCGATGCCTCCATGGCTTCATTCATATCTCACATCCATTGGAGAGATTGGTTCAACTCTTGACACGTTTCCAAAGAGAAAATTCACCGTATGTATGCTATCATCGAGACTTTTTTATAGTATATTTGACGGTTTTGTAATAATGTCACTTTTAACTCTCACTCTATGAGGAAAAGTGACATATTTGATAATATTCGTTTGTACTATTTTTTTTGGCTTAAGTCTAAAGGTTGTATGCTTTATAGTTGGACTGATTGGTTAAAATCTCCCATGTAATTTCTAGCTTCTTGCTAGTTTTCTTTTAATGAAATACCGTCATTCAAAAAAAAATGTTAGCGTAAAATGTTTGTTAGAACATTTAACTTTATTTCAAAACAAATTCAAAATTAGAACTAACGAATGTTAGAAAGATAAGTTGCAAGGTTTTCATGATCATATGGTCTTACAAAATTCAGAAAACGAGTAGGATCGTAGTAGAATCTCAATTTGAGCAGGATCGGTCTAGGTTCGTAGAAACGTAAACAATATGATTTGATCATGTTAAAAGCCCATGTTTCTTATCTCAATTCGAGCAGGTTTGGTGTATGCTCGTAGGATCGCATGCAAGATCATTGGATCGTAAAGGACAAGATCGTCGGATCGTCAAGTGACGACGTGATGTTGTAGCTTGTGACACTGTCACAAGTTCTTCTTGTAACGTCTTTGTAGTTTTCTTTGTTTTTCCGTCCAATCAATCTCAAAACGCGTCCTTTTCATCGAATGCATCCCAAGTACCTAAAACTCAAATAGAAATGATTTAGGGCAATAATGATTAAATATATACGAATTTAGAGGCTAAATGACCCTTTAAAAAGCGTATAAAATCACACCTCATCAATAAGCCACTGTCAACCAATTTGACCTCATACATTCATGATATTAGTAGCTACCGCCTCCGTATACCCCAACATTAAGGGATAATCTAAAGTTTTTATATGGGTTAGTTTAATATTACTCCCCCGCCCTAAAATAATTGTGATGTTTTGACTTTTTTAAGTTTTTTTTTACAACTTTGAGCTTAAATATATTCTTTTATGTCATATAGTACTTGTTGCAAAATATATGAATGTATTGAGTTTAAATATATTTTCACTGGTATAATTTTCATTAATCTTTTATATAATAAGAGAACTCATTTTAGTCCAAATCGAGAGGTTCGATTAACCAATGAGAGGGCTTAATTGCAAAATTGAGCCATCTCATTGGTCAATTGGATTTTTAAGTGCGAACAAATAGGCTCAGTTTATGAGTTTTTAAAAACCTCTCCAAACATAGGCGTGTTGAAATCACGAAGAAAAAAACTTTAAAAAAGAGAGGATGATTTATAAAAGTTTCGTGCTAAAAATTAGATTATGATAAAACTTGCTTGGTAAAATTTAGATTATGATAAAACGTGTAAATTTATTAGGAAAAAAATAAAACCGTATATTTTTCTAAAAATAATTTCGTGATAACTACTAAATTTATAAGATATATCTTTCTTTGAGCATATCTTTTCCAAATTTAAAATTTAACATAAACCCTAATCTTATCTTATAAGTACCCATCATTCGGCATTACATCTCTTTCATTCATAGTTGATCGCAATAAGGTACATGCTTCTCATTGTTAGTATTTGAGGTTCTATCGTTCCAGTTTTATATTCTAAAAATTCATTTGCGCTTGATTGTTTGGAATTGTGGACAACAGCAGACACATAATATGTTAAGAAACAAAAAGAGCTTTTGGGTTATGTGGTTACGTGATTACGCACGATAATAAAGATCAAATGATTTTTTTTTTTTTTTAGCTATTTTTTTACCATTCTTTTTTATTTTCTCCTTAAATTCTTTAATATTTGTTTGTATTTGTTGTTATTTACTTATTATTGAATTTAGAGTTTTGGGTTTATGAAGAGAATGTTAAAATTAGGGTTTTGGGATACATACTGATTGTTTAGTTAATTCGGATAATTTTTTGTATGTTGATTGATTTATCAGTATCACAACAAAGTTAATTGTGTTATTATACTAAATCATAAATTATTTGTTTCTTATACGATTATTGTATGTTATCAATAATTTGGTTTCTTTGTTTCTGATGGCGTTGAATTGATTACGAAATAATTTTATTAGTTAAATACACCATCAAGAAAACAACAATAACATAAATATGAAGAGAATGTATAAATTAAGGTTTCAAATTGCATATCAGAATTTAGAAAAAGATTTTATGAAATGTATGAAGATAATATATTTGAATGCACCAAATATTTATAGTTTCTCATAAAAATTTATTGTTTTCTTATGTATATAATCAGTTTCTGATAACATTATATTTACAACTTATAAAGCATGTTGAGTTTATTCATTGTTTCTGATGATTTATAATTTTATATATCAGGATTGTGACGATTTTTGATCCGTGCTAAAAAATAAACAATATATTTTTTCTGAAAAATAAACCATGATAAGTACTAATTTTTTTGTGATATATCTTTTTTTGAGCATATCTTTTCCAAATTTGAATGTGGCAGAAACCTTAATTATATCTTATAAATACCATCAAATTTAGAACTTATCACATAACATAATTTAAATATATAATTTTCAAAACATTCTAGAACATGCATCTTATATTTGAAATCGATTTTGATGGGGCAAATTTTTTTATTATATTTTGACGGGTTAATGTTATCAATAATTTGGTTTCTTTGTTTCTGATAACTTTACGTTGCTAACAAAATAATTTTATTAGTTAAATACACCATCATGAAAACAACACATAAATACAAAAATTCATTAGATCTAAGCAACTAGGTTTCATTAGATCTAAGCAAACACTATATTAATTTAGCTAGCCATGTAAAAGATAATGAAACAAGTAATCATAATTGAAAATGAATTAAACATAATGATAGAAAGGATTAAGAGACTTATCTCTTAATGAATGAGGGTACTAAAACCCTAATAAAATTCATACACAAACTTTACTTTCCAAGTGTGCACACTTAATGCAGAAAATTTTAAAACTATATATAGGATTACACATGCGATGGCGTCACTTTATAATTGTGACGCCATCAAGTCTCCGCCATTAGGGTTTTGTCTCTTCCAAGTCAGCCTTGTGACGGGGTCGCTTTATGCCTTCAGACGTCGTCCATAATGCTCTGATGCCGTCCCACATTTATTTTTCCAAGCCGTCACTTTATAATTTCCAAAGAGAATTCTAGCTCCCTTAACAAGTGACGACGTCACTTGTTATTTATTCATTTTTCCGCTAAGCCGTCTCTAGTAAAATCTGGGCTGTTCTTATGCTTTCATTTGCAAGTGACGGCGTCACCTTATAGGTTGTGACGCCGTCTGGTGCCATTTTCTTAACTTTTCATGACTTGGTCGTTTTCTTCACATTTTTATTTCCTTTCATCCAAATATGCATGATTTACAGCTTTTGCTTTTATAGCACCTAAAAAATGAAAAAGGGACGAATTTAGGCAATATTTGATCATAAACACATTAGTTTAGGGCTTAAATGACCCCCTAAAAACGTACATTTTAAATCCTTATCGAGAGAATACTTATTTTTAACATTAGGGGGGCAATCTACAATTTTTATATGAGTTAGTATATTATTACTTATTTTCATTCAAACCTAAAAAATTGTCGTAATCCGTAAAGTTATTGTATCGACAAAAAGAAAACTAAAAATTTTTCAACGGAAATTTTAGCTGTAGGGTGTCCGTTGCCGTAACGCGCGAGTACCTAAGGTGTGTTGTATTGAGGTAAAAAATTGAAAAATACAAAATTTGTGAAAACCTGTAGAATCATAACAATCTTTGAAATAATTTTTGAGCAGTTCTAAAATAGTTAAACTTTACAACAATTGGAAGGGTCATGCTATTAATACCCCCTATGCCAAAACCCTCCCTAGTTGTACTTGTGTTTGCTTTTGTCCCGTAGCTTCTTTTTTTTTTTTTTTTTTTTTTTTTTTCACATTTTAACTATGTCCTTTATTTTGTGTATAACCCGTATTTTGTGTTTTTTTTTTTGTCTTTTAATTGTGTCCTTAAAGTTGAGTCAGGGGAGTGTTTTGTGGAACACGTTTTTTTTGAGTAATTCGTTTTTGTACGAGTGATTCAGGCATCTTCGCTATTGAAGATTCTATATGTATTTTGTTTGAGATTATAAACTGCTAGCACTTAGCAGATCAATACTTGCATTTACAAACAAAAAAAGTAAACTAACAAGTTAGCGCTAGCAGATCAAAAGTTTATAAAAGTTGGGTTTATAAAAAATAACAAGTTAGTGCTAGTAAAAAGGAACAAGTGTGGCTATTACGGGTTTATAATAGTTGGGTTTATAAAAGTTTACGATGAATATATCACCGTTTTATACAGAAGAGGTATAATTTTACGCTATTACATATATTACTTTAAAAAATGTGTAACGTTTATAAAAAATGATAAATCTAGATTTTTAATAGGCTCAGATTATTATCGTTTAATCATATGGCTGCAAATTTGAAGGTTGCAAAGTGAAAAAAATCCCACTTTACCGTCCATTCGGTTATGCCACACCAATCAACACAAGTTTTTTAAAAAAAAGTCATCATCGCCGTATCTCAGTTTTTTAACAGAAACCAACTGCTTATTTCATATAAGCAGTTTCAAGAAACAAAGTTTTTTTTTCAACATAAACCAAAAGCAGGTTCAATAAGCAACCATAACCAACTGCTTATTTCATAATAAGCAGTTTCAGATAAGCAACCATTACCATCTCCTTATTTCATAAGCAGTTTCAATAAGCAACCATTACCAACTGCTTATAATAAGCAGTTTTTTTTCAACACCAACTGCTTAAACCAAAAGCAGTTCCAATCGTTTTTTTCCAGCATCAAACACCAAGAAACATATCTGAGAACAAATCACCATCACTGGGAACCACAGATCAAACCAAATCTTATTAGATCTAAAAAGATCTAACAAACCACCATCAATGAGAACAACCCACCATCACTGAGAAAAAACCACATATCTCACCAAATCTTGTTAGATCTAAAAAGATCTAACAAATCACCATCACTAAGAAAAAACTAAAGATCTCCCCAAATCTTGTTAGATCTAAAAAGACCTAACAAGTCGTATACAAATTGTATGATTTTTTTAATACGGCTTATACAAAACCAAACAACCACAGATCTAAATTTCCGTTTTTTGAAATTGTCGAAGTTACTTCAACAAACAAAACATTTTCAATGGCGTTTTGCTTTTTAGGCAAAGAAAAAGGGCCTAATTTCAATGGGTGTTGCAATGTGTGAAGGAGGTGATAGACGAAGAATATTACCCCCGCGTGTTATCATCACTGACAGAGATTTAGTGTTGATTGGGGCATGCAAAGAAGAATTCCCGAACGCTATCAAATTACTTTGTCGATGACATATTTCACAAAATGTGCTTCAGTATTGTAGACCAAGTTGCAGCACGCTAAAGGAGTATGAATCCATTAAAGGAACATGGGACTGTATGGTTAAAGCTTCGACACGCGAAATATTCTTGCACTATCATGACCACCTACAACAGTTATTGGTCGAACATTCAAGTACTTAATTATTAATTCATTGTTTTTATTATTTAATAAATAAGTACCTAAATGATTTTTTTTAATTAATTTATCTACTTTATTAATTCATTGTTTTTTCAGATATTTCTTCGTATATGAATAACTTACTGCAAGGTTATCCAGACATGTTTCTCGTGTTTATTACCTATCAATATCGTAGCTACGGCCAATCAACAACATGTAGAGTTGAGAGTCAACACACGTTGTTGAAATTATACTTGGGCACCACAAAGTCCAACTCAGACACGTTGTTGAGTTCGCTCGATAAGATTATCATTGCGTAAGAAACTGTGATAAAAGAAATTTTTAATCGAAGAAAAAACGTGAAAAAACTTAAATGTAATATATCACTATTTACAGATTTATGGTATAAAGTTTCACATTATGCTTTGGAGCTCATTTTCGAAGAACTCCAACGGTCGATCACCGCAGAAGAATGTGGTCATCAGTTGCGGGCAATTTATAGGTTACCATGCTTTCACGAACTGCTTTACTATCGAATTCATAGCAGCTATATTAAATTTATGACTGTCAAGTTATTTTCCCCATTAATATCAGTAGTTTATATGAGTCACTTTTAATGAATGCATAAATGTCCATTCCACTCGACATAATTGATATTTTTTTTGGAGAACCCTAGCTGTTCCGTGGCCTAGTATCAGTACTCCTAAGCCTGAAGATGGTCCTTCTTGTCAAACTGACATACAAAACTTCCAGAATGTTTTTAGCAAAATGTCGTCGTTTCTCAAGAAAAATATATTAACGAAGGTGAGAGGGATATCTGATCCCGAATCTGTATCAACTCGTGAACCTGCTGTTCCCAAAAGTACTCGTAGACGTCCGAGCGCAAAGGACAAAAAGTCCCAGGCTACAAAAGTCACAGACTTGAATAAAGAACCAACCGTAGATCACCGAAGAAGTTATTCAAGATCTAAAAGAGTCCCGGACTTGAACAAAGAACCTGCGAGACATGTAACAGCCAGGAACAGACGATCATGGGTGTGGATACTTTATGTGGAAGGATGCTTTTGAACAAAAGTACTTTAGTCAAGCCTCTTCTTCAACGCAATGCTCAAACTGTGAAGCTAAAGATAATACGATTAACATGCTTGAAACAAGAAACAAGATGTTATTGTCTCAAAACAAGATGTTGAAGACAAGAATAAAGACGCTGGAGGCATCACTGGATTGGCAAGGAATCCCAAGGATCACGCATGTCAATCGGGTGCAATACTTCATGATCTTATAAATGACATAAATAATATGCATAGTAGTCGCAATTGCTGTTGTTGTAATTGTTTAATATTTTAATGTTTAACGCGTTATTGTTTAATTAAATAGAAACAGATTAGACGAATAGAAAATATAACAAAAAAAATATAACAAATACACAATACAAAAAACATAACAAAATATATATATATATAACAAGGGTTTTGCTAGTCTCTGCCCATTGGGCAAAGGATTAAGCACAATTAATGAAGACAAAATTTCCTTTTAAATCAAAAAATGCATTTAATGAACATTTATTGAACTCTAAAATTACCGTAATTGAACATCATTTTGATATTAATTAACTCAAACATTCCTTATATGTCTACCTAAACAAATGCCCAATGGGCAAGGATTAGCAAAATCCATATAACAAATACACTCTTAAAAAAAAATGTCTTCTTTGTATTTATGAGGGGTCCAAATAACCTCTCCCGAATTGGAATACTTCTTCTGTGATTTTGTCTATAGCCGACGAAAGATTTCACCACTATTTTTGCCGCCACATACAACAAGATTTATGTACGTATCTTTATAATGTCTTCAGACTTTGTAAACAACACTTAGAGCCGCCTATAAACACGGCCATCACATTCAATAGATTTGGGACCATATATATATTTGGTTTCTTGAAGATTAGAACAAAGGATTTTCAAGATGGTGATGGTTTCCTTGTTTAAATTTGAATGATATAATGTGTAAATTAAGTGAGATATCATGTTTACAGGTTTAAGAAGTGCATGTGAACCATTTGGTATATGTTCAAAATAAAAGAAGATTTGGTATAAAGTAAAATGTTAAATACAACTGACTATAAGAAATTAAATCATTCAAGCCAAATGATTTCTCTTAATCATAATTTTTAAGTTTTGTCATTAACAAAACTCCTTTCAGAAATACAGTACCATTGTTATCAGAAATTAAATAATTAATGGGTTATTTTCATTTTTAGTGTACAAAAAGTCAGGAAAGAAAATCCAGTCTAGTTAGTGGCCCCATTAAACAAGTCAAAGATTTATAAGCCGGAAATCGTGGCTGCTATTTTTCCATTTTTAATTAATTTCTACAAGCATTTATTGGAGATGATTTATGCATTCTTAAAAATGATTTATGCAACAAATTAGTTGTGTTTGGACGATTATACCCTTATAGTATACTTACATTTTCATCATCAGAAAGTATAAATGTCAAACACAAACAATTGAAGTGCTTCGTCGTTTTGGAGATGTCATAATCAACTCCCCATTTTATGAATAACGATGTTCAATTATAAATTTAGCGAGAAAAATTATTTAAATTAGAAGAGTGAGAAAAAATTGTAGTCACATAAATTAAATAAAGAAAAAGAAAAAATAAGGAGATGCATATATTTTTATGGATGCATATACTATTTATTGTTGTGGTTTCTTCTCATTCTTTTTATTTTCATTATATTTCTCATTTGATTCTATCTCAGGGAACATATGATCAATTTTTCATGTACCATCAAATTTAGCAATTTGTTTTGTGTTATTCGGAAGTTCATCTCTACAAAATGAGAATTGATTTGCACACATTAATAATTGATTGGCACAATCTAAATCTTGCATATGAGACTTGTATTGTATTAATATTCAACATTAACTACTTGTCCAGTTGAGTGTGCAAATAAAAATTCGGAGTGTGCAAATCTGACCTCTAAACAATGAGATATGTTATAGAAACCCACTTATAGTTCAACCGTACAAACCGTGAAGCACATAATACAACATTGTGATGCGCACTGTACAACCCTTCGATGCGTGCAATGATTGAAACACCCCCTCCCCTATAGGGGGTCCGTATAAACTGCCCCCTAAAATATTTTAGGATATCCAATTTGTTACAATATGTTAAAACTATGGATCTAATACCAGAAACAACCACAACACAATCAATTCACCCAACCAACCACCCTTTGGTGAAATATTTTATTACTCAATAATTCAAAAAGATAAATCCACAAACGTGTGCTTACAAAACGAATACAAAGAGAAATAGATTGTTCCCTTAAGAAGGATCCAATCTATCACACTACAATGATTCAGATACAATACACCTCACTACAATATTCTTAGTCACTACCAAACTATACTAGACTAACTGATCAAGATGATCAAAGACTGAATACCAAAAACTGTAATAAACTCTTGAGAGAGAAAGCTTTGATATATGTGTGTGTGTGTGTGTGTGTGTGTGAGAGAGAGAGAGAGAGAGAGAGAGAGAGAGCAACGATGAACGAGACTGAGCCAGGTTAGGTTCATGCTTACATAATAGAAAGTTACACTTCAACCCTAATAGATACTGGAACGTGTCACTAATAGCTAAACATAGAAACAATAATATAAAATGACACATTAAGTCCCTTGACTTAATTAGTCAAACCATAAGCTTGCAATACTAACATATTTCAACAACCCCTCTCAAGCTTATGGCTTGAACATATCAACCAAACCAAGTTTGCTACAAAACAGCCTATGTTAATAAATACTCAACCCTTTAGTAAACTGATCTGCAACATTATTAGCAGATGCAACTTTCAAAGTTTTAATAACCCTAGAAGTTACTTTTTCCCTTACTAAATGCAAATCTATTTCAAAGTGTTTAGTAGCAGCTATTTGAATAGCAGAACTGCCATCACAAAACAAGTTTACAAGCAACACGTAATCAATTCGAAGGTCTTTAAAAACTTTAACAATCCAAACAAGCTCACAAGTAATAGATGCAAGACATCTATACTCAGTTTCAGATGAAGACCTTGAAATTGTAGTCTGTTTCTTACTTTTCCAGGAAATCAGATTATTACAAAAATAAACACAAAAACCAGAAACTGATTTCCTAGAAACAAGACACTTAGCTCAGTCTGCATCTGAAAAAGCATACAGACTAAGCCTATTACCATACTCAAACTGAATACCTGTACCAGGAGCCTGCTTCAAATACCTCAACACTCTAAGAGCATCTGTAAAATGGGAGTTAAGAGGAGCATGCATATGCTGACTCAAACAATGAGCTTCATAAGAAATGTCAGACCTAGTAACAGACAAATAGATAAGTTTTCCAACCAACATTTGATACTCAGTCATATTAGTTAGAAACTTATTTGTTTCAGTTTCAACATGACTTAAAACCACATTCTGCTGCAAAGGAGTAGCATCAGGCTTACATGCCAATAATCCATATTCATTCAACAAATCCACACAATACTTCCTTTGAAAAAGACAAAGACCAACAATATTTTCTAAAACTTTAATTCCCAAAAAAATTTGAGAAAACCAAGGTCCTTGATCATAAGTTTTGAGTTTAGAAAACTTTAAACTTCTTAATTTCACCAACATTATTACGAGTGTCATCAACATAGACCAGTAAAGCCAAAAATACCCTATCTTTATTCTTTGTGTCCAAAGAATAATCATTAACACTTTGTTCAAAACCATTTTCAACCAAAGCAGTGGTAAGTTTCTCATTCCACTGCCTTGGAGCCTGTTTCAATCCATAAAGAGACTTGTTCAACTTACACACCCTGGTTTCATTTTTGCCATAATATCCAGGAAGTAATTCCATATAAACATCCTCATACAAATCACCATTTAAGAAAGCATTATTCACATCCATCTAAAACAAAGGTCACTTATTCAAGACAAATAAACCAATTAAGCACCTAACAGTGACCATTTTAATAACATGACTAAATGTTTCCTCATAATCAATGCCTTCTCTTTGATTAAAATCTTTTTCTACAAGTCTAGCTTTATATCTATCAGTCTCACTAGAAGACTTGTATTTAAGTTTCCAAATCCACTTACATCCAATGGAAATTCTACCTTCAGGCAATTCACAAAACTCATAAGTCTTATTCCTTTGTAAAGATTCCAATTCTAAATTTATAGCTTCTCTCCACATAGGATTTTCAGAAGCCTCAGCAAGAGTCTTAGGCTCACAAGACATATTTAATGTGGTAGAAAAGCACATATTCACTCTAGACAAACTAGAATATGACACATATTTCTCAAAACTCATAAGTCTTATTCCTTTGTAAAGCTTCCATTTCTAAATTTATAGCTTCTCTCCACATAGGATTTTCAGAAGCCTCAACAAGAGTCTTAGGCTCACAAGACTTATTTAATGTGGTAGAAAAGCACATATTCACTCTAGACAGATTAGAATAAGACACATATTTCTCAAGACCATACTTCACATTACTACCAACAACAAAGTCATTAAACCTAATAGGCTGACTTGTTTACCTACCAGACCTTCTCAGACTTGGTGGTGCTTCCATTTGAACTTCATGATCCTCACAATTGATTTTTTTTATTAATGCCCTCAGAGGTGATAGTTTCTTCTATCTGGGTTGTTGTGGTTGCATCTCCATCATCAATTGTGTTAACACAGCCATCTGGAGGTGTCATACCACTACCTTCCACATTAGAAGGGTCCTCCTCTTCATTATTGGGACTTTCAGACCCATGTATATCAAAAAAGTATAAAGTGTTTGCTCCACTTTCATCAAAATTTAGTTCTGACTTATTAAAAACATTTTTAAAATTATTAAAACCATCAGCAGACTCTTTTGAAATATTTGCAGACTTCATTTTAACAGGAAACACAGTTTCATAAAACCTTACATCCCTTTCAAAAAATTCCATGACCCATGGTGCATTAACCATAACCCATAACCCGGTTTGTAACCCAAGACCTGGACTGTTTTCATCAGACAGCCGGATCCCTGGGTTTACACTAGCCGGATCCCTTTGGGAAGGGATCCAGCGGATCCAGGTGAACAATAGACACAATGATCTATAAATAGTGAGCCATTTCTTCATTGTTCCTCACCCCTTTTCTTACAACTCTCTCTCTCTCTCATATTATCTTACTTTCTTCTAACCTCTGATCCTTGATCATTCTTGTAGTTTTGTTTTCTTTCTTGTGATTCTCTTTAGATCCTACACGAAGGCGAGATCACAATTTACATACAAGTCATCCAAGATTGAAAAGAAGACCTTGCTCGACTTGATCATCCTCACAAGATCTAACTAGCATATCTTGTGTTTCTTGTTTCATAAAGTTGTTGTGTAGTTGGATTGGTTCTCAATTGTAAAAGAACTAAGTATTTAGCTTTGTACCAGAAAAAATGTAAGCGATGTTGTGAGGCTTCTCCGGCGGATTGAAGGAGCTTGCTGACATAGTGCTTGAACTCTCGAGTGGGGTACTCGGGGAGTGGAGTAGGGTAAGGAAGATGTGCTTGTAGCCGAACCACTATAAATCACTTGTGTCACTACTTTCTATCCTTTTACTTTACTTGCTTTCTTTACTTACTTATATTATTGCATTTTCACTACTTAGTTATCCACAAGATTTCAAATAGACTTAAATCTTAACTTTGAAATCTAATTTTAATGGTAAAACTATTCAACCTCCCTTATAGTTTTCCACATAACTTACTGTCCTTAATCATTTTATTAACAGATAACAGACTGACATTATACTTAGGCACAACAAGAACATCAAACAAGACAACACCAGTGGTCAATCTAAGACTACCAATAGCAGTAATTTTGGCAACAGTCCCATTGGGATACCCCACAGTAAGCATAAGACTAGAAATATCAACCACGTTAAACATATTCTCAGTGGAATCAGTCATATGATGATTAGCACCAAAATCAATAATCCAACCAATGTAACAATATAACTCATAGAACCAGTTTTAGCACAAAAGAATTTTTCAAAATTTAGATTAAACAAAACATTATTATTAACAAAACTAGTTTTTATACCTGCCATACTTGTAGAGACATTAGCCGAGGGTTTCTCATTAATGAGGCTTAAGAGTTTCATCATTTGATCATTTGTAAAAGACCCAATCATAGACCAAGAAGAGGTAGATGGAAGTTGAGACACATCTGCATTAGCATTAAATCTTTTGACAGCAGAAGACTGTTTTGAAAGATTAGGATTTCTTTTAAAACCAGGTGGATACCCATTTAATTCAAAACACCACTCAATAGTATGACCAATCAGACCACAGTGTTTACAAACCATATTAGGTTTAGGTCCCCTATTTCCTCTATTATTATTGTTATTAAACCTTTTTGTGAAATTATTAGAATTAGCATTGGTCTTAACAACAAAAGTAGCAGGTTGGACCTTACTGCTAGTACCAGAGTCGGGATGGAGACCTCTATGAGACTCTTCTCTCGAAATCACATTGAAAGCCTCCTTAACATCAGGTAAAGGGTCTCTAGCCAAGATATTACTCCTAATTGGTTGGTAAACCTCATTTAAGCCCATTAGAAATTGCATAAGTCTAATTAGCTGATTATGTTTCAAACGCCTTCATGAGTAGCACAAGTACAAGCAGGTAACAAAGTCAAAGTGTCAAACTCTATCCAAAGAGAGTTCAACTTATGATAGTAATTAGGCATAAATAAGTCACCTTGTTTTAGATAATTATTCTTAGGATTCACATTAAAAATAACAGAACCATCCATCTTATTATAGGTCTCCTGTAACTCTGTTCAAACCTCAAAGGCAATTTCAGAATAGACCTGCCCTAAGTACAACTCAAGGGACAAAGAATTACCATTAGAATGCAAATACAGAGGATTACCAACATCTAAACTACTGATTAAGACTTCAGCTATAACACCAAATAAGCAGATAACAACAAACAAATGCATACAGACAAATAAGAACCAACAACAAGAAAAACAATCAATAACAACCAAGAACTAACAAATAAACCCACCAGACTTCCAAGACTGCCCAAGATCCTAGCCTCCAACACTCTAAACTCAATAACAACTAAATACAAAGAAATAAGAACTAAGCTAAAACGCACACCCAATTACCACCGCATCAGGTCTCACACCGTCTGGGAAGAGCAAGTTTTCGTACTTCTCAAGGAAGCATGTCAAGAAGTTACCCAGGGATTTTGCAGTGATATGACTAAAGTACTCAGTGAATTAAAGGAGATAAAGTTCCTTACAATGCTATGAAGATACGCAACGGAATGAACAGATCACCTACACTCTTGATTCACTTAGTCAAGAGTGTTAGTAACCAAGAATGAACCCCAATAACACCTCAAGAAACCACCATAATCAAGACCCCCAAATCCACAAATTAGGGTTTCAAAAAAACCTAATTGATCAATCCAAGAATCACCAAGAAACAACGATTCACACAACTGTCGTTGAGATGACAAACGTAATTGAACTCAATTGCACTCCAATCAAGGAAGCCCAAAATCTAAGGCGAAACCCTAGAAACCCTAATATCAAGAACCATCTGAGATCAAAGTCGCTCGACACCAAGTTAAAACTATGGATCTAATACAACCACTTTTATTTTTATTTGAAAATGGACCAAGGGCAACCATTTTATCATTGGGCAACTCATCGACATTGTGACAAGTGTCCCGTATGTGTAAGGTATTGTTTTTTGGGCAACTAAAAAGCGCTGGGCAACCGTATATTTTGATAAGGGTTGTTTCGTCATTTCACATTACATAGAAAGTACACTTTTGAATAGTGAAAGTACAATACATATGTATTCAAAATCAATTACCCACTCGCACAAAAACATTCATAGTTACCGTTTTTCTCTGTTTTTGCTTCTCGCATAAAAACATTCTTAGTTACTTGTTTTCACAAATGAGACCGTCTTCTTCGTCAGTCCCTCTCTTCCTTGTATCATCAGTTATGTCACCAGCTAGAAAGCTACAGTGTTGAGTGCAAACCACATTGGATTGATCAAGTTTGTTTAAAAAATGTGGCCAAATATGGTACGTAAATATTTTGCTCGTTGTTTATTACATATTATTTATTTCCAATTGGTTCTATGCTTTAACAAATCGTTGTTGTTATTCGATTAATACCTTTGTTATATAGGTGTTAATTCCATTCTATAATCCATTTCTCCTTTTTATGTCCATCGATTCGTAATTATGTAGGGTATAATACGTAGATGTCGTTTGTTAGGTATGTAACATAACCTCGTTCATTAAAAATTTTAGTGGCACTCTGAGACTAATAAGGAGTGGTTTATATGCATCGTATCACGCAATTGTTTACGACGTTGGTATAGATTCCATCCATGGTCCGATTTAAATTGTTGTTTTGTTGACCCTTTTAGGACTATGAAGCTAAGTTAATCATTACCAATGAACCGAACTACTTTTGGTTGATAAAGCAAAGTTAGACATAAACGCCGCATCTTGTTTAGGAATACCGCTTTGGAAGATGGATTGATCTCTTGTTTTTGAACATGAAACGCACATCATAGATTATATGCTAAGGAAACAACATAAAGTCGACGATTCTCACTATGATATGCCCTTCATTTTTACATTGAAGGGCATGCTTTACATTTTGGTCGTCGTGAGTTTTGTCTAATGACCGGTCTGCGGTTTGGATCTGTAAGCTTTGGGTTGTATACATCTGGTTCTCTAAATTTTCGTAATAGGGTATTTCCTGACAAGCAAGGGTATATTCTAACCAACTTAGATGTTATTGGTGTTATCGAGGATGAAGAGCGGTTTCGACAGATATCTGATGAAGATGTTGTACGTCTTTGTCTTTTGTTAGCCTTAGAGGTGATCTTTATGGGTCGTTTGTTGACATGCGAGGTGGATGATACACTGATGAGGTTAGTTGATAATCTAGATGATTGGAATGCTTTTCCATGGGGTGAGCATATTTGGACTCATTTATACGACCAACTTCATAATGTATTTGATAAGCACGCGGATGACCACCTTTTAAGATTGAAGAAAGATCCAAAGCATTGTCCGACATACACACTGTCTGGATTTGTGTTTGGGTTTCAGGTATCCATTTTCCAACTTAACATTTTTACTGATTTGTATATTTAAAAGTTTATGTTTTTTTTTCTTTTTATTCTCATAGGTGTGGATCCTTGAGTCGTTTGAAAAATCTCATGCTTGGTGGATTAAACATCCAAATGTGATACCAAGAGCACTTGCCTGGTCTAGGAAGTCCATCTTTAAAAGAACTGATCGTTCGAACCTTTTTTCAAACGTAAGCCTGTTAAACTTTGTTGTTATTTATTTATTGTTTATAGGTAAAAAAAAGTAAACCTACACAGAAAATTAGATGTTCCATTTCCACCTATCTAAGCCCACAATATCTTATCGACTCGATTCTTCATCAAATGCTTTTGATCATCTCGCTTTCTTTTCATTCTACCTTGAGGCTTGCCTTTGATGGCCAAATGAATTTCATAATCAACAATATTCTCAATCTTTCAAAGTGGATGAACAATTGGATGAGTTGATTTTGTACACCGCAAATTAAGGTTAACTTCCAACATCCGTCTGCTACGATTTTCATTAAAGGGTAATCTCACAACCAAAGATGTAGATTTTCTCTTCTGAAGTCTTAACAGCATGTACTCTTGTATAAGCATACAACATCCATTCTTCAACCACGCAAGCTTCCCAACATTTATCTTCTGGATTGGGCTCAAACATGCACTTCTTAGGTATGTCTGTCGTAGTTTTCTCAGACACTTGAAAATACCTCTGTTGTCTTTTCCACTCTTCTACAGCTTCTTCAGAGGCTTCTTCCTGCGCTGCCCTTTCCTTTTCTTTAGCAATTTCTTTAGCATTTAGTTCCATATATAATCTTTTATAAAATTCTCCATCATAAGCTATCTGCTCCTCTCTACTTTTAAACTTCAATGTTGGCTCTGCAATCCCTTTACCCTTTCCAATATCAGGTTCAATAACTACACCTTTCTGCACAGCTTCACCAATCTTTAGACTCTTAGCAATAGGTTTGGGTGCAGGGATAGGGTCAGATTGCTTTAGGTTGAGCAATTGTATGGCAACCTCATTCTCAGCCTTTTTTGGTTTTGGTGCTGGTGTTATTGTGGTGCTTATAATTGTAGCAGAGGTTGCCTCTGGGCTTGAAACGTCTGAATTGGCAGTGGCTATAATAATACCAAGATTGTTGCGAAGTGGTTACTTCAATACTATCAGCGGATGCAGCAACACTGGCACTGATTGCCTGCACCACTTCCTTCTCCTTTTCTTCAACTGCAGCCTTTAAAGAATCATCCAGTACTGCTTCTTTACCTTCCATGCCTCGCCTGAATTTGTACTCTCACTCCTCCCCTGTTTGGATGCATCCTCTAAACTTTGAATCCCAGCGCAGCTTGCTTTCTTTCCCATTTTCTTCACTTTCCTGAATGCATTGAACCTTGGCCTTCTTAGTCTCTCCAAAACACTTACCCTGTGCTTCAACCTCCTGATTGTTTCAGCGCGAGTAGTTGTCGAATTTTGAAGACCAGTGATCTTTGACTCCATAGTTGTGAATATATCCGTCAATTCAAGATTGAGTTTCATATTATCCTCACCACCTTGACCTGTGTAACCTGGTCCGAGAAGTGGATCATTGGAATTGTCATCATGTAGAAAGCCATTAGCCGTCAAATCATGTTGGTGTTCCAAACTACCCTCATCTATTCGAGATGTGTTACCTAACATTGCATTGCATCGACCTAGCTCGAACATCCATGTCCCCCAAATTAGCCAGTTGTCTAGGGATTCCTCCACCTGTGTTGAATTGCAAAGAACTCTCCACATTAGGAGTTGCCATTGGTTGGGTCGTTCTTACGTTTCCACTGCCCTGCCTCAGCAGTGATTTGGGGAATAAATATGTTATCACCAAAAAGTTACAAAACAACCCCTATAGTTTCCACAATCATCAGAAACTAACTAGCAGTGATTGCCCAGAACTAGCAGTGTTTTCAAGCAAGCTAGCAGTGGAAATATTATTTGCACTCCAATCTTTCAGTTTATGACTTTAATTACGAATCCCTTATAAAATGGTGTCGTATGTATCTCAAAGTAATTAACTAAACCATATATTTTTTTTGGAACCATTACTGAACTTTAGGATTCAACTACAATTACTGATCTGAGACCTACTATACATGAGTTCCAATGTGCATGGTGGATAGATAGCCAAGATTTTTCAATGACTACGTTCCCGGATCACGGTCGGGACCCAACACGACCTTGTCGATACCTACTTTTCGAGGTGGAAAAGTCACGACAACGTCTGGCCGGTTTGAAAGTAAATTCAAAACAATGCAAGAGTGGAAGTAGTTCGAACAAAAAGCCTTAAGGATCATGTAATTTCCGGTCTCGAATCGCCAAGTTTTTAAACTTGAGTGTATTATTCGAGTTCTCTTTATATTCATTATAATATAAGAATAGTAGATTCACTTTTTATAACATCACCGCCGGAATTTTCTAACACTTAAACCTTCAGGTGTTCTTGCACATGATAAATCAAGCGGTCTTGGTATACCTTTCAACTAATCTATAGTTATTTCTCGCGCCATTGTTTAATTTTAGAAATTTCATGCATATTTTTTACAGACAAACTTGATTTTGAGTCACATTTTCCAAACACAAGGATCGCTTTTTCCGATTCACTTAACAACATTTATCTCAAACTGATCGACTTGCGAATCGACGTGGACGTTGCTCGGGTTAATATTTCTTCTTCGCATTTAGTTGTATGGCGTTATATACACATGTCATCGGCTAGCTAGTCTGTTCCGGTATCTCCTTTTAGAGGAATTGAGATTCGCGTTGGCGAGAGGAAGAAAGGTTACTGTTGGAAGAAGAGAAGCTGAATGTTGAGGCCAACATCTTAAGGCTGGAAGAGGCTAATAGGTTGCGGTTGGAAGAAGCTGACATGTTGAAGTTGGAGGAGGAGAAGAAGAAAAAACGACGCGCGTTTATGAATTCGTCACATTTTCAAAAGGCTTTAAGTCGGTTACCACCCGACAAGAGGATTCTCATGGAACCTGTTTCGCCACAAAACAATCTGCAAGTTAAACGGCGTAAAATAAAAAAACACGGTCCTAACATGAACGACCCAACTATTGTTGAGGAGCTTAACAGAGTGAAACCTTGGGTAGAGGTATTGTGATACTTTTTACGAACTTGTCAATATACTTGGTTATCAATAATGCTCTGTCAAACTAATAAATTGAAGCTGTTTTGTAGGATCTAAGTAGATGGTTTCATTCACGAAACTCTTTGGTCAGTCGATGAGATTGAAGAATTCCTCTGTGATCCCGATAGACTACGGTGTAAATTTCCATGGTCGAGATGATTATCTTGTAGACCAAAATTTCGGCTTCGATTAGTTTGCTTAGACCTTGCTAGAAAAGGTTGGCTAACGAGGAGGTTAGTTTATATACGCATTCTTATTCACTTTTTCTTTTTACCACATATTTGATTTTCACCATTTCTTAAATTGGTATTTTATTTGCGGCAAATCGCATGACATATAGACCTATGGGTTGACTACATGTGGCACGTCGACCTCGTAATGCTAATCGGGCGATGGTTAGTAGTTACTTTGTTCGATTCTTCTTCAAAATGGCATGCCCGTGTTTTATGCGAGACGGACGAGGTATCCCATGCCCGGAATGATGTTGAATGTAATACATTTACTTTTCATTTCCTCCTATTTTTACGGTTTACGGTCACTCAATAATCAGGTAGTTGATGAAAGCAACTTTAAAACGACATC
Organism: Chrysanthemum lavandulifolium; assembly: GCA_022545495.1. Taxonomy (NCBI): domain Eukaryota; kingdom Viridiplantae; phylum Streptophyta; class Magnoliopsida; order Asterales; family Asteraceae; genus Chrysanthemum; species Chrysanthemum lavandulifolium. The sequence goes on from CM040246.1 coordinate 125,313,964, forward strand.
TTTTAAAGTATGAACAAACTTGATATTTGCCCCTCAAATCATCAACTTTCCTTTACGTATTAACAAACTTGATACTCACAAACTTTATCCACAGCTTTTGATCTATCAGCAGTTCTTCCATTGCCACTAGCCGTGGTTTCTGTTAAAAGATGCTATTTGATGCATACTTTGAATAATTCGTCCAATGTAACCAAAACCAAACAATCCTCCCTAAATTTGATATTTACAATCCAAATCATCAAGTTTCTTCTTAGGCACAAAATACCTTTTTGGACGGTGCTTCCAAAGTGCTAGAATCAGATGCTCCATCTCGAAATCGAACCATAATCGGCGCTTTTGACCTATCTTCCATTCTCTTCTTTCTCCTTTGAAGCTTATCCTTGATCGCTAAAGGAGTTTCAAAATCAACAATATCTTTTACATCTGTTAACCCTTGGCCTCCCTTGTCGCTCCGAACCTCTTACCCTGTGCTGCAACTTTCTGATTGTGTCATCCTGAGAAGAGGTTATTTGTTGTATGCCAATGATCTTAGACTCCATTGTAGTACATTTATCCGTCAATTCGTGTATAAGTTTCATGGTATCCTCATGATAACCTAACTAGCACTGTTTTCGTAACACTAGCAGTTTCTCTATGCAAACTAGCAGTTGGAACAACTTTGCACTCCAATCTTCCAACCAAGTTATTATTATTTTTTTACACAATCTTATTATTTATTTTTTGTTATTTATTTATTTATTTTTTTAATTCATTTTTTTGTTTTTTTTGTTTTTTTTTTTTTTTTTTTTTTTGTTTTTTTTTTTTTGACACTAAAAGGTCCAAAGAAGAAAGCCCAAAAATCCTAGTGCTCATAAACATAGTAGTTATAACTTATAAGTGTAACCCAACCACAAAAACATGATATCCACTAGCAGGACTTAACAAAAGAACAAGCGGTGGAATCATACACACTAGCCGTACTAAGATTTCCAATAGCAAGACTACCTTTGTTACAAAGTTTTGAAAAAACATCTTGAGACTTGAGACTAAGTATGCATGAAATTTACAATCCAAAAGTAGTTGATTTAAAGCCTTGAATGACTAGTCGAGCCTTCAACGTAGTTCTAGAACGTCAGCAGCTTCATACTCACCTTCGGTGGTGGAATTGGCGGTGTGTTTGCGTCTTACACTGCCATGAGATAAGGCTGCTTTCCAAAATCGAGCCCCTCCAGTTGTAATCGTTCGATCCCAGCAGTATATTGATTACCCTAGCAGCAGTTATGGTAACACAAGCAGTAGTTAACAGTTGGAGCAACATATCAGGAACTACATAAGCAGATGAGTTTCCCAAAAGCAGTAGTTTCTATACAACCCAACACCGTGCATGAAAACGTTCTCCATTATCTAAAACGTCCATTCGTAAGTAACATATTGCTTACCAGCCGTAAGCCATGTCAACAACACATACAAACACGACAATTGTATTCTTGTATTTACCTTTGACCACATAAATAAAAAGTCACTTTTATTAATTTTATACGTTGACTAACTATATCCTAATACACAGCCAATTTTCTTTTAGGTTTTTATTCCTCTCAACGAGATCATTAAACACCGGTGTCTTGCCCAATTTAACATACCTACAAGAGTGGTAACATTTTATGATAGCGGCGACACGTGTGACTATGAGTCACGTGTATGGTATGTCCGTGTTAGGGAGTGCTTACAGGTATCTTCTTATTATAACCCACTCATATTATTACTTGTTTGTTATACTTTGTGACCATAAACCATGCTTCTTATAACCAACATATATAATACAATTACGGACAACACATATAAATAAACTTATAATTTGTTATACTTTGTGATCAGACACCAATACACCATGCTTGTGAGTAGTTGCCCATTATTTGTGTCTAGTTGCCCAATAACTAATTTATTGTTGGCCAAAGTTTCTTGGGTGTTGTGTTGTAGCAGTTTGACTTTGAGTTTTGTGCACACTAGTTCCCTTCAAGTACATGCAACTATGTACCACCATCATTTCCTTACATCTATTCACCATTAATAAACCGTCCTTCTTATTTTAAATCCCAATTTTTATTTACCACAACCAACAACATAGTTTCTCATAAACATTTGTTATACTTACTTGTCTATAGTAGTAACATCAAAGGAATACCACAACCAACAACAGATTATCTAAAATATGTGTAGATTAACTAGAACCAACCAAAATAAACTACATAAATCGCTTGCTTCGTATTTTAACAATTTATTTTCCGATTTTAATTTACATTGTGTCCCATATATAATACGATATAGGAAATACATACTTAGCTACCAAGCTTGATTACTTTTAATTTACAACTACACATAAGGTTCATGATTTAATTGGGCCACATATGATTTAGTTGCCCATCGTATGTATGTGCTTGCCCAAAATATTAACTTGTTGGACACAAGTTTCATTGTGCCTTTTGTGCAATAGTTAAAGTTGAAAATTAATGGACTAGTTCCTTCAAGTACATGCCACTAGCTAGCACCATCATTTCATTACGTCATTTCCTCATTAATAAAGTTTGTTCTACTTATATGCATCCCCGATTTGGGGTTTTTACAAAATATCTATTCAATATTGAAGATAGCACAGCCACGTGCACAGTTACTCAGACTTTATGATATAAAAGTCTGAGTTATAATATGGTCGTGTATTATTACAAAAAATATAAAGGATATGTACACCTAATAATAGCATATGTGTGTTAGCTGATGTAACTAAAAAGTAATCAATATAAACCTGTTAATGGCGTGTATTTACACAACATACTCAAGTAATAATTTTTTTGTTGCATTTGGAACTAAACAAAATTCAAACTGGTTTAGTTGCCCCCAAATTGAAACTAGTTGTCCAAAATGGTTATCTTGTGGCCAGGAATCGGTTGAGTACAACAGAAGCTTCATTAATTAAACTTGGCCTAATGTGCAACTGTAATTACTTGACATGACTCAACTATTCACCACTTGACTATCCACATTAATTCAGATAGACTTCAATTCAAAATAAACTCCATGTCACCCCACCCCGCTCTTTCCCCCACCCCATTTGGGTTATATAAACGGACATCATATATCCCATTTTCATACAACTTTTGTCAGGGGACACACACTACCCACAACACAATTTACTACAAAAGAAATGGATAACTTACTTAAAGACATGGTTAACAACCTGTTTGTGCGTGACAATGAACGTGACTTCAAGTTCTTAAGTGACATGCATGCAAAGGTGATCGACCTAACTCGTCGTTGCACTGTGAGGGGCGAGCAGATCAAGCAGTTGGAGTGCGTGGTTGGGTCCAGCTTGCCAGTGTTGTTTTGGAAATCCTGCGTGAAATTCAGGATGAGGAGCTTGAGAAAACAGGATCGATGAGGCTAATGAGTGAGACTCAACTCCAAGTTCTCAAAAATCTCCTTTCGGCAAAGCTGCAAAAAATTATTAAACCTCTACTCCTACCTTGTTATGTGCTCTCTCTCACGTTCGTCATTGTCATATTTTGTGTTTTGGTATCTTCATGAATGTCGTTGCTTCGTTGATGTATTTTGTTATCCTTTAATGTATTGAAATGAAATCTATTATGAATAAAAATATATCGAAGCACATGTCAAATGTTCGAACGTTGTTTATGAATCACGAATAAAAAACATATAATACTTTTGAACACATCTATAATTTACAACATGACACTACATATCATATTTAATCCGGCTTGAACAAACAACTTTATTTCATCAATAATTTGGTGACAAACGTGGTTATTTCGATTATATAATACTAACATTTTTCGACAAGCCTCTAACAAGATCACCCGTCTATTTATTTTAACAGTTTACATATTCTACAGTCAAACTACCGGTTGTTCTAGAGCAAGCAAACGTTTTGATAAGACCGGAATACATCCGAATGACTATAAGATTTCATTTAGGTTAGCCGAAAACGTTCCTAAGCAAGGGGGATTTTTGGTGATTGTGGTGTGTGGGTTTGTATATTTTTATATCGATTGGCACATGGTCTATCGTTGCAAGTTGATGATCCTGCTGACGTCGCGCTAGCATATCGCGAGAAGATGATTCAGTTTTTTTATAAACATAGATTTTATCGTTTGTACTAACAGTTTTAAACTTATCTCCAACAACACTTTCATTGTTTTATCATGCACCATCTATTGATATATTCATTCACACATAAGCCATTAATGACTAGACAATGGATTCATAACAACTATTTACTACATTAAAGACGCTTATAACATGCATACATAAACCAATAATGATACAATACCTTGCATGCAAAACCTTGGGTACGTGTAACATTCATTCAAAAACAATGGGAGACACGACGTAAAAGTATGTACACATTTTACATCTAAATTTGTTGAACAATACATATAATCTTTCTTTTTAAAACTCCACAACTCCAGTTCATTTATTCTTCATTTGGACGTCCATTTAATCATGACATTTGGCCGTCCATTCCAAGAAAAATTAAAAAAGGGCCACAAATAGGTTTGTCAATTCATTTATTCCCATATCATTACACAAACACACTACACATAAAAACTTATAACAAATTAACCAAAAATTTTCCCTATTACTATTTCCATATTAAAATAAACGGATCATAGTTTTCATACTATTAATAAGTACATTATTAATAGTAAAATAATAATACAACCTTTCTAATATATATCAAATCTTCATCTAGATCACATTTGTACACAAGTCATAATGCCAATCTCCCAACCCTCTCTTTCATCAAAAATGTCGCTAAGCCTCCAGTTGCCTTATTTGATTTCAAGCCAAGGTATGCTGCCATTACCTTTCGTGATTGTCACTTGCCCTTACTAGGTTTTTGTCCATACTTGCTAATCTCATTTGTATACATTTATTTACCTTTATTACAGAGTACTACACGCTATGTAGTCGCGAATCTTGTAGTTGAGATTCACTACGATGGTGAGTTCATTCGGTTGCCCAAATTAACTTATGCGTATGGGCGAACCCTTGTGCATACGTTGAGTAAGTCCACAAGGATGAACTTTAATCAAATGCTTGACTTTTTGGCCCACAAGTTTGAGTGTGAGATACGGGCTTTGTATTTTTGTAGGCCACTATTTGCTCTTTCAACTGGTTTGACAATTGTTGAATGCGATAATGATATTAAAAGGATGTATGAACTTGCCGAGGAATATGGGTTAATCGGCTTGTACATTGCACATGAACCTGATAACTTATCATGTTTCTATTATGATAACCTAATTTTGGATCTTCTTGATGAGCCAACGCGTGCAAAGATAGCGATACATGATAAACTTGTGGAGCTTGCTACTTCTAATTCTGCCTATGATATTGCTGCATGGGAGGAGGAAGAAAGGCGGTCACCTCCCCTAAGAAGCCCTCCGTTCCAAACTAGAAGTCAAGGAATTGAATGTCAAGGAAAGAATCTTTTCATGGATTTTTTGGCTAGCGAAATTGTTCATGCTGACATTGGGTTCAGTGACGATGAATGGTACTATGGGGTATTTCTTGGGTCTGTATCAATGGATGTTGGGGGTTCTACTTCTTCCGTTAAGGACAGGTCTGGTCATAAGGTCTCTAGAAAACCTTATGCATGGAGGCACTGCTTTCAAACACCAATAGCGGGTTTACGGAAGGTCAAGATGTTGAGGCATTTCAAGGCTCTAACAAGAGACCGCCGTCGAGGAGGTGCAGGATTAAAAGCAGTTTGATTTTTAAAGAACGGAAGGTTGGAGTGTAGGTATTTTTATGCAGCATGCTCATGCTGTCGATAACGTTTAGAAACTGGTGTGTTAACATAACTTAAAACTGAAGATAATTTGTCTAGTATAGCCTTTTTTGTAAGTCAACGTTAGGTAATTTTTAAACATTTTTTTGTTGGTGCTTCTTATGATTACCAAAAAAAATGTTGAACAATTACATAAAATTAACATGCGATGTTTTTGTGTAACCATATGTTTTGGGGTTATCGTAGTATGCACTGCTTTTTATGTACGTTCGATGTGCGTTTACATATCTATTGTGTATGAATGCTTTATACTATGATGTATATCATGGCAACCTTGATGGGGCATCTCTGTTTTAGGCTAGCAACCCTATAGGGCAACGTTATTTTATTGGGGGTCTGTAGATAAGTTTTTTTTGCCTTTCAATAGTCAGAATTTTTTGGTGGGTGTACACGTGTTCAACTATGTTTCGGCCACGCGCATGGTAACTATCTCTTCCTGGTTTAATGCTTTATCCAGCCTTGTTTGTATTTACCCACTTTGACCTAAAAAAAAATGTATTTGACAGTTTTGCAGCTTGATTATACAATTTTCATCTTGTCTATCAAGTGTTTGGATTTACCCATTATTTGCTAACTATATACGTGCTTGCATTGTCATAACATAACAAATAAATTATACAATTTAGTCTACATATATTATGAAATACAACATAACGAGAATATATGGTGGCTCACTTGTTCAATGACGAGCATGTCATTCCCTAAGTGTATCAGTTATAGCTTGTTCAATTGGTCGGTCATTTTTAGGTGGTTCACTTGTTATTCGACTTGCAAGTGGTTGGGTTTCTTCATCACTAATGTCACTGGGTTCTGTACACATAGAATCATGAATTTCATCAGGTGTTGATGTAGTCTCACTTCTACCTCTCATACTGACTGAACCACCGCCTATACAAGATGTTGCAACATGTAGCCCCATCACACCATCACCTCTACGAACTGCAGTTGTTTTTTCCCTGCTAACATGTACACCACCAAGTCTACATGCAAAGAACCCCACAAACAAGATTGTGGTCGCTCAGTAAAATTCATTGGACAACACTTGTGAGTAGTCAAATTAAAGGTCGACCAACATTGTTATAGCGAGAGTAACCTTAGAAAACATGTAGTAACAACATGTTTATATTATTTGGTCTTGACACTAGCAAGTACTAACATGTTATAAAATTTTTAAGTCTTAATTTGAAACCTTAGACAACATGTAGTGACAACACGTTTATATGATAAATTGTCTTTGATTCTTAAGCATTATCTCCACATGACGGATGACCTATCACGCATTATTCTTAGATCGCTTGTGTAATCTAACTAAGTAGGGTAAGCTTTCCTAACTCTTTGAACTTACCAAAGGGTATTGTCTACATACCCATTAAGTTTCATAAACTTCCTAAGCAAAGGCACACTGGATGGTTTAGCCTACAACTAGCCGGAATTATATTCTAAGGTTCACAAAGATGAATCAAGCATTATGACACAACGGATGACCTATCGCATTACTAGATCATTAATCAACTAAGATAAGAAACAACCAATCAATATTCAATAATTAAGTTTCATACTTCCTAAGCAAACACACAAATAAACTAGCCGGACATGGAGAACATGCAAGCATACACAACAAATAATCAAAGACATAATTGAATTAATGAAGTAAAGACTTATCTTGATGTAAGATAGGTTTAAAACCCTAAAATATCGTACAAGACACCTTAGGTTCGGGTTTTAGGTTTTACCCAAAAGAATCTCCACCAAAGACCGAAAAATCGGATTCTATATATAAGATTACATGCGACGGCAATACCTGTTTAGTGACACGCGTGTCGCCGCTATTGGGTTTCATTGGCCACGTTAACCGACGGGCCACCTTATGTCCGTGACGCCGCCCTTCAGCTTCTCGACGCCCGGATTGCATCTAGGCCGTTCGAGTAGCGACGGCCTACTCTTTACAACCGGACGCCGCCAAAGACTTGAAAATACGATAACGGATTCTATATATAAGATTACATATGCGACGCCACCTTATGTTTAGTGACGCCGTGTCGCCGCTATTGTGGTTTCATCTTTTATGAGACCGCCATGTTGATTATCGCTAAGGTTATGATTTGATATGATTTGGCCACGCTAACCTTGCGACGGCGCCACCTTATGTCCGTGACGCCGCCCTCTTCGCTTCTGTGATCGCAAAATCTTGTTCGATTGGCATCTAGCCATTAGCACCGACGCCGCCGCCTTCTAATTTCAAAGAATCGTGAGTGTCTCGATTTTGACTTTGGCCATTTTCATATATTCGCGCCTTTTCGTCCAAATAAGTGCCATTCCAGATTTTGCCTTCAAGAGACCTAAAGCCGTCCGAGTAGCGACGGCCTACTCTTTTACAACCGGACGCCGCCACTTGAAAATACGAAGTTTTGAGTTCGATCGTCAAAAATCTTGGGACGGCGTCGCCATTAGCACCCGACGCCGCTTTCTAATTTCAAAGAATCGTGAGTGTCTCGATTTTGACTTTGGCCATTTTCTTCATATATTCGCCGTCCAAATAAGTGCCATTCCAAAGATTTTGCCTTCAAGAGACCTAAAAGTGTAAAAGGAACTATTAAGCAATAACGGATAAAAGTGATCAAATAAGGACCTAAACGAACCCTCAAAATGGTACATTTTAAAACCTTATCACCACCGAACCACCGCTTATACAAGATGCCGCAACATGTAGCCCCCACACACCATCACCTCTACGAGCCGCATTGACTTTTCCGTATAACATGTACACCACTAAGTTCTACATGCAAGAACCCCACAAACAAGATTAGGTTGGGACGCCTTGCATCTAAGGTCAATCATACTTGTTTTCTCTTTCCATCCTGCACCCAATGCATACCATTTTCTCAACCGGTTTCGATGTTATAACGAAAAGAATAGCATTCACGGTTTATATAAGAACGTCTACTAGCATAACCATCTGGTATTTTTCTCTTCATTTATTACACTTGAATGGTGTGCCATACTAGTTGGTTGGAGAATTTAATTGAAGAGTAACACACACTCTTTCTAAACTATTCAATTACCTTGTGAGTAGTCAAATTAAAGGTCAGCCAACATTGTTATAGCAGAGTAACCTTAGAAAACATGTAGTAACAACAACATGTTTATATTATTTGGTCTTCAAGACTAGCAAGACTAACATGTAATAACATTTTAAGTCTTAATTCAAACCTTAGACAACATGTAGTGACAACACGTTTATATGATAAATTGTCTTCAGCACTAGCAATCCTAACTTTAACTAGCAGTTTTTAGTCGTTAGTGTGACAGCCGTAAGATACATGAGGGACCTAGAATGACAAACACTTAAACCTTTTTTACCCCACACACCTACTTATCCTTTTATGGTACCAACCACACATCAGTTATCCTTATGGTCCCAACAATCAACATCCCCACATTCCTTGTTATACACTAGGTCACTTTCAGCGAAGAATCCAAATAAAAAAATCGTTGTCCTTTTCGTCTTTTTTAGAAACAAATCCAGGTTTGTTGTACTCTCCCGTATGTACTTTGTTACCTTATTCGTTCATATATTTATACATGAATATAAATAACTGTGCACCTTTATATTTTATATTCTATTAGTAAATTTTTTATTTAATTCAAAGTTATTGAAATTGTTATTAGGGTTTATGTTTTATAGGTATGGTCATTATACCCCTTAAAGTCTATTGGTTCATTCTAATTGTTATTATGGTTTATGTTTTATAGGACATGTCGGAAACCAACAGCATGATGTTTTTATGTGTCGTTTACTTGATACACTTTGTCCTTAAGTTTACTCAAAAAAATTCATTTCAAACTTTTTTCCATTCTGTCTTTCATTTTGTCCTTAAGTATCCATGTGGCTTTTAAAAAAAACAAAAAAAAATTATAAAACAGACACAAAAAAAATTAAGAACCATTATTGGTGAACTATTAGATGCTTTTTTATAATACATCAACCTTATGTAGAATACAGATGTATGTGTTATAAAATAGCATTTAATTGACAAACAATATTTGTTTGTTTGAAAAGTTACATTCCCATATGCATATTTTAATAATGAGATTTACTTGCATTAACCAGGTAAACAGGTCCACAATGACAGCCGCTCAAACAGATTTATTCTTGAAACAATGGAGGCGGTATTCTTTCATAATAGATCATGAGATGCAGGCACAATAAAAGGTGACCATAATATAATTATTTAACAGAAACCATGGCTTTTATTTAATCAAATATTTTACATCCATTTGCCAAAGCCTAGACCCACATTTCACAACAGCACTCAAACTAAAATTCAACACAAGATACATGACTACAAATACAAATACCAACATAAACAAGACATCGTCACCGCCATAAGAGTCGACGATCTGTGCACACACGGTTACCAACCCATTAAGCCCTTAAGTTTCAGGATAAACAAATCATTGTTACGATAGTTTAGTTCGAGTTGAGATGCCGAATGCGCATTTGCATGAGCTTTTGTTCATCTCTTGCCTGTACTTCTCTTAGATATTCATCGTTTTACGGGCATAAACATTCGCGACTGTTTCCAGCTCTTGAATAAAAGTAAGCCTCTCACGCGTAACACTGACCAAGCTAGCGCATAGGCCATTAATTTGGCGTGACATTTGAAGATCTTGGCCTGCAGCTTGGCGACAATACAACACTAGCATATCAGACCAGTTATTCGAATTTGCTTCACTTCTAAGCTGATCACACTTAGGCCGCCTAGACATTGTGTTTGCTTACTTCTTTATTACAAGTTATGACCAAATAGATATCCACTTAGCCTCTCTTAAATAGCAAAAAACAAGGCTATATCTTTTGCATAATGACAAACACAATGCCCATATGTATACAACATCATTAGACATTGAATACTATTTGCATAAAAACAAAACACATAGAATCGATACTGTTTTTCAGACTTCTACTTTATTACTTTATTTGCTTGGATGATATCTAGCACAAATAATATTAATGATTGTCTTTTATTGTATGTTTGCTTGGATTGTATCTATTCACTAATGCCAGTTGACATGCCAATTCCTAGCAAACTATTTTAACATAACGTATCACAGAAATTAAGAAATGATTATCGATTAATTTACCTTTATGCTATACTAACTTCTTCGGTATGTTTTATATCGTAAGACTATTGATGTATTCTAAAACCAAATCTGATGTGATGCTAAACACTGCGTAACAACAACACGCCTATACCAAGACAACAATGTACAACATATATCAAACAAAGGTATGTTCTAACAAAATGAAAATGGCACCATAAAGCTTAGATTCATTACTTACTGAATGATTAAAAAAAAGGAAACAAAAAAAAGATTTCAGAAACACCAAAATAAACCGAATCAGTACACCATGCCTTTCAGCTTCTCTATGAATGACAGAAGCTCCTGGGCTCGCTTCTGCTTCTTCATAACATTGACCAATATCGCTGCGGCTTCTGTCAGATCTTCGGTTTGCAGCTTGGTTAATTCTGAAATACTTTCCACACAAGAATCAAATGGGTATAAAAGCTCCAACTCTCCAATAACATAATCCCTTTCAGCCACACGTGCCCTGATTTCTTGCGCCTTCTTCATCAACTCTGCTTCATCCACCATGACAACACTCACATCCCTTCGAAAATGAACAATCATCATATCTCTAACAAAACTAGATCCTGCAACACCAGCAAGTTCTTCACAGAATGGCATAGGTGTAGTCATCCTTTTTTCAGTTTTGTTTTGTATGTTTTATTTTTTCCCCTTTGATTGCTATGTGTGTGTTTTAAATAGAAGATTTAGTTTAAGTTATAATATAATTAGTGTTGTCTCAGTGTACAAAAGTGATGCGTCCTTTGAGTTGACAGCCACCCTAGCATTTTGTCTTCCACAAGAAGTAGCATTAAATGACCAACCTTTCACATACCCGCCTTTTCATTTTCTCCCTTTTTATTATTACATATATTTGAGTTTGCTACTATTAAGATTAAAAACGAAACCACGTCAAACAAATTACGTGTATATATATGAAACCAGGAGGAAAAAATAAAATAAATTACAAAAAATAAATAAAAAATAATAATAAAATAAAATAAGATAAAATTGGAAACGTAAGAATTGCGGATTTACCTTAATTTTTTTATGGACACTTATTCATATTCTATGCTTACTTGCAATATGTAACTTTTTTTTTTTTTTTTTTTTTTTTTTTTTGCACTTTGCAGGTTTGATTTTTTTGGGGCATAAGAATACAAGAAGAGGGAACATGGCATAAATTTATTCCAAACGTTTACACATTAAAAAATAGTTCGCTAGGTATATTGTATGTTTGTTTTACCCAAATGTGTATTGTATGTTTGTTTTACCCAAATACATTTGTCAAGTTTTGTAACTAGTTGGCCAGTTTACATATGTTTGAGTATTAGACAAGCTGCATTAACTCAATAATTAATTAATAAAAGTACTGACCACTTGAGTACACGTATCACTAATAAAATTTGACTGAATGCAAATTAAATCCACTCAATCCCCACCCCTTTTTGCATACATCACAACTGGACTAAAAGTACTATTGTAGTTGCCATGAGTACACTATTTAGTTGCCCAAAGTACCATTTGCTAGCTATGCACTAGCAAACTCGTCATAAAAATAGTTTAAAAAATAGAAAGATGTAAATTAAATCCAGTCAAACCCCAGCCCCTTGTTGCATACATCACCACTTGACTAAAAGTACTATACTAGTTTCCATGAGTACACAATTTAGTTGCCCAAAATACCATTTGCTAGCTATGCACTAGCAAACTCGTCATAAAAATATTTGAAAAAATAGGAAGATACTATAAAAAAAAGTGTGGGTGGGTACTTATTTGGGGTTGTGATCCACTTGTCCATTGGAAAAAGACAATTGTCATAACTAGTTTTTCAGAAATTTTGTGTCTATATATGACGCAAACGGTTGCGTTTGCTGATTATATATGTAACAAAAACAGTTTTTGGTATCTCTATTAGTGATAGTCTTAGAAAAGAAAACATAACGATGTCTGCTGGCATGGTTTTATGTGATGATTTACCATTGGTTGGTGGTTCAAAGTTGTTAAAAGATATTACGATCGCGTACTACGAGGTGAATTGGAAGTTGCTTTACGTGATGAAGCAGATCATAGGAGGAAAGCTGTTGAAATTAGGGGCCGTGTGAACCGTAGACAACAAATGATAGCGGAAGTGGAGCTTTTATGCGGGTCGGATTGTTGGTTGCCAACTATTAATCACCTGTTAAGGATGCAAAATGAGGATCTGGCTGAGAGTTCCAAACTTCTGTTTTCTTGGTTTAGAAAACATGACCGTGTTAAAGAGCTGAATGGTTTAATTGAAAAGTTGGAGTCAATGGAGATTTGATGTGCTATGTATTAATTACATGGGAGCTGCTGCCTTTTGTTTATTAGGGGATCGTTGTTACATTTTGGAGTCACTTATCTCATCTTTGTATAGTCTGTGTATGTCATGTTAACCTATGGATGTGATCCCTTTTATGTTACTAGTATATATTTGTGGAATGTTACTAGTATATATTTTTTATGTAGTTATTCAACGTATGCGAGATAGTAAGTCACGTTACAAAATAAAAACTTACTAATAAAGTAGTAATATGAAGATGAATTTTATTTAGTTAAAAAAAGTCATAATGTGGGTGGGTACTTGTTTGGGGAATAATGAGACGATTCTAATAATGGTAGTAAGAATTTTTGTGTCTCGATAATAGAAGATGATGACGTGTTGAGTTACATACTTATTTATGTATTAGAATAATAACCCTTATTATATCATTAAAAATAAATAAATAAATTAATTAATTAAAAAAAAGACATAATTTGAACAGCACAATTGGTGATATATGCGCCAAAAATTAGTAACAACTGCTACAAGTGTTAAAAAAGTTAGTTTTTAGTACAAATTAATTTGGATTCAATTGGGGATACAAACTCAATTAAGAGTTACAACTGCTGCCGCGAAACATAGTTTAGACCCCCACACACAACATAATTCGCAACCCCTAACAATATGTTGCAATCAGTTTCGAAATAAACATCAATGGTGCCCAAGTCTTTTGCTGCAACTCACAACATGGTTGCTTTTTTGGAAAAACCAAAGGAGGCTACAGGGTTTGAACAAATTCTTAAGTATGTTCATACGTAAATCCCCAACCACTGCTAACGTCGATGTAACCACTGCTAGTGTCGCAAAAACCACCGCTAGTTTCGACGCAAAAATCATATTTGTTTGTGTTTACGTAATCATTTATATTCAAAAAGTCCATAAAGTACAAAAGGGTATGGGCGAATTAAAAGGTGGACTAGTTGCAGTTTAAATTTTAAAAGTTTTAAATTTAAAGCGCCCATATGAATGTTTGACTACAGTTTGTCAAACGTGCATAAGCAACATTTCCAAAAGCAAAAAACATATGTGGAAGCTGCATTTTACCAAAATAATGTATATACAGACATAGCAAACTTTATGTACAAAAAATTAATTTACATAGGCCATTCAACCGATACATAAAACTACAAACACTATGTGAATAAACCGATAAATTCAAACTGTTTGTAATTATGAATAAGGATTATCCAAATACCAAAAAGGAGAGAAAATCTGCATGTAAAGATTCACGTTCCTTCCCAAGTAATTTTATGTCAAATATAGCAGGAAAAATAGATGGCCAGTCTAGGAGCCTAGGCACGTGCCTACCCACAAAACACTTAATGAAAATTAATGATAACGCGTGCACGAACAGTAAAATCCTCGCTATAAATACGCGAGGTAAATCAAGGGGAAAGTCCAAAAAAAGCAAAAAAGGAACCATTCCTTCACCTACAAAAAGATTTCGACCTGCAAATCAGGCAACATAAATTTTTTAGAAACACCGAAGAGAAGTTGAAGATGTTATTCAGAAAAAGAACACGATGGTACACAGTACAAAAAGAATACATACGGACGTCAACAACAACGCGTTGCCCACGCACGGCCGTTTCCAAAAAGCCCATACATAGCCTAAACCTTTACCCCCAAAAAATAAGCGCAAAGTTGATGTTGCGACAACTGAAACATGTTCTAAAATGACTACTAATAACAATTAGTCGTTCTAAAATGACGACTAATAACCCATCTCCGCGACCATTCACAACACACCTTCACCCAAAACCCATGTCCATTCAAGTTGTGGTAGTCTGCCAGGACCATATGCATACCAAAGGTGGGAGTTTAAACCTATTAGACTCTCATTAGCAATATGGGATCTTGAAAGTGCAGGCATTTCCTTCTTAACCTCGCCGTTCGAGAGCGGAAGAAGGAAATAAATCATGGGAATTGGGTCATGGGAGTGATAATATATGTTCGGCAGATGGGTCCCGTAGGGAAGGGCGACAAAAGGAAGTTAGGGGCAACGAAATACGTAAACCAGCCCCTAACTAACACGAAACTTCCCTAAGAAAGTCAAACAACAGAGGATGAAAACTATGCCTTCTTCCTCTGTTGGTGCAGCCCGGCCCCATTCAAGTGTCGTCTACTAATTCGAGCATATCGGTTGGATAGACGGGTCTAAGGAAAAATGACCACTTGCGGGAGCCGGATAAAATAAAAGTTGCGGGTGGAAAGCTACATTACCAAAAGCCCTTCCTGCACGCGCAGAGGGGCGTGTTAGACGGAAACCCCGAAGGCCCATCAAAGTTGAAAGGCCTATCTAACTCCTCAGGGAATCCCATGGGGTGAATACGGCGGGGCCACGAGGAAGCAAGCCACCGGAACTCCTTCAAGAAAAGGATAAAGGCAAAAGACCCGCACCGGGAAAGCCAGCGGAAAAAAAGAGTGTCAGCAATAGACAAACCAGTGGTAGTATAAGTCGCGTACCACTGCTAATGTACTTGTCACTGCTAGTATGATTGTGTGGGATTAATATGTAATATTCTAGAATGTCTTCGGTAGGATGTTTTGTATTAGATAAGTATGGTAAGTATATTTATCTTGTACAATACTTAGTGTATTTTGTAAAGGACTCCTTAGCCTATTAAAGGAGGTCCTAGGTTTGAGTTAGATATAAGTTTTGGTGATATCTAGAGTCGATACACTTCAAGGTTGTAAACCCCAATACTATTCAGAGTATTCGTGTATTAACAACATATCGAGGTGTTTAGTGAGAATAACTGTTCGTTAATTATTATTCTTCTTAAGGTGAAGCACTAGATTCCGCATAGTGTTTAATAGGTTGTGTTCGTTTAGTCAGCTTCTATAGTAGATCCTTCGCTCAACTGGGATCTAAAATAGATTTTTATGTCAATGGACGAAACAATTTTATAGACCATCACTTATTCTAAAAACATCAACATCTTCACTTGGACAGAAGCACATAACGGCATCAGGTTATCAGATGTGTAGAGTTACATTCGTTTGAGTGGATTATTTTGAGCTTTATGCGACATTTGTAAACGTAAAAAAAATGCTACACTGCTTTTATGCTCGATTACTTAAATTAAATATCTCAAATTAATAAATGAATTGGTTGTATACTTACAACTGCTAGTTGTTTTTTACTACTGCTATTGTGGGGCTGAACAGGGACATAGTCGTTTACCACTGCTTGTAGTAAACTTACAACTGCTAGTTAATTTGTACTAGTGTTGAATGTTAAACCTGTTTTTTTGGAAGTGTGCATTGTCCCTAGTTGGTAGTTATTAGTAGCTTGTAGAATACGAAATGTACGTCTAGAAGGAGTCGTGGGTTTATAAAAGTAGTCCGTAGGGAAAACAAGTTGCCCTAAGTACAAAAGTTAGTTGCCAAATTTATTTTGGGTAACAACTGCTTGTTGCCCAGATTAAATAAACATGGATAATGGGATAACAGAACAGATGAAATAGTAAATACGTTGACATACAACGTTTGATACAGACAACCAACTACATATTACGATTACTACATGGTTATAACTTTAATTGTTACATATTATATAACCACTTGATTGATAACATTCAGCGACTACGAAAAATCTAAACAGTCCAATGCTTCCTTCCCACACAGACAGCGTACTAAAACCACAAACCTTCATTCCCATTTAGCCTGATCCGTAACTTCAGCCGAACAAACTCATTGAAAATGGCATTGATATATCATTAACCAAATAAAGTGATAATGTTTAAAAGGAACATGAATAGAATGGTAAGTTATAAATAAAACATACTATAGACAAGACGGTCAGTATGATTTAACAAAAGAAGAGATTCTTTGTATGGGGCGATGTAGAAAGATCCCGTATCTCCTAACATTCCCATGTCGACAAATAATTCAAGTTCTTTGTTGTACACGAATAGCGAGTGACCCAAATGGTTGCCGCACGCTTCCACTATTGGAGCCCGATCCTTTGTAAACCCAAGCAAACGAATGATAATAGGGTGGGGATGGCAAAGAGGCTTCTAAATGATCTTATGGCAAAACCATTCACGTCCAACAACCATCCACAAAACAATGGCATATCTTCATCAATGATCATACCAGAAATCACTAGAGAGGTTCCAAGATCGAAAACATAGAATGGAACTGGGAGTTCATTTTTAAAATCTGCGGTAGGTCTATAACTTTAAATTGGTTGGTTACCAAATCAAACGAAATCAACATATAAATCTTGTACGTAACACCGTCCTCATTAGTTAACTTTTCACTCCCAAATTCAATAGATAAAATGACCTACAACCGCTCGACTTTGACGTTTCAATTTGATAGTTTCACGAGGGTGGAAATTTTCAAGGCATGTCCACCTTAACGAGTTGAAAGAAAAGATGACACATACCGAAACCACTTTGGAAAACAGGATAGGAGACCTTCACGATCGTCGGGTCAAGAGTGTCCGGACGGACGGCAAAACCAAAACAAATCTTTTACATTCAATTTGATGCGTGTAAACGGGACATGTACGCAAGTGATTTTTGGATTGTCGGGTTCCAAATAACAAGACATTAGATTAGAGCCATAAACAAAACACGAAAGACCATTAGAATTGCCAACCGCAATCATAGATGAAAGCATTAAATCATATGAAGTACCGTAGCGGTCACTGTTCATCAAAAGCTAACATAAAACCTTTGTGACCACGATCAAATGTTAGCGTAAAAACACTCATCATTACAACGAACACCGTAATTAAAGATGAAGAATCCACAATCTATACTAGCCTTCCATAACTTGCAAACACTACGTAGCTGGAGTATAGACTTAGGAGGTAGCCTGCGAATGATATCTAGTTGAACATCCAGTGGGATATAGTCGGACATTTTGTTAAACAAAAGCAGAAAGATTGGGATAAAGATATGAAGTGAATAGACCAAAAGAAGAAAGAAAGATTTTGTTAAACAAATTAAGAAAGATTTGTATTGAAGAAAGAGATTGGGAACAGAAGACATTTAAGGACATGTACCGTGATGTACTATAGGGCAACCAAATATTAAATTCTGCTATATACCAAAAATTAATAAAGTATACATAACCCATATAGAAGTGGTTTGCAAACCATAGGCCTTTTTTTATATGTGCACAGGTATTAATTAAAGAAATGCCGTTGAGTTAAAAAAATATTATAATAATCGACTAATATATAGTGGAAGTAAAAATACCTACAGTATACGTTGAAAGAAAACTACTTCACAAGTCAACATTTGACAATAATTATGCGTCAAACGGACATTAAGGATCGTACCTTGAAAGACCGCTATCAATTTATGCATTCAACCTTGTGCTTCCGTAAGTATTCAAGCATCCGTTCACGGTAAGCTAACGTTGTTTGAAGAGAGTCGTCTACTTCCGAGGTCGGTTACGAGCAATCTGTACAAAATAATGCACACCCATACTCCGCATGATCACCATACAAGTCCGATTGTTCGGTACTTTTGGACACTTGTATGTGATTTTATAATCCCGGTGATATGCCCTTACTATGCAAGACCCCAGCGTTTGTTAGGTACGATTTAAGTTGTGTTTGTAACTTTCTCTTGGAACCTCGCAACCACCGCTCACCTCCCGAGGTGACCCAAGAGAGTCATAAATGTAAACAACTCCGGTGCGGATATGGAGCTCACAGAGTACCCAGTGTTTTGTATTTTCATTCATGGGAAAATACACGATATATAAAACAAATGCGAGAATATTATAAGTTGTTTATAACAAGAGTGGTATATGTACGGTAAGAGTCCGCCAAAATGACCTTTGCAACATCTCGCCAAGCCACGGGGTATGTTGTGCCATCCGAATAAGTGGTAGGCATGTTGCCACCTAGGATTTGATTGCGAAGTACACCCCGCCAAAGCCCAATCTGCATCACCGGTCTAAACAACCACATCAATTCAACCCATGCATCCAAGTGTTTGCGGACATATAAAGCAAATCAAAACGTAAACATTCGGTTCATAAGTAACAAAACGAAATAATAAACAAGTGTAGTAGACCAGCTAGGCATCGTGTTTACTCACTAACTCATTAAGCCACCCACGGTGCAATCTTCAACACATGCCAAGGCTACCCAAAATCCCTATAAGCAATAACCGCACCGGAGCCCCAAGGAAACCTATAAAGTAATGGTTCTTTAAGCTTCAAATAGTTGCGAAGGTAATCGAGAACAATAACCTTCTTCTTGTTGCATTTGGGTGTCGTAAAAGTTCCTAAACAATAAAAAATAAATATATTGAATAACATACACCCAATGATAATGATGTTAATGGATTAATAAACAGAACCTACCTCTACAAACGGTTCAATTGTGGGCGAATAGTAGCGACTAACTGGACACGTTTTGGGGTTTTCAGATGTTTCATGAAAACAAAGTTGAAAAATAAGCAGACAAACAAAAAATATTCATTTCAGTTACAATTTAATAAGGTGCTTTACATCTGAACCGGCAGCCGGGATAATAGCCTCGTTAATGACACCCTGCGATCTTGTAAGACGGCGGCAAGGAGTAGCTGATGTTTTGATACCCCATTTGCCGAATTGACAGACCCAAGCAACTTCGCGTAAGTTTGTACAATGCGCCTTCTTTTACTGAGGTTGTCGTTCAATTTTACTCTCTTTCTTTTGTTCGTATTCATATCGGAGAAAAGATCTTCCAACAGAGGTTTGTCATTAGGACCTACCACATTTGCAAATGACACTTTGTTGGGTTTAACCTGAGATTCAGGGGCTTCAGCGTCTTTCTTTGTTGGTGTATCTTCTAGGCTAACCACAACAACATCATTGTTACTGGATTCAAGGCCAACAAACGAATTTTTGTCAACCACATCCCCTTGTTGATCATCACAATCCATTAAATCTAAAGACGGAACACACAATTTTTATCGACGCTTTTGTTGACATTATCTTGGGAGGAAACAGGTCCCAACATAGGTGTGTCATTTTGGCCAACCACATTTACATATGGCAGGTTGTTGTCTTTAAACTGAGATTTGAGAATATAGTATGTTACAAAACAACACATTAAAATATTTTATTTATCGGCGATGTTTTACTGATAATGTAGATACCTCATGAGCTTTGTTGGTGGGTGTTCCTACTTCATCTCGCACACAAACAATATTGTTAACGGGTTCAGTTGGCAAGCCAATTGTTTCGAACCACATCTTGTCGTTCATTATCACAATCCATTGCATCTACTGAATTATCACCCGAAACTTTTCAT
The DNA here is from genome assembly GCA_022545495.1 of Chrysanthemum lavandulifolium. Lineage (NCBI taxonomy): Eukaryota > Viridiplantae > Streptophyta > Magnoliopsida > Asterales > Asteraceae > Chrysanthemum > Chrysanthemum lavandulifolium. The sequence continues at coordinate 125,334,553 of CM040246.1, forward strand.
CGTTTATGTAAGACGACCAATCATTACCACAATCCGGTTCTCTTTGAATTTTAAATATATATACATAAGTAGAGACGTATGCTATAGCTGATATTTAAACTATAAGTGAAATATAACGTACAATAATGGGGTCACCGGGTATTTTATTTTCCTCGTTAGGTGCAACTGGTTGAAGTTGAGTACTACTTTCACCTCCATATTCCATAACAGGACATTTTTGGGTCATGGCACAAGCTTCAACAAGAATACCAAGGTTACATGGTTGCGTTTCTTTAAGCCCATCATCATTGTCAATGTCCGTTGCATGGTCCGCATGGACAACCTTATCCCCGTTAGGGCCTACAATATGACACGACGTGGCCTGTATCGACCAATGTTTGATATAAGTGTGGACACGAACGATTATTTGAGTTTGGTATAAACATTGGAGGTAAACTGAAAAGTAAATACAAACCTTCGGATCATCGGGAGTAACGTCAGAGTCGTTTGTGGTGGCACAACTTTTAGATTGTTCAGGATCAACAACAGCATCATTATTAAGACCCAATAGTTGTTGTACTTTTGAAAGTCTGCTTTTCACAGTCCTAAACACATCAAGTACAAACGGTGTGTTTCTGACCGAATGAATGCCGTTTTCTATCATCAAAACTTTTTTTCCAAATCCAGTAACTCACGAAATAGACCCCCTGTCGAATGAGTAGTTCCCGTTTGTGCAACATTTAAATTGAAATCGTCCATGCACAAGTTTAAATTGAAATCGTCCGCGAATTCATTCGAATGCTCTGCAGTCTTGTCACCATCGTCTGTCTCTGGAACAGACAAACCATCTATAAATTGGGCGCTGGCAATACACCACGGTTGCTTCATTTCAGCTTGTGTTGCAGAAAGTTCAGCAATGGGAGTTGAATCCTAACAACAAAAAATTTAAAATTACTGATATACTGTGAACAAATTCAGGTACAAGTTAGTGGGGTCAGCAATGTAAGACGGTGTGATGCATACCGGTCCAAAGAGGTTACAACAGTCCGCTTTCCGAAACTTTGAAAGTCCTGACCAAGCAAGACCACGTGGAATGACCTTATTGTCTTTCACCCACCAAAGTGAGCTTTTAGGATAAGTCTCCAAAATCCAAATCTGTAATAGCCACAACTGTCATCTTTAAAACGTGTACTTATGCAGCTATCGTTTTTGTAAATGTTTCAAGGTTTACCAAAGTAAAGGTCACCTGTTTAGGATGAAACAATACCTTTATGGTTACAATTTAAAAATAAATCACAAACTAAAATGTGTTATAACATTGTTGTAATCTAAATTACGGGTAACTTTTATATTACTTGTATACAGAACAAAACACCAGCATTTCATAACAATAAAACAACAACATTAATTTTAGGTACTTTTGAAATGAATAAGTAATAGCACAACAAAATAGAATCAAAAGCTTTTAATAACCTGTTTTTGTAAAGAAATATGTTATCAAAGCTAGACATTCATACATTAGTACAAACTACTGAGAATTCTAACCTTGAAAGCCCAAGCGAACCCGTATAGATTGTATGTGGCATCGAACTTTGGGTTCTTTTTCAATTTTAACAAATGATCTTTTACGTGTATATGAACAATATTGACATTCCTTTGATAAAATTTATGCCACATATATTCACCCCAAGGAAATACATTCCGAGCTTCAAAATCATCAACCAAGGTCAATAAGTGTTTATGGATGCAATTCTGTCTTCTTTTCCCATAAACACCAGTGTCTGCACTACCAAACAGACACACCCTAACAACATCCTCATCGAAAGAGATAACCACCTTTTCCCATCCTTTTTCCGTCATTAACAAGGTCCAAAAGATCAATTGCATGTACATTTGTTATACCATTACTCTTTTTTCGTGAAATACACGATCGAAAAATGCGCTAGATCGTTTAATCGGTTTTGAAACTTTGCCAAATCGAAACCCCATTATCGACAAAATTCTTTCGGCCAAACCTTAACGAATGATCCCCAATTTGGAATTTTAGTGGAGGGAATCGAGGAGATGTTAGAAACATATACCGGTGTTGCAAAACATAATGCATCGAAGGCGGTCATTATCGCACGACTTTATATCCAACCATGGACCAAAAATTGTTTGCTCGAACAACCTTTCGCGGTTTTCATTCTTTGACAAACAGAGTTTAATATCCGGCAAAGAACTTCAATGTAGAACGAATCGATTTTACAATTGTACAACTTTAATTTTGTCATATGGAATTATACAGTAAAATTAATTAGGGTTTAGAGGGTTCTGTGAATAAGATGTGGTTTGTGAGTGTGTGCGCGTGATGTAGAAGAAGACGTTTAATTGTAGAAGTTGTTACAAATTGTACAAGAAGATGTTTGATTGTGTGTGTGCGCGCGTGATGTTGTGTGACTACGTGTTGAGTTATTATTATTAGTTTTATAATACAACCAGTGTAAAATGACCATATTATCCTCGTGTATAAATACAAGTTGCCCAATATCATATAGTTGCCCGAAAATACATTTTGGTTGCCCAAAAAACAATACCTTACAATACATGACATATACTCTCCAAATACGTACTTCTGTCATACCTTTGTCGGACACGTGGCACTCCATGGTTGGCTACAAGAAAATCGCTGGGCAACTGGTCCATTTTCATAAGGCAAAAAAGCGTGGTCCGGAAAGTGATAAGCCTCGGAGCGCGCGGTCTATTTGACTAATTTTCCTGATACGAGTTTTAATATGGTTGGGGATAATAATAAGTCTTGTTCGAAACCTATGAGTGAGGTGGCTAGTTCAAGTTGTTCAAAAATTGTGACTTGAAATCTGTTTGATGTTCTTAATAAGGTTGAAAAGAATGTTGGTGTAGGATTGTGCGCATGATATAATAGAATTAAATATTGTCATTAATATATGATCCACTAGGGTTGCACACAATAGCTTGAGATTGCAGCTTTATATATTTATCATAAATATACAAATAATCTAATTATACGAAATAGCATTGGACTTAATTGGTTGGACTAATTAACTAAGACGGGATTAGGCTTAAGGGGCGAAATCCCCTTCTGGGAGCTACTAGGCAGGCGGTCACCTAAGAGGTGGGTCGGGCCGGGGCTTTGATCTTTGACTTATTTAAAAAGAAAGAGATTGTATAAGATAATATCACATATTTTAAAACTAAGTAATAAATTCTTTATTTAATTAGGTAATTATCTTGATTTTGAATTTGTTAATTATCTTGTTAGCCTTATAATAGAAGAAGTAATTATTAAGTCAAAAAGGTTTTTACAATCCCTTCTCTCCCTCCCCCTTTGCTCTCGTCGGCCATACACCAACCAAGACGCGTGAACGGTTTTGTTTATGTGTTTCTGATTTGATCTACGTGTTGTTGCTGTTTGGATCAACCGCTAGCACGCTGCTGCAATTGCTTGAGGGCTAGTGTGCCAAACCATAAAGAATCTTGCTTTAGGTTCTTCGATACGTGTTGATCTCTCACTGTAAACAAAAATGTACACAAGTTTTGTGTTTTTATTTTATTAGTTATAAATTGTATTTAGATCGCTGAATCTTGGAAAATTGTTGTAGGGCTGCCTATAGAGGTTAATTTTGTGTCCGGGTTCGTTGGTGGAGGGAGTGGTTTGAGGCGATGGGGTACGTGACATATTGTGACTGCAATAAAGAACGCTCAGAGACATAGTGTAATATAATAAGACAAAATCATGACAGAAACAAATGCATACGTGGTGACTAATAGTGGAAGTATGAATGTCTACATTAAGTAATGCACATGCGCCATAGTATGCTTTTCAGGGATTTAAGTGGAAAGTCGCTTTAAGCAAAATTCAAAGGTAACTAGTCACAGCTTCACATCCTTCCCAAATTATACATAGTTGATCAAGCTATGTATAATTCACGATAAATGTTGCAATGCCTGGTTTAGTCAAACTAGTATCATGTTCGATGTTTTATAAAAATATTATTTTGGTTATAGTTGAGGTTTTTGTTTGGAAAAACTGGTATTCTCAATAACCTTAGCTCTGATACCAAATATGTCACACCCCGCTAAAGCGAAAACACAGTGTGCAACAACGTAGGGCACAACACATAAGTTACAGGTAACACCATACATGAATTGATACAAAAATATTACAAGATTACAATAGTTTAAAATACATAATTTCCCGAAAGACAAGTCATAATAAAGTTTAAACATAAGTTTCAACGATAAAACAATTGTTTTTACGAAAACAAAATTTAAAGAAATATCCATACAATGCATTCATAAAAATATCCACTTACTGGCGATCACCTAAAAAGCATGATAAAAATGGGTCAACTATGGCAATAGTTGGTGAGTTCACAAGATTAAGTACGCTAAGTAGTTCAAAATAGTGAGAAATCAATTGGTTGTAAAAGTTGCAAAATGGTCTGCTATGTATACATAAGTGTTTATGCAACGAGGTCACTACTTAACCGCTTCAGCCGCAAGACTTTTTCCCCCTAATGTCACGTGCTCTACACTAACACGGATTGGTGATACTATGAACTCCTATTAAGTGAGAATGAGGAGATGGCTCTACCCCTAAATATTCCTAAATATTCATGACTCATAAATGAGTTAAAAAGTAGTGTAATTGAAACGGGGTCTTAATGATAGAACTCAAGCATCAAACAAGCATACATACCATTTGCATAAGTTGTGAAACAAAAGTTCAATCAGCTCAAAAAGCTCGTATAAATACATCCAAATTAGTTTGAGTAATCGTGTCATGGTTTTCACACCAAAACAAGTAAAGAGTAAAACGGGGCTGTGAAAACTCACATTAACAAGTAAGAGCGTGAATGCAAGAGCGGTACAACAATATCACTAGGGTAAACCTCGAACTTATACCTTCTTAAATGCGACCTAATGCAAGTAAAATAGTTATTAATAAATAAATGATATGCTCGGACAAAAATAACGTCAATAGTTAGGTCACCTATTTAAACTCTTAAAAATGAGTTACTTTAACAAAAAAACGTAAATATGTCCAGAACTTATTTAAGTGACCATTTTACCAAGAGAAAATGTGCTACTGACCAAATCCCTAACACACCTAAAAATATCATGTCTTAGGAGTAATTAGGAATTTTTGGTTAATTTTTCAATATGTTTAAGTCTATCAAAAAGAATTTACAAGTCAAACTACCACTGAAAACAAAACTATTTGCACACTTGATTTGTGTCGACTCATTGGTGGTATTATACCTTGAGTCTTTTAGAAAGACCACATGGATTTGAAAGATAATAGATAATATAAAGTTCCAAAAGTGGAACCAATAAATTTTACCAAAATTTGTGGAAGATATGGTCATGCAAAGTTGGCTAAACAAAATTTCCAAAATAGGCCAGTTTTACAACAAGTCTTGTGACGACTATTTGGGGGTTCAAATCCTTGAGTCATTAAGCAAGACTACTTGAACTTTAAAGCTAACACATAAATAAAATACTAGAAGTGGAACCAATCATTTTTACCACTTAATGAGAAAGATATAACCAATAAAAGTAAGGTTATGAAACATGTTCATACCTGACAGTTTAACACCTTAACTTCTAACCAATGTTTGAAGGCTCATATCCTCAAAACTTTTCATGAAATCACATGTGTTTTAAAGATAAAATGTAAAACTAACTTCTAGAAGAAAATTCAGTGGTTTTTAATACAAAATGAGAAAGTTGTGACTTTGCAAAGTCTAGTCAAGAAATCTTCCTAGAAATTGCAGATTTACACCTTGTCTTGTAACCACAGTTTGGACGACCAAAATCCATATTTTTCCACAAGACAACTTAGTTTTGAAAGACAATTCAAAAAAAAAGATCTCAATGTAAAGAACAGGATTTGTGGTTGATTAATGAGTGAGACAAGGTCCTCCAAAGTCGACCATATCTTCATGACAACAAACTGTCTCAAAAATCTTACTCTTTCACAAGCTTTTTTCTTATACCAATCACCACAAATGACAACAACAAAGACCCTAAATCATTATAACAATCTTTTTAGAGTGTTTTTAAGTTCATATCAATTAATATTCAATATGTATACTTATCCATTTAATTACATGTTAATAGAGACTCAAACTTATACAAAACGAGAGTTTATGGTGCAAGATTTGGTATAGTACCTTCTTAAACCTAAACATACCTTTTTAACTTGGAATGTGAGATATGAAGGACTTAGCTACTGAGGTTTATTATGGTGGTAATGAGGTCCTTTGGTGGTTAAATGACGGGTGATTGTTGTAGAGGTGATTATGATGTAAATAGATATGGTGTTTATCTTGAGTTTGGTGATGGCCGGCATTTAAGAGGGAGTTGGAGGAGAGATTTTGAGTATCTTATGTTTGAAAGTGAAGTGAGTCTGTGGGGAAGAGTGTTGAGTGTTTAGGTTAGAAAGGGTAGAGTGTGAGAGTGGGTTTTGGGGAAGAGGAGGGTGATGATGGTGTTTTGCATGTGAATTGTGATTGGGTGTTTGAGGTGGTGCCGTTTTTTGGGAGGAAAAAGAGGGGGAGATTTAATTTTTGTTAGTTATTTTGTATATAATGTCTTAAACGTAAATAATTTAGCGTGCAAGCGTATTGTCGGGTTACATTTTGTAAGACGTAAACACGTAAAATATACTACGTTTTCAATTACGGGCGACACTAACTATTGAAAAACATCTAAGCATATCATAGACCATTTATTGACGTTTAACTAAAATCGTAGGTCGAAGGTATGTTCGTAACGCAATGGTGCCTAAGGAAAGTGAACACAAAGTAAGAAAATGACCCGGCTAACTCAAGACTAGCTTAACAAGTATATATTTATTCAAAGATGTTATAAGTTATTATCGGTTGCAAACCTGAGTTTAGACGGTTGTCACACATACCCATACAATGACACACACACCCTCTTCATGAGATCGAAAGGGGTTTATATTCGGTCATCATAAGTGGCCGGTTAGGGCCTTAATGGGCTTGACATGGACTTGGTCCATTACTTACATTAACATGTTACCTACTACATACTAAAGCCCAACAGACTATTACAACTAGTACATGTTCCATAGACTCTATAATCATTGCCACTTCAAATGTTAACAAGCTGTTAAAGTAAGTTATCCAAACAACCCCTGATAACAACGTGTGAAGGTTAAAATAGCTGTTGAAATAAGATATCCAAACAGCCTGTAATTATCACGAATAAAGGTTAATTAGTTGCTTCGATAAGTTATCCAAACAACTCCTAATTAACTTGTTATGTCATTATTACGAACATTTTTCAATATATATATATATATATATATATATATATATATATATATATATATATATATATATATATATATATATATATATATATATATATATATAGGTTTTACAAATAATTGGGTGAATTTAGACCCTTTTGACCAAATAGACTCTTTATAGATAAAAGATCCACATCCATCAACCCATTCATAGATAAATGGGTTGAAATTTCCTCTTTTGATTCTTAGGATTGGAACAAACCTTATTTTTCAATATACCAATCAGTAGTGCATTTGAGTAATGTGCAAAAGAGCATCGAGTCTTTGAGCAACCATTCGACAGCAGACTTCAGGTAAAGTAATACTTCACGAATTGCTTATTTGAGGTGGTGGTATTTGAATGTTATCAAGCTTAAGTGGGCCAAATCAGCTGAATCCATAGCTAATTTTCTGCTCTACTTATAATCATAACTCTATAAGCACAAAACTTTTAAAAAACCAATCCCAAACACCCCCTTACACACTTATTCAAGCAAGTGACCTACATATTCATATTTATTTAAACATATAACAAATAAGAACATGCACCTACAATTGTATTAAAGGGACTGCAAAATAGTAGAATGTTAAATTAATGGATGATCCTTACCTTGTTTCAGGTCGGTTATTTTAGCTACAAAATCTTCATGCTTGAAACCCCCTATAGACATTACACACCATGTTATTAGTTTTAACAAATGATTTAAAAATATAACAAAAATTTATTGATCTCCACATCTTTTAAGTGAGTCCTAAATTTTGTACTTAATAAAGTTTATAAGATTAAAGGCAAGTTTATGAAAAAAAAATTTATGCCAAGCACTTGTCGTAGCCAAGTCCTGCATTATAGTCACCAACCTTACACAATTGCTCTCAAAAGTTCTTTTTGTAAAACAAACAATAAAGCATGAATTCCTACGCAAAGGCCACATATTTACATCATATAAAATGTTGTTAGATGAACACGAACCATAAGTATAAAACACCTATTTTTTTTTTTAAATATGGGACTTTAACTGGAATTTGGTTGATAAAAGTGACTATCAAAACATTGATTCCTGAAACATCTATTCTTTAGACGCCCTCTTTAGATTCTCTCCATATGTAAGTGAACAAAACCCACACTCTAAACCACGTATATTGACTCGTGAATCACAATCCAGGATCATCATTACTAATACAAATACAAACAAACCTGATGAACATGAGTCTCATAGTAAGAATGTTCCCCAATGTGCAATGAAAACCCAATTTCAAAATTTTCAAGTTAAACCATAAATCATCAAAATAAAATGTACGCTCTTATCATCAAAGAACTATTGAACTCTAATAAATCCGAGGTAAAAAGAAACATAAACCAAAATCAAGGATCAATCACACATTTGTAAATCAAATTAAAACCGTTCTTGGAAATCATATTTCATGATTTAATGAATCACATATATATAGCAATTGAAAATAAAAAATACATGATTGGAGATTAAAGATTCAATTTTATCCTCAGAACCCTAATACTTTCAATTGTGACATCCATGTGGGCGTGTCATGAGTAATTGCGGCATGTAACCCTAATACACGAGCATAAAACAAGAAAAAAAATCGATTAAATGTACATGTTCGCATTGATTTTTTAATCCAAATCAAACAATACCAAAAAAAATCATACTTGCATGTAGTAAAATTTATCGATTAATCCTTCTTAGTTTGAATAATTTGATTGCTGGAAATTAGGATGATTTATTTGGATTGTAGGCAAGTTTTCAATTTGGTTAGGTTGTTTGATTTTTGTAATGAATAATGCTAGACTCACTCGCAAAATCTACAAAAATACACTCTGACGCTAAGTTAATGGGTTATCACGATTTTCAGTAGCTTCTCTTCTCTTTATTAAACCAATCACCATAGATTTTCGTGAGTTTAAGATTACCTTTTCAGAATAAACTGAACCCTACATGTTTTCCTCTTTATGTGTAGATGCGACATGTGAATAATCAATGAGTCATCATTGAAGTGACATTCTTTTGATGACATGGAATTGGTGACTGGGCATGTATTCCTTCCTTATATAGAGTGAAGATATTATAAAAGTTTAGACATAATATTTTCAATATATGATCGTTAAAAATACAACATTTTATTCAAATCCAATAACTAAAAAACTAAATAAATATAAATAAATATAATGCATGCCATCTTTAGGAAGCAAGACATGAGTTGACTTTGAAAAACACACATAGTCATAGTCATTGGCGTGCCATATACACTTTCTCTCGCTCTTTGGCCTTTGCTTCCAAAACCCTTTTGCATCTTTACAAATATATACTATACATTATTAACACCTTCATGTGTGTGCTTATGCCAAACAAAAACCAATTATACTCCAAACCTACTAAACTATTGTCATCTCATTATGGCCTTTTCATCTACAATAACTCCATGGAAGAAGCTCTTCATTTTTATACTAGCCACCCTCCTTATCATCCCAACCTTTTCGACTAGTCGTGGAGACATGACAACAATGTCAACACAACCAAAGGCAAGAAAACCCGATGTCACGGGCTCATCCCAAGATCGGCTTGGAATATGGCTCAGTATGCTTCCTAAAGGGAAACCAGTACCTCCTTCTGCTCCCTCGAAGAGACACAACTCGGTGATCGGTTCGAAACGTCATAACTGAAGCAATTTCAGTTTTCTTGATATGAATTTTGGTTTGCTTTGACAAAGGGGTTAAAGCTAAAGAAGATAAGAGCTACAAACAGTTGACCTGTTTTTTTTTGTTTTGTATTGTGGCATGGCATGCATACTGTTTTTGATGTGAAAGTTTACTAGACGAGGATTAACATTTCAACGTTATTGAATGTTTCTTTATAAAGATTAGATTAGCTACAAACCTGATATTGTTTGGGTATTAGCGGAATGATAATTAATTATACTGTATAGATAAAGATTTCTTTCATCAAATCTAGAAAGGAATAACTTTTATACTTTATTAGAGTTTGAATGTTAATTTGATCAATAAAAGTATAAGTTCATTTCTAACTTTTCGTCCAAAATATATAAGTTCTCAAACATGGACTTTGGAAATCTTCATACTCAATGTAATGATTTAGAGATAAGATTGTGAGATATGCATGTGAAATTCAATGAATTTGTACAAGTCATTCGATGGACTTGACCGAACTTTCATCTTTAAATTCGATGGTGTACGTGTATTACGATTTACTGTATTATTTGTCTTTCTAGGAACTTTCTTTTTCAAATGATTATCATATTACCTCTTTTTCATGATTGTAATCAATAAAGAAATATCAAATTTATACAAATAATCATTTCTATATGTAAGAATGAGCTTTTTGGTTATACTGCTATCAATACGTATGATTTATATAGTTACACATAAGCATGCCCATTGACCAGGGTATCCCCGGTTGATAGGATGTCCATGCATGTCATTTCGATGGCTTTTACAATGTCACATTCGTCGGCTACCCTATTTACTTTTTTCTTGGAAAGCACAAATATATCCCAACAAACTACCACTTAAAATTGAGGGAGCAAAAGAAAATTACACACCAAAATAGGTAGAAGCCAAGCCAACAGAAAACAAAGAAACTCAATACAAAACATCCTACAATCAACAACTACCTAACATTATACAAGGGATTCATCCTCCAATTTCTTCAGGAAATTTTAAATATAAAACACCTAGAAGAGAGCCATAGGAAAGTCAAGATACGTACTTGCACTAAAACATCTTCTTCGAAAATGGATGAATGTAGCTCGTGTGTGCAAGATGCGTACTTGCACCCGATTTACCACTACATTGTTCACCAAAGTTAAGTATTTAACCTTTTACATAAACTACTGTTATATATTTTGTCATCCATTCGCTAGCTTATCGCCTATTTATGTATCATTATCGACTAATCACACATGGTTACGCCGCTTGGTCGTTTCGAGCCAACTTCAAAGGACTAATCATGCTCTTCTAAAATATAAAAGGAACGTAGGTACGAGTTGGTTAATTTTGTTGGAACAAGATAGGAAAAGTTTTAGAATAGATTTTTCTACGATTATTTTAATACACCAAGAAATATTTCACATGGAGCTTGTAGCGAAATTTATTGCTTAAAACATGATAGATTTACTTCGATTTTCTAAATTTTACAAAACATTCTCACATGGAGATTTGTTAATTATGTTTTCTTCACCAAGAAACTTGTAATTTAGGTAATATATATAATATAAAAGTTAATTTGATTCACAAGATTATTGCATACTCATACTAAGATTGTTTCATTTTGCAAATGCATATAAAAACAACCTTTTGACTTTTCTGCCCAAGGTTACGGGATTGATAAAATAATGTAAAACTGGAGGAAAATATTACATTAAGATTTATAATTTATTCAAAAAAAATTGAACCATACTTTTCTCAAGTATAAAAAAGGAGCACGGGATGCATATAAAAATTGTCTGCCTTAGCATGCAAATTATCTTTATGGATAGCCTAAGATTAAGGTAACTTTGTGTCTATTCAAAGGGTAATTTTACCGAACTTTGAATTTAGTAAGAAAGAACTTTACTTTTTCATCTGCACAATAGGTAAAAGATCCCAACTTGTGCAAACCTTGTTGACGTTGTATAAATCTTTGTTTTCCTCAAGGTTTCTAGCGGTGGCGGCAATTTCAACGGCGGACAATGATCTTTGACAATGGTAGTGTAAGAGACGAGATATTTTTTTTTCTTGTCCAAAGTAATTACTTGTTAAAATATATCATAAAGTTCATCTTCTGAATCAAACTTCATACCAACACTTGGAATATCTTGCATAGTTTCAACAAGAGTGTTTTGGACGGGTTCCACATTTAACAGATTTTGTTCGAAAGCATCGTCTAATGTCTTATTTGTAGATTCAATACTTCGACATCCTATAGAGACGACAAATTAAATATAAATGTTACGTGGTAACACTTTCAAAGAAAAGTTCTTCTGACATAACTAAATGACAAAAATAAAATATAGATACACATATCTATGAAATCACTGTACTGTACATATTTACTATCAACCCCAACCACTAAAAGAAATTCTAATTATTGAAAATAGACTATACGTTTTAAAAACGGATAATCAAATAATCAGCTGTTGCAAAACGTGGTTTTAAAATATAGTGTTTGGATTTTGATTATTTTGTTTGATATCGCATTAATGTATAATCGCTTTTATAGTGTTTGTGAATCGATTATTTGTAACTTAACTTGTAAAATGACTAAAATAGACATGTTAAATAATTTATATTTTTTACACACCTAATAGATATAAGTAATTTTTTTTAGCAAATAGATAGAATAACTTAAAAAACTAAAGATGTAACATTTCAATGATTATATTTTTATAATACATTTAATAACTCAAATTCATATCACATTACTTTTGAGAATTTTTTTTAAAGTTTTATGCAGATCTCAACATCACAGTAAAATAAAAAAACTCAAGTAATAGTAATATAATTGTTGGCAGATTTAAAAAAGAAAAAGAAAATAAATAAATAAATGTTAAGATAGAATTGGAGGAAAAAGACAAGGAAGTCACTAGTGGCAAGTGACAACCAATAAGAATCAAGAAGATAGATGGCAAATCAGTCATTTTTTGACAAAAAAAGCAAAATCACGTTTCCTTGCAGTAAGTCTTCACCTGCTTTTGCATAACTGCGTTTTGAAGCTTGGATAACGCAAAAAATCACTTTTCTTTCTTGCTTTGCCAAACACTAGAAAATAGATTATAGCATTTTGGAAACGCAATAAGCTGATAATCTGTTTCATAAAGCAAATCCAAACACCCACTAATATTTGTTTACTACTATTATATACCACTATGTTTTCATGATGATCTGCACACAGTGACCATGAAAAGCTTTATGGAATCACATCTTAAGCATATATGCATGGGACATTGTATGTACTGCGTAATAAATTTTTGGGTTAATTACATAAATTGTCATTGTGGTTAGGTCATAGTTACAGGTTTTGTCCTTAATTCTTAATAATTACACCAATAGACAATAGTCAGTGGCGGAGACAAGGACGGGGCACAAGGGTAACGTGCCCTCCTAGCGAAAAAAATTGCAGTGTGATTTTTTTAAAGTATCCAGCTTTTTTCGTAATTTGACCCCCCTCCCCACCCCCAAGAACCATTTTGTAGCGTATTTTCTAAAATCCTTTGAACAAAATTTTCTGGCTCCGCCCCTACTAATAGTCCTTGTGGTTGTCCATTTTGAGTTGTCCCGTCCTTTGACCGGATGGGCGTTTTGGACTGTTAACTCGAGGACAATTTCATCTTTTCAACCCCAACCTATACAATCCTTAATCTCGGTTCATCTCCACCCCACTCCACTTCATTTTCACTTCACTTCTACTCATAATACTTCACTTCACTTTCACATGCAATCCTTTATCTTCCATTCATCCTTCTGATGGCTCGAAATGACCATGGTTTCACAAAATAATTTTTGGGAAGTTTGTGCAGGTTCAGAAGATCCAGCAAGAAGATACGGTAATGATCTATTGGGTTTCTAGGGTTTGTTCTTAATTTTTTTAGATTTTTTATAAATACTTCATGGTTGTTAAATTGGGTTATGGTGTAGCTAATTAAATATTGTTTTTTGTTGTTTTTGATTGTAGATGGTCACCTAAATATCTTTTTCTTTGAAATCCACCATGGCGGGATGTTTACACCAACACTTGAAAGAACTTATGTGAATTAACAAGTATCATACATTGATTGAATTGATATTTACGAATTTTTGATAAATGTTCTAAAGGAAACTGTGGTTAAACTGGGTTATGCTCTAGCTGATTTAATGTACTACCATTTTTGAGACCACAAATAAGCTTAGATTATGGCCTCCATCCTTTGACTGGTGATGGTGATGTCTTAGAGCTATCAAAATATGTTCAGGATAATAAGATCATTAGAGTGTACATTGAACAAGGAAGTACTATAGTGGAAAGTATGTTTGCTACACCTAAAATGGGGTTTTAATACAAGAACTAGATGATCAGTTAAGAAGGGATCCTATAGATATTGATAGCAGTCTTGATGTAAATAGGAATGTAATACCTATGTGTTCTAAGAATTTAACAAAAGAGAAGGAAGTGGGAACCTCTAAGGACAATCCTGTAAGTAATGATAAAGGTCCCTTGAATCCTAGACCTACAGTAAAATTAGAACATGAGACTGGTCCATTTGATGATCTTGATGAAATACTTTGTGAGTTTACAAACAATGGTAATAGGGTAAATGAGACAAAGTTTGGTGCTAATTTCATAAAAGTGAAAGTTGAGAGGGAGAATGAGACAAAAGAAGAGGGTGATGTAAGTGGTAGTGAGGCAGATGATTCAGAGATTTGGATTATGATCCAAAAAATGATGAAGGATTTGTTGATGATGAACATACAGTTGAAGATGTGCATGTAAATATAAAGCATTTCAATTTCAATGCAGATCCAATAGATCCTCTAGCTGTATTTGTTGAGGTTTGTGAACAACGTATAAAGGCTGTTGATTATGACTCATTTGGCAATGACTTAGATGATAGAATTAATCCTGAAAGGATAGAGAAGAGCTTAGGAGATTAAGAAGAATAGGCAAGGCAAAAATCATTGCTCCCTATCATTATGGCTTCTACTAACGCCATTAATTTGGTGATAGAGAAACTATGAAGGCAAGAGTAAATAAACATTCAGCTGAGAGTAGGAGAAAACTAATTATTGAAATAAATGATAAGGAAAGGGTTAGAGTTTGATGTGAAGGCACGATACCAATTTATGAAAGCTTTTTTGGCAGTGAGATTATTGTAGCTAACAATGTAATTTCACAAACCAAAGGTGGTCTAGTATTTAGGGAGAACAGAATAAGTGGGGGACGGAATCTTTTGGGCAAATTAAAAACAGTCAAAGGTAAGGGTACAAAGGTCATTGAACCAGAAAAAAGACAAATACCCATGTCATTATACAATGCTTGCTATACACACTCCTGAAGGCAGGTGGGAGGTTTAAACATCAAATGATGAGCACCAGTGTCTTCAATGTAGATCATTAAAAGCATGTACATCTAGTTTTTTATCAGATCATGTTCTGTAAACATTTCCATCTAATCCTAATGTTCCTGTGAGGGCTATTCAAGATGAGATGTAGAAAAAAAATGAAATTGGAATATCAAAGATGAAAGCTTTTAGGGCAAAGGGTATTGCACGAGAAAAATTGTCAGGTAGTTTCCGGGAGCAGTATGCCAAGCATGGAGAATATTCATGAAAGTTAATTAATCAAAATCCAGGCACAACTGTTAGAATGATGTCCAACAAGAACCAAATATAGAGTCTTCAACAAAACTTTACTTTTAATCAGGGTTTCAAAGCTTGTGGCAGAGAAATATTAGGATTATATGGATGCTTCATGTTAGGCCCTTTTACAGGTCAAATACTAATAGCAGTTGGAGTTGATGCAAATAATGGGATTTATCTAGTAGTATCCTATAGTTGTGGCTGAGGCGTCTTGGTGTTGGTTTTTAAAATTACTTGGATATGATCTCGATATAGAAAGCAATCACAATTTCACTTTCATTGTTTATAGGAAAAAGTTACACATCTTACTTTCTAATTTATCATATCTTTTATCTTAATGATAACATCTAATGTTTTAAGCCAATCCTTCACTGTCTATAGGGACTTGTACAAGCCATTGAAAAGACCTTTCCAACTGTTGAAAACAGGTTCTGTGTTAAGCATATTCTTGAAAATATGAAGTTAGTGTTTAAAGGTGGTGCATACAAAGACATACTTTGGAAAGCTACTACAGCCAATACTATAGTTGAATTCAACAAAAGAATGGAAGAAAGTAAGTCATATAATCGTGCTGCTTATGATTGGTTGTTAAATATCCGAGTTGAACAATGAAGCAAATCACACTTTTCATTAACTAATTTACAATGGATCATGGCATACTTATGATTTGCCATGTACGTATGTTGTATCTTATAATATTTACACCCAGGGCCAAATGTAATATACTCTTAAACAACATATATGAGGTGTTGATAACGCTCAAAATGAGCATGTTTTTAGTTGCGTTATCGTTGGTTTTGTGCATGATAATTGGTTATATTTCTACATAATTGTTGCGAAATTGCGTAGATAGTATATTTTTATGTAAATGTAGCCAGATATCGGAAAAGACGAATAAAAGTGTTGAAAATGATGAATATATGCACATTTGGATAATTCTCGAAAAAGAGGTGAAAGAAGAAACCACACGAGGACTCAATGATTTGAAGCACTAAGAATTTCTGAGTTTCTACACCAATAAAATATCAAGTTCTATTGAAGAAATCAGTGCCGAAAGCAAAGAAAAAGCATGCATCGAGCTGAAACGAGAAAAAGACAAAAATACTGTACGGATGGACTCCAGCCGATCGGTCGGACCCCGCAACTGGATCGGTTGGATGGTGGCCAAAGGGAGGAGCCGATCGGTTGCATCCCGCAACCAATTCGGCTGGGCAGTCTGCTGTTACAAATTCTCGCATTTATTGAAAACTTAACTTCCCTTAATCATTAGAGTCCGATCATTTTTAGTTATTAATTCCTGGAGGACGTTTTTACTTGTCTAAGAAGGGTATCTCATGCTATATAATGAACCTAGAGCTATGTACTAGGTGACACAACCTTGACAGTAATAGTCTTACACCAAAGCTATTACTAACTAATTTTATTCAGCCTAAAAGTCGTATAGTAGCTGTAAAACGTCCAGGAGTGTATTGAGCTCAAGTCTCAATCACTTTGTAGTGTTTTGGAGTTGTTACGGTTATTCTAAGGCGATTGGAGGAGTGTATATTGCTATAGTTTCACGAATTAAGTTCTTGTAATCCAAAGATAGGTATACTTTGTTACTTTACAATGAACTTCTATTTTTATGAGTTATATGAAAGTTATGTTTGTTACTTGTGTTTTGTTAATGATTGTTATAATGGAGTAGTTCTTGGATATACTTGTGTGTAAGATGTAAACAATTGTTTGAGTTTTCTTATCTATGTGATGCATGATAATTCTTCTTGTTTAATGAGTTTGTTGAGATAAAATCTAGTCTTACTTAATTAGTTGGTAATAACATTTAAAAGATAAAAATCCCAAAGGATTTCTCTTAATGTTTTTATTCCAAAACATTAGTGCACGAACTAGTATGGGATATGATGATTGACACTTGTCATATTTACTTATTAAAATGGACTTGAAACGATTTCAACACGAAAATGGCCGAAAGGGTTCGTAAGAACAAGTTAGATAAGAATCATTTTCAAACAAATGAATTTCAAAAGAATAATCAAATTGGTTAATAGGCCGAAAGGATTATCTATGTGATTGTATTCTAAGAATGATTTTTACATGACATGAACCATCGATTTTAATCATGTGCTTACGCTTTGTGCATTACTTCACGTTTACAACAAACTATCATGAACACTCTATACAACTGGCTATGACTTGCACACAAGTATATGTTTTCTTTAATTGGTTGCTAGAATAACAAATTTGCGTAGGAGGCTTGACAAACCTTCTTGTCTTAAACAAATCAAATTACCACAAATCCTTTGGGACAATCTTGAATTACCCACATTTACTATCACGGACGAGTACACTTGCTCGTATGTGTTAAATATAATTATCCGGTAAATCGTAGTTATAAATTTAAAACTTGAACACGCAAGCAGCACATCAAGTTTTTGGCCTCGCTGCCGGGGATTTTAATTGTTTTGAATTGATTTTTCGGTATTTTGATTTGTTTAAGGTCGTTAGTATTAGTGTTTGTTCAATCTAAAAAAAATTTGGTTCGAAGGTCCAACCGGATCGGCTGGCTGTCCAGCCGATCGGTTGGAGCTCTCGGAAAAAATTGTGCAAAATTGTTCTTTTTAGTGTCTTGAGTGTCTTGAGTTTATAGTTTAATGTCTTAATTTCTTCAGTTAATTTTTAGTTTTTAGAAGTTAGAGGGGTTAGTTTTAATGATTAGCTATTAAGTATGATTTAATGAATTTATGTTAATTAGAGTTTTAATTAAGGTTTTTAATGATAAAGTGTTAAACTTATTTTAATTAAATTGGTTAATGATAAGTTGCAATAATTAATGGGAATTTAAGTTAGAATTTATTGTCATATAAAAAAATAATAAATAATTTCAGAAATCATCCAAGCCGATCGGCTACAACCCGCAACCGATCCGACTGGTTTGTTTTGGTAAGAAAATTTTAATCAACCGATTCGGTTGGGAGTTCAGCCGATCGGCTGGAAGTCTCAGTAAAAATTTCCAGTTTATTTTATTTTCAAGTTTTAGCTTATGTGTTTAGTATTATTAAGTGTCTTAAGCTGTTTCGATTTCATTTTTAAGTTTTTTTAATTATAACTAACCCTTAACACTAATGATTTGGTTGTTTGTGTTTTTGTTGGTTTTGTTGTAGAGTTAGTAATTTTTGTTAGCATGGGAAGTTTAAGCGGAGTTTTCGGAATATCTAAGTAACTTGGATAAGATGTTCAGGGACACGGGAGATTCATTGGAAAAGTTAGGAAATATGTTTGAGAAAGGGAAAATGGAATTTGAGAAGATAGAAGAAGTGGGAGAAAACAAGGTTAGAGTGCCAAAGGATGTTGGAATCACTCCTAAACCATAATCAAGTGTTAGTAATTAATATGTAATAGTTAGCTTTATTATGGCCTTTATGTTTGTTATTAGCCTTAAGCTTATGTAGAAGACCCATGAGCTTAGGCCCAAGCCCATTTAAGAAAGGATGGAAACTAGGAGTGTTGCCCTAGCTTTCCTCCTATAAATACCTCATGTAAACCTTCATTTGAAGGTTGGTTGTTCAAGTTTTCTTTCACCTACACTCTACGCCTAACCGTATTATTCTAACCATCTTGTGTGTGTGTTTTGTTTACTTGTTCAATCGCCTCATCTCTTTCTTATAAGCTTGTGTTTGTAAAACTAGTGACCTAACAAAGGTATCAATCGCCTACTAGTTGGGTGAATCGTGTTTGTTTTTGAAGTGGGTTTCGTCCCACGCCTAAAACGCACATTTGATACTTTGGTTCGCTTAAAACTTGTTTTTACACTTTTAATCCAAGATTCTTGTACTTTCAACGCTTTAAGGTGTTAAAATACTTGTTTTTGGCAAAAGTTTCAAACTTTATGCGTGGATAGTTGTTTTGATCGAGTTTTGAACGAGGGTTCTATCCTACTCAGAATCGCTTTTAGAGGCTTTGGTTCATCAAGTTTCACACTTTTGTGTATTTTGGTGTTATTGAAGCTATTTTATCACACAAAACCGGTTTAGAAACACTTTTGGACGTAATCAAAATTTCGAGCATTTCTACGCCGTAGTAAAACCCTAAAACTACGCTGTAAGTGCTTCCTTGGTTTGATCTTCATTTTCGTGGTTTATTCCGTGTTTTCTTACTTGGATAAGTCCGAAAATACGTCGACTTTGGATATCTCTTGCACCGTGATAGTGTAAAAGATCATTTGGGCAAAACCCTAAAATTACGCATAAGATAAGCTTACGCCAGAAATCCTACGCCTAAGATTTTTCCCACGCCTAAGCCTAGTCTTACGATAAGAAAATCCCACGCCTAACTTTCTACGCCTTTTGTCTACGCCTAACTTTAGTGCTTTTCCTACTTACGCAGAAGCTAAATCCTACGCCAGAACTCCTTATTGTTACGCGTAACTTTGGTGTTTTACGCATAAGTGCTACTTGGTTCTTGTCTTTTCTACGCCTAAGGACACTTCATCAACAAAGGTTCATTCGACTACAAAGATCCATTTTACCAACACAAGTTTTCAACATGTCTCAACCACCATACTCTAACTATTTCCTTACACTTATCCTCAACGACAACAACAACTAAGTCCACAACATCAACAATGGAATCAACAACAAGCTATTTATCAACAACAATTTAATCAACAACATACTCCACAACTTGGTGCAATTCCCCACCACAAATGGTTCAAACACCGCCAAGTCTTCAAGTTCAACCCTACACAAATGATTTCAATCAACATCCATCAAGGAACACTATGAAGGAACCCACTTGGTTTGCAAAGATGTGTGAAGCTTTAAGCACCAACAATCAATTCATGAAGTCGATCACTGATAGACCTCCAATGCTCACTCCAGAAACTACGATCAATGGGTGATAAGGTTCTTTAGGTTTTGTGATCCAAGAAGCCACATGGAAAGTTCTTAAAGAAGGTTATCTTGAAGGTCCATTTGAGATGCCTACCGTCATTGTACCCGGAGATCCTATCGCTATTCCACCAAGAGATGAACAAACCAACATTGCTATCACATGCACTTGAATCCTCAAGAACTTCTCCACTATGAAGCGATGAACTTGCAATGGAATATATCCTCTTAGGATTACCAAACCCAATTCTTCGTAGTGTTGATGCTCAAAAGACCGCATGTAAAATGTGGATCATATTCGCCTTCTTATGGAAGGATCGGACTCAATCGAGGATTTGGAATCCAAAATTTACTTGGCTTATGAACACTTCATGATTGAACCCGAGAGACACTAGAGTCCTATCATCATCGCTTTTCGACATCATCAATGATTTGGATAAACACAACATCATCATGCCAAGAATTGCGTGAATACTAAGTTCCCGAGTAGTCTTGGTCCCGAATGGGAGAAGTATGTCATTTTTCTCCGCTGCGAAGAATATGCATCATTCTACATATGGATTGTTGTACGATTACTTGAAGCCTCATGAAAAGGAAGTTGATCGAAAGGATTCTCCGTGCTCAAATTGCTCCACCTACACATCCGGACAATCAACAACTTGCCTTATATGCTCAACAAAGTTATCCTCCTCAACAAGCAACTCAACCCATCGCCTCACCACACCAAACGATCAATCACAACAACCTCAACAAAATCAATTGGTTCCTTACAACAACAACAATGATCAAGCACTTCATAGTCAAACTAATGAGGAATCCGATCCGCTCAAGCATTGCAACAGGATTTGTTATGATTGCTAATGCTTTTAGCCGTTATACAAACAAATCCAACAATCGATTCGCTCCTCATCCAATACACGAAATCAGTCATGTGAACAATGGACGAGTTGAAGTTCGTAATCGTGGTTATGGTCGCAAATGGGAGGTGGTCAAGGGTTTAATGCTATGGGTAGGAATAACAACAGAGCTCAAGTGGTAGAACAGGAAATGCTCGAATGGGTTGAATGGTCTTCGATGCTACAACCGCAATGAGAAGGACACTGGCTAATGCATGCCCAAAGCCAAGGACTAGGGCAAGGCTTATTTCAAAGAGGCTCTTCTTTGGCTCTTAAGGATGAAGTCATGGATCTCTCACAAACAAAGAACAGAGCTTTATGGCGTATGCGCACTCGATGATGATATGGAGGACTTGCAGCCAATGCAATTGTTATGTTGATGGCTAATATGCATGAGTTACACATGAGTGACACAGCCCAGTTAGATGACATCGATGGCTTGTCTCGTGCACCAACAAACCATCATCATATCTCGAACTAATATCTCCGCCAATATCTCGAATCCGACGGATCGATCGCTCAAAATGAGTCATCTACATCTCATTCTCGACGATTTTCAAGTTAACCTCAGAGTTACATTTGACGATCAAGATGACCTTATGGTTTCCTTTGATAATCAAATTGACTCGTGGTTGTACTTGAGGATCTAAAGAATGATCATGTTGTGACTCACGCTGAACAAGATGAACTGTTGCCTCATCCGATTTTGCTCGCTTAATTCAAGACCATCAAATCAAAATGGAGGAATGTTATGCATTAAATAAGGACTTAAAAGCAAAATGCATCGTTAACCAAGGATTTTGAATGCTTACAAATGCAACTCAACTTTTCAAAACTCAAGAAAACCGTGAAAAGGTTTTGAAGCCGCTTTTGCTAAATCTCATCAAAACGAAAAATATTTAGAGAGACAGATGCGTGATCTAGCCGCTCAAGAATGCTTTGTTGTCCGAATAGAACAATCAAACATGAACATAAAAGGCAAATTAACGCCTCACCTTGGAAAATCAAAAAGCTAAGGTCGAGTTGTTAAATTGTCAAAACAGCTCAAGATACAAAAGCATTCAACAAATCGGTAGATGACCTTCTTGCGTAAATTATTGGCTTGCAAAACAAAATTAAAGAGTTTAAAACTGTTGTTTACAAACATGGTGAATCAAGAATAGCTATTGAAAAGTTTACGTTAAAACCCAATCCGAAAGGATATGGACCAAATCTAGTCGACATAAACCAAAGCTTTCACTAAAAACATTCAAACCAAATCCTCAAGTTTCCAAAGCGTAATATAAAATTAATGATATCATTATGAGTGTTGTTGAATATCATCGTCAAGAGGAATTAGATGCGTAAGACGAGAGTCGATCAAAATTAAAAACCTTGTTTACAACAAACCTTTAATTATTCAAAACCGGTCACTTTCACACACCAACGGATTCTTCTAACACACCAAGGGTTATCATCAAAACACCGAGTCTTCTAATGTTAATCCCCAACCGATTATGCACAAATTTATGGTCCTTTACCTTCAATTAGTGAAGTAAACTCAAAACCCGAAAATCGCAAAATTCTTAGATATTTTGACATTTTCATGGTCGACCTCAAAACTTTAGAACATGAGATAGAACATCATTCAAATCAAAGTTCAACACTTTCAATCGCCTTTAGCGAGAACAAAGAGACATTTTTCGAAAAATCTTTACCAAATGTTAAAAATTTGAAAAGTTGTGCATTAGCTTGGGAAAAGGATTTTCATAAGGAACTTGAGTGATGAAGGTCGCTTTCGAGAAAACCAAACATCTATTTCTAATACTAAACGCAAAAGAAAATGTTGAGAAAAGATGTTGATCGACTCTTGGAAGATGTTATCTCGTACGATATCCATAATGTTGTGTTATTCTATTCTTTGCCACATGCATCCGATTATATCTCTCGCGATAATGTTGACTCGTGGTAATCGCTGAGAATACCGATAATGTGCTTCGATCGAGTCTTTAAAAGTCGAAAATAAACAATTACTTAACGAACTTTACAATGCAAAACGTCGCCTTCTTTGGTGTGAAAAGATATTCACAATCATCAACTTAGTTTTCAAAAGAAAATCGCTCAATTGAGTGCAAAATCTTCTCGATCCTAAAATTGAGCAACTGGATGATCAAAACGTGTCTTTGAAAAGTCAAATCTCAAAATATGAACAAGAACTTGTAAAGTTAAACAGAATATGGTGTCATATTTGATTTACTCAATAAGACTCGACATGAAGCATCAAACGAACTTGATCACTATCTTGCTCACACTAGAGAAGTCATGAATTTTGCCGGTAATATTCGCTCGAAAATCAAGATTTGATTCACACTATCTCTAAGCTAAGAGAAATGTTAGAAAGTATGAACAACTTCCGCCAACCATCATTAAGAGATTAGCACCAAACACTTAGTAATCGTGCACCTAGAATCCCTACCGCCAAATCACAAGTTGCTAACGTGCTTCCTTCTACCGAAACAGAATAGTTGCGTCTTTTCCAAACGTCCGCACTTCACACCCTAGAGCACTCAATCAAGAATAGGAAGTTGCGACCTAAGAAAAGATCAATAAGGAATGCTAAAGTAGAAGAACACCCTAGGACTATGAATAAGACTCACGTTGCTTCCACTATAGATGTTGCGTCCGCAAATGTAATAGAAATAGTGATGTAACGAATGCTAAACCTTTAAGCACTTTTGATATTCACCGATGCACCTTGTGTTATTTGTCGAAAAGTATGAATTCGATTGTCATGACAAATGTGTTGCTAAAGCTATAATCTCTCGCTTACGGAATCCTAAGAATCGGAATACCTCTAGGCCCACTAATCATTCTAAGTCCGTGCTTGGTAGACCGCCTTCTTTAGATTCTAAGGCAACCATTGTCACATCGTAGCTCCGCCACCTCCTCCTAAGAATGTAGTACCACCTAGTGCATTCACTAAGACAAAAGCAAAGAGTAGTTATAGATGGCGAAATGGATATATAACACACTAGGATTTACATGGATGCCTAAAGTCATTAATGTGTGCATGTCTCATATATCGCTTCGAACCCTCTAACATTTCGGGTTCCACATCTACTTCTATTCCATCCGTGTCGCCTGTGTAATGCAGTGATATAGATCATTCTCTCGATTGTTGATAGCGGATGTTCCCGACACATGACAGCAACCTTAAATCGTTATCAAACTTTATTGCAAAGTTCATTGGCACCGCCAGTTCGGAACGATCACTCGCAGCCTATCATGGGCTACGGAGATTATGTCAATGGGAACATCGAAATCGCAGGTTTACTATGTGGAAGGCCCCGGTCATAACTGCTTTCGTGAGGTCGCTTTTGTGATGGAGATTTGAGGTTGCTTTCCGGAGAAAACTTGTTTCATTCGTGATCTACAAGGAAATGACCTTATGTCCGCTCACGTAATTCTAGTCTCTACACTATCTCTATGCAAGACATGGTTGCTTCATCTCCCATCCGCTACTTTCAAAGGCAACATCAACAAAATCTCGCTATGGCACCGCTGCCTCTCACATCTAAACTTTCAAACCATCACCAACCTTGCTCGACACAAACTAGTTGAAGGTCTCCCACGATTCCGGTATTCAAAAGATCACCTTGCTCACCGTGAACAAGGGAAAAGCACTCGTGCTCATTTTCCTTCAAAGGTGGAACACAACCTCAAAGATGTGCTTCATCTTCTTCACATGGATTTGTGTGGCCCGATGCGCGCGGCAAACGATCAATGGCAAACGCTACATCTTAGTAATTGTTGATGACTACTCACGATGGACTTGGGTCTACTTTCTTCAAGCAAAGACCAAGCTCCACAAATGATCATCACCTTTCTCACAAAAATACAGTTCACCCGCAACACCGCCAGCTAATTCAATGCATAAAGGAACCGAATTTGTTAACCAAACCCTTCGTGAATTCTATGAGAAAGTGGGAATTCAAAGATCAAACATCTATTGCACGTACACCGAACAAAACGGAGTTGTTGAAAGACGAAACCGAACGTTAGTGGAAGCCGCAAGAACAATGTTAATCAATGCTAAACTTCCAGACACTTGTGGGCGTAAGTCGATTCATCGCATGCTACACTCAAAACCGCTCTATGATCACAAACGCCACAACAAAACACCTTCGAGCTTGTCCACAACCATAAACCGAATCTCAAACACTTTCATGTATTTGGATCCCTTTGCTATCCGAATAATGATCGTGATGATTTTGAAAGCTCAAAGCCAAAGCCGACATTGAGTCTTTATTGATATTGTGAGAATTCTAAAGGTTACCGGATCCGAATCGTCAGACAAAACAGTGATGGAAACGATTCATGCTCATTTTGATGAACTCACGGAAATGGCTTCGAGTATAATACTTAGAACCCGGACACAACCGCTTAAACTTCCCCAAACCCCATCATCACCGAACAAAGCCCCCGCCTAACTCACAACAAATGGAAAGGTTATTTGCTCCTCCGCTCAAAGACGATATTGATGAACGTGTTCGTGTGTATCCACTGCTTCACCGCACAACCCGATAATATTCCTATACCGATACACTGCTACAACAACTATCGTTGAAGATGCACCTACACCATTGACTCCAACACAACAGCTTGAACACACCGCTTCCAACAATGATGAACCACCGATGATATTCTCAATGAAGTACCCCACCGCAGATTTTGATCCAAATGCGTTTTCAACCCGCTTGCTAATGAGATCGCCGCACTGATGTCGCGGAATCTTCAACAAACCATTTGAATCCTCGAATCCGCACAATGTATACCAACATCAACCTCTACACATCGATGGACAAAAGACCATCCTCCGCTAATATTATTGGCAACCCGAATCAACCAACCGTTACGAGACAACGCCTTCACACGATGGTGAACATTGCATTTATGCACTCACCGCTCGCTAACTGAGCCTAAAAACATTAAAGACGCAATGACAAAAGACAACCGGATTGAATCCATGCAAGAAGAACTCAACCAATTCAAACGCCTTGAAGTATGGGAATCGGTTGAAAGACCAACAGGGTCTACGCTATTGGTCTAAAATGGATTTGGAAAACAAATTGATGTCAAGGAACGCCATCCAAACAAGTCACGCCTAGTTGCTAAGGGTTATCGCCGTGAAGAGGAATAGACTTTGAAGAATCTTTTGCTCCGCTGCTCGCCTTGAGGTCGCTCGATATTTCTCGTCATGCTCATATGAATATGACGGTCTTTCAAATGGATGTCAAAACCGCTTTCTCAACGGACAACCGAAAGAAACGGTTTATGTCACCAACCCAAGGATTCGTTGATCCAGTGCCCGAACCATGTCTACAAACCGAACAAAGCTCTTTATGGTCTCAAACAAGCCCCTGCATGGTACGATAAGCTATCATCTTTCCTCATTGCTAATAATTTCACCAAAGGTTCGGTTGACCCAACTCTTTTATACAATATCACGGGCACATATCTTAATTGTTCAAATTTACGTGATGACATCATTTTGGGTCTACACATAAAAGTTTTCAACCGCTTTTGCAAAACTAATGAAGAAAAATTTTGAAATGTCCATGATGGGTGAACTCACGCTCTTTCTAGGACCGCAAGTTCATCAATCACCCCGTGGTATTTTCTTGAGTCACCCAAATATGCCCTTGAATTGTTAAACAAATTTGAATGACAACCGTGACACTTATGCCACACCAATGGCTCATACCAAGAAGCTAGATGTCGATTTACATGGGAAATTAGTTGACCCTACCAAATACCAAGTATTATTGGGTCTCTCATGTATCTAATAAATAGCGCACTGATATTGTCTTTGCCGCTTATCTATGCTCCCGCTATCGTCGCGACCAACCGAAACCCACCTCTCGAGGCTAAAAGAATCCTCCGATACATCAAGGGAACCATTAACTTGGGGATCCGTATCCGGCGATTCTCGTTTTGAACTAATCGCTTTTTCGACGCGATCACGCAGGATGCTTAGACTCAAGGAAAAGTACTTCAGAGCTCTACAATTTCTGATAAACCGTGTCTTGGCAATCTAAGAAGCGTGATTGTACATCATCGCATCAACCGGCAGTAATATGTAGCCATGTCCGCGTGTTGTGCTCAAGTCATCCGGATGAGAACACAACTCAAAGACTATGGTTACGTATTTGATGTAATCCCGATGTATCATGACAATCGGAGTGCCATTGCGATCTCGCAACTCGCTCAAAGACTCAAATCAAAGCACATCGATCTTCGCTATCATTTCATCAAGGACCACGTGAAACAGGTACCGTTGAATTATACTTTGTGGTACCGAATACCAATTGGCGATCTTCTCACCAAAGCCTTGCCTCCCGCTAGGTTTAATGAGTTGGTCCACCGGATTGGTATGAGGTGTTTGACTCAAGAGGAATTGATGACCTCTTAAAACAGCCTTTAAAACCCGTCAAACACCAAAACATCTTTTGTAAATAAATTTTTCAAAACAAAATACAAAAATATAAAACCTTATAAAACAACAAAATATTCTTCTAATCTATTTTCTTTCAACATGGCAAGTATATTTTTCCTTCAACACTATAATCTTTCAAAATTCAAGATTTTTCCGATCAAGTGTTGAGGGGAGAAAATTTTCACTTAACTGTTTCAAAACATCCGTACTTGCATGTTATCATATCTCGCTTGTTTCTTTTAACAATGGTGGTAAATTTTTCGTTCAATGACACCCTGACTAAAATTAATAACCTTTCATTATTTTCTAGAGTCGAGGGGAGTGTCACAAGTTTCTTTCCTAAAAACTTTGTTTGGTAACCAAAATGGAAGTTAAATGGCTTTGTTTGAAAAAGGAAAAGGTGGAGGGACTAAAACTCACAAAATGTTAAAGTTACTTTTAATAAAAACACCTCCCACCTACTTTTTACTTCACATTTAATACACACAACCATATTCATCCTACGCCTAAGATTGAACCAAGAAACCGTTGTTTTGATCATCATTTTGTAAGTGTTTTAATGATCTTAACATGTTTTTAAGCTAAGGTTTTAATCTCATGCAAATCCAACGGCTAAAAAGTAGAAGACACAGGATTATGTGTTCTACGATAAGCGTATGAACACATAATCATTGTGTGTGTGTTTTTGGTTATATGGATAGTGTCAAAACGTTTCTTATACATCAAGGATACCATTTTAACCATCAAAACCCACCCAGAAACACGTATTAATGATTTTTGAAAATTAGGGTTTATGAGTCGATTTGGGTTTTTCAAAATGTGAAGTGTTTTGGTCTAAAAGATTGTTGGGTTATGGTCATATGAGGTTGAATTGATGATTTCCATGGTTGTTAACCACCCAGAAACACTAATTGTTTGACAATTTGAAGTTAGGGTTTAATGTTCATACTTTGGGTAATTTTGATTCACAACGAATTAGATGTTAATACTTGGCCTAAAGACTCTAACAACACTCTAGACCTACCGAATTTGTTTGGTGCAAATCCCATGGTTAAATTTCATACGCTGTAAATCTTAACCCTTAGGGTTTTGACCCACGCGTATGACTTTCACGCCAGAATCGTGTTATGAATGTTCATGCCATAACTTGTTGATAAAATGATGTTTTGTGTTAACTTTGATGATTTGATGAACTTATTTCGTGCTTTGCTACGCTTAATATTCGTAATCAAGGTCATTTGCAACTCTACGATAAGGATTACCCTACGCGTAGTCAAGTTATGCGAAGAATAATTTTACGATAACCATTACGCTGTAAGGTTCTACAATGGGACCACGCGATCCCGTGAAGGATATGCGTGAACAAGGACCTCCACGCATAAGGTCTACTCTCACGAGTAAGCCTTACGCTGAAGGTCCTTATACGCCACGCCGTAAGCTCCACGCATAAGGTCCCCTTTCCCACGCTGTAACATTTCACGCTGTAGTTAGATCCCACGCGTAAGCTTTCGCTCACGATATGTCATTATCGCACGCTAACTTTGCCAAAACTACGCTTAACCCTCGGATTGACCTTCATAATGAATTGTTACGTGTACAAACTTGTAAATAAACTAATCATAACGTCACGAATCCAATAATGTCACTAATAACTTAATCGCTTGATATGTTGTGAACAATAAGTGATAACATAAACTTTAAAACTTAAAGTTAACTAACTCACTAAACATTTCACGACGCCATTAGACTATTGGACAAACAAGTGACTTAGGACTCAGAATAATCATTATCATCGTACATTCAATAACTAGGCAATAAAACCTTCGTTGACTAACATTATGTCTTTCGATATGTTGGTTCTTTTGGCTAATGTTATTTCGTATCACGACATGGTCGAACAAATGAATGTGGATGCATCAAGTTCTTACAATTGCGATATCTTTCCGAGGGTTATCCGAGAAAGCTTGGAAAGAACAACCTTAGGGTTGACTTTGACACCCTCACATGCTCGTAATCTTCTTGTCTCATTGCAAAGGATATTCTCGTGAATCATCCCTACCGTAACATGCTCTCACACTCGCCACGCCCGCAGGTCTACATTCAACAATTCGGGATTCTATGCAGGATCATCGTCAAAATGTCGTGAATGCGACTCTTAATCACAAACAAGTCACTATCACTCCCGATGACTTACGAGTCGTTCTCATCATTCCGCATATCGCCCAACCGACTTTTTGCTACCCCATCAAGAGACCGTCCCGCAATTTTGATAGATATTGGTTATGATGAAGCTAAAGGAATCATTTCTAAGCACTCTCACGCGAGTCAAGAATATTCTCAACCATGGAGGACACTCTATATGATCATCACCAAATCAATCCTCGGTCGCGATAAAGGGCTATGAGCATCCCAAGCTCATGGAACCGCAAATTTTCCGTCGTTGATCAACAAGAAGGACATTATAATTGAAGCAATCGCTATGGGAAGATATGATGTCGTCTCATAAGAAGCTTGGCTCCAAAATTCCCTATGTCGATACACCAAACTGTTGATCCGTAGAGCTCTTGACTTCATCCCGATATCCCCATGAGACTCAATGACCCGTGATAATCATGACATCTTGATCGAGCCCATACTATCTGCCGAATCAAAGAATCGCTCACGAAGAAACAGGTGTCGAGTTTCCCGATCACCTTCTTACAAAGGAAATCAAAAGTCGAAACGCATAAAAGGTATCGGTAGCCGTAAAAGAAGGAAAAGTTGGCCATCTTGATGAAAAGGCTTCGGGACACCTACCGGAGAACCGTAAGAGGCAAGGCCGAAGTGCATTAAGCATAGAGAGTCAAAGGAAGTTCCCAAGAGGAACCTCCTTCAAAGAGGACTGCTCCATCTAAGGAAGCTACTCCCATCCCAATCCCCAAGCCCGAACCAAAAGAAAGCTTTTGGACGTAAGCTCAAGGTACCGACACGATGAAGAGATTACCTACTCAAACCGCAAAGGATGACAATCCTTCAAGACCAAAACCCCAAGTCCTCAAGTCGATAAAGGAAAAGGAAGACTCTCACTTGTGCCCTATGATGAAAGCTCAAGAAGAAGAAGAGCTACTAGATCAATCCTACAGAAGAAGTTTAAATTAGTTAGACACATTCAAAAAGTCAAGAATTTGCAAAAGAACAAATGGGTGGCCCCGAGGATCAAGTGGTGTCGCCACCCTCACCGTATCCCGATGCGTTAATCGACCCGATAAGGGATCCGTGCCACCACTCTTGTGCAACAACAAACGCTTGTGGAGAAGTCTACCGATTATAACATTGAGGAACCGTAAAAGGATAAGACCGAGAAAGAGAAAATGATGAAGAAGCTACGGCTCGAAGGAAGAAAAGGCTAACTAGACAAGATGACGAAGAGAATTATGATGATTATCTTCTCAAAAGTCCAACTCGTTCCAAGGAGGATACTTCTGCACCTCCCAAGGACCCCGAGTCTCCTCATGTCTCATCCTCATCGGATTCTTCTTCTCATTCATCACCACCACCATCAAAGAGATCAACCAAATCATCATCCAAATCAATGAAGAAACCACCTCGATCTTGGATTTCTCAGACTCATGAAAGAATTGTGAAAGTCACAAACAAGTCGAAAGAAGGACATGTTATACGTAAAGTCGAATTGGTTTGTCGACCAAATACAAGATCTAAATGATGAGAAAGACAAGATGCAAGAAGAAAGGGAATTTGTTCAAGTTCATGAAAAGTCATCGTCAAGAGGAACTGAACGAAATGATCAAGGTTACACTAACAAGTACCTTCGTGATATCGTCCCTAAAGTCACAAAGGAGATGTTTACTGACAACTATATCCGAATCTTATGCAGATAGCCAACCAAACTATAAGATCCATACCTTTAACCGTCACAATCAATCCATCCGATCCTCGTAGTTTTCTCGATAATGAATTGGTGGCCAAGATTATCACACAAATGTCTAAACGATCGGGACATTTACTCGAGGAAGAAAAGTCGCTTCAAGCATTGCTAGACTACCAACTCAAAGAAGCATGTAGATTCAAGCGAAAATCTAAACGCCCTAGAGACGATGAAGACAAGGATCGGGATAAGCATGATAAAGCTAAACGTCAAGAAGTCCGTGAATCATCTTCTATGTTACCTCCTCTCCAATGACTTCTACTCAACAAAGATCTCCTCCCGCTCTTCTACAGATAAACCTCGTGACGATTCCGAGTTACCACCCCGACTCGTAAAACCGGTGATCACTTTGAGTATACGGTGGTGACGATGAAGAGGTCCTGAGCCCCTACAACAACCCACCAATCCCAAACAAGTTCATAAACCGTAATCATCATCTAGGCCTTCAAAAAAGAAGAAGAAGAAGACGCCTCAAACCGACGTTGTATCTTGGCTAGATGACGATAAAACCAAGAATTTGAATGGTTCTCCACTCTTTTAACAACACTCCATACCCCAAGAAGTTCGAATTTGGTAGACGGTAACACATTGAGCATACAAAACTTTTGCAAGAAAAGTTCCGTGTGAAGAAGATGACGAAATCCGAGTTGAGGCGAATCAAGAATGAAGCTTTTCAACTATGGAAAGATAGCTCAGAAAGTGCCATCGAGGTCGAATATCAC
Organism: Chrysanthemum lavandulifolium; assembly: GCA_022545495.1. NCBI lineage: Eukaryota > Viridiplantae > Streptophyta > Magnoliopsida > Asterales > Asteraceae > Chrysanthemum > Chrysanthemum lavandulifolium. The sequence continues at coordinate 125,367,121 of CM040246.1, forward strand.
CTTAAAAACATTGCTCGAGCTATGTCTAACAACATGGATTGGCTCAACCCAGAAACAAACATCGACTTCACCAAACGGGACAACCCTCCATACTACACCGACTGGTCAAAACCTCTACCAACAATTGGCCAACCAGATGAACCACGGATTCCCTTCCGATATTTCTTCAACAGAGACCTAGAATTTCTACTCCATGGTGGCGATGGTTCAAGGAAATATGCTACATCCTTGACACTTCCATTCCCTGCAGCTATCTACTCAAACTGCATTGCCATTGAGGAACGTGCCAATCACTTGTTCTCCAACACAAGGGAAGCATAAGACCGAGATGCATTGTATGGGATTCATCATCGCCGTAACGCCGACGAATCTACTACGTGTCGCAGTTCGTAAGTCACAACATGCGTTGTTTAGTACTAAAGACATCGCTGCCATCCAACATGTTGGTCTTTCATCCAAATGGGACTACACCTTTCTCAAGAAGATTGTGGTCAAAAGACGTGATGAAAGGGATTATGCATTCGTGAAGTCGACTTTGAGAATTTGTCTCAACGATATTGAAGACATGTACCTTGCCAAAGTACTGTGGTCGCATGAGACAATTTTCAACCGGTACAACGAAATTCATCAAGTCACCGCTTCATTTTCATCGACGATAGTCATAAAAGAACGTGTTGAAGATCTTCACTTGCCGCTGAATCATATCGACACGTAAACTTCACTCCACCACGCCTGATCTTCCCGATATCAACCGCCTATCACAATTAACGCCATCAAGAAACCGCTTGGTGTCGTTTATCGCAGTGAACTTCATCGCAATTGCTTTATGGCGTGTAATGAGCTTCACAAATTTGGAGATCATACTCAAGATGGTTAGGGACGGATTAGCTTATCGATTGAAGGATATACGTGAAAACATTAGGAACCCTAAGCGATGGAATTCTCGTGATCGGAGGAATGTGAGAAGGATCATCACCATGATTGATGAACGGTTGTTTAGAAGGATCGAGCCTGAAGATTGGAGAGCTATGTTGGTGGTCACCCAAGATTAACATAACCGCTTTCAACGCCTGCGCGCACTTCGGAACATCACCGCACTTCCCGGTACCCCTTGAATTGTTTTTTTCATATAATTTTGGATGTGTGATTATATATGTGAATGGCTTGTGCACACATAACAAAGTACAACCCGTAATTTACAAGAAAGGACCCCGTGGTATGCCTCGCCACAATCCTTATAAAAGGAGCGAAGCTTCTTACTTTTTGAGTAAAACCTATCAAACCTTTTATTTTCAAGGTTTTGCTCAAAAAGACAAGTACTTCCCCATATGATTTTAAAACCTCAACAGCTTATATCACTAGTTGAGGGAGTATTTGATGAAAACTTTGTTCACAAATTGTTCATAGTGGTCATCTTCCAACACTCGAAATGGTCATATTTATTGTCAACATTTCAAAATAACATTTTATATGCCATTTTTGAGGGGAGAAAATTGTGTGATAAGAAATATGTTGTGCAAAATGCAAATGAATATGTGTACTTCGGACTTAACCAACGAATTGACGGTACTAAACCGTTAGTAACTCGAAAAGACTTGTCCCGACGGTAATAATTTCAAGCTAGTTCGCTAGTAATGTAAACGTGTCTCGCAAAGGACTTGTCCAAGTAGAAAGTACCATTCGAGACACTCTTGGTAGACATGAACTCGACGGTATGACAACCTTCGAGGTTTGTCTACACCTTCAAGGTAGTTATTAGAGCTAGTTGTCACCTAAAAGCCGACAATGTAACTCTTTAACTATGCAACGTAACCGTGTCTCATGGGGATTGTCTATCTCCAGTGGATCAATTCAAAATGTGCGCCTCTTTCCTCATCTGCATTTAAACCATTAAAACTCTTAAGCACATGTGGAGGGGAGTATTTATGCAAAATCCTATCTCTCACATGGTTCAAACATGATTTTCATTAACAAACCCTTTGAGAGATTTTTCACAAACAAGGGTTTTAATGGCAACATAGGTTAGTCATGGGTTATAAGGTGACTAAGGTTAGGAATAACTGTCTATGATCCGCCAGAGTCGGAGGGATCTACCCAAGGACATCACAAATAGTTAGTACTTAGAAGTCCTTAGGTATGATTATAAAAGGAGAAAATGAGAATCGGAGAAAGAAGGAGTTGAAGAATTAAAAAGAAATGCAAAGAAAAGGGTGAAAAGAAATAGCCTCCAAATTATTAACACCGGGTTCAATTCATATGCTACCGGTTGTCACTTAGTAACACCGGTATTGAAGATTAAAAGTCGTCATGGACCCAAAGGACGCATGCACTAAACCTTCTTAGCCACTCAAGTTTCTCCCAACGTAAGCTTGTTTCATTCTCACAGGAACCCTACGTAAACTATTGGCTTTCTCTTAGAGATCACCGGTATTGAAGAAGGAGACCTCTCCTAGTCTCCGCTCAGAAAACCAAAACGCACTATTGAGTCTAGAGCCACTAGATTCATCAAAAGATCTCTTAGAACACTTAACATTTCATCACTTGTTGATCAACAAATAAGATTATCGTGGTTCATATCGAGTCCTTCACGATCTTAGCAATCGATCGAGAATATTTATGAGAGGTTCACATCCGTGATCCTCAATGATTGAATGAAAACTCCGCCGTGGTCAACATCAAACACCTCGACAAAGTCACTTCTGTAACTCCCGTGATTACGCGGAGTGTGTCTCAAACGGTCTACGTCAGAGGTGATGCTTCTGTATACCTCACGACTCATCTATCTTCAGATGTACTTCGTACATCGCGTTATCTCACTTGTGGGACTCCGCTCAGAACGGCCTTTGTAAGAATTAGAGTTGTGTTTTCACACTATGTCATAACACTCTCTAAGTTTAAACTTGTAAGTGCCGAACTCGCTTTGTGGAAACGTAGGGGGGTGAATACGTTATCGCTTAAAATCTTTAGATCTTTAGTATCAAATCGCTTATGAAGCTTGTTATAATATGAAAGTACCAATTATTGTTTGTGACTAATATAAAGCATGGTAAACCAAGTTGTCACACAATCATGAACATCAAACCACATCACAAACAATAGTATAGTGCAAGTATAAAAGTAAAGAGATAAAGAAAGGAAAGTGCAAACCGAACACGAGGATTTATAGTGGTTCGGTCACGGATCTCCTTTCCGCCTTACTCCACTCCCCGAGTACCCAACTCGAGAGTTACTTCACTAAATCAACAAGCTCCCTTCTCGGCGGAGAAAACCTTACAATCGCCGCTACACTTTTTCCAGACAAAGCTAAATACCGAGTTCTAGTTCGAGGTAGAACCAACCTAACGTCGCTTATACAATATTTCCGACACTAAGCTAGATGTCGAGTTCTTTTACAAGGGTACAACCACTCCCAATATGTTTTATGGCCCAACATAATAAACCTTGTGTTTTATGGCACAAACACATAAACCATCTAATCTAGTTTGGTGAAAGTGTTGTTATGATGCAATGATGTTTACACTAATGATCCATGACACAAATGTCTAATGGATATGAATAACTACTTCTAAATGAACTTCCATTGATAGGAAGCCTTCATGATGAAGATCACAAGTTCCCTAAACTTCTTGTGATAGATCTTCAACTTGTGGTGAGTGGGATGGCTAGATCTCCAAGATTTCCTTGGTTGATCAAAGAGTATGCTTACAACAAAGATGAATGTTAGAAGCATTATGATCATGATCATTAGGGTGTTTAATGTGTGTTACTACATTGTTAATGATTGATCTAAATGTATGCAAGAAGTTGGAGAAGATGTGCTTTTAAGTGGTGAAGAAATGGGAAAACAATGGGCTTTATTTATAGCCAAAAGCGACGAGGCGTCCACGGACCACGGACCCTTTAAAAGGGTTCCGCCCTTTATACAATTTGGTACCGTGGTACCGACATAAAATCTAAAAATCTTTCTTCAAATCTTTGCAAGATATTACCAAATCTTACTAAGATCACATTTGATTTATCGAGTATCAATCTAACCAAAATATTCAAGTGATCTTCCAAGGATTTCAAAGATGATGCATGACATGATGTAACATGTATTTCCATTTTAGATTAAAAAGTTTATCAAGGTAAACTTGTAAATGTATTATGTAACTAGTTAATAAAATGTCTAGTTACCTTTTGTAAAGAGTGCTTGTCAAAATAAAATATATTTTGTCAAGTGTAAGTAAACTTTAGTATTTGTATGAAATACTTGTGAATGCAAAATGTAAAATGAGGTTCGAAATAGAATGGTTAACCTATTAAAATACTTAGTGACTCTAAACGTATTTTAAACATTCTAAATGATTTGTTAATGGGTTTGATCATAATGCCACATAACAAACATGTACGAACCCGTGTTGTAACATACGAGGACTTGAGACATCGAGAGGTGTTGAATGTATGTTGAGACAACGTGTGATTACAAGTAACTTGTACATTTTACGTTATGTATTACAAGTTACATGTTTGTCATCAATCAAAACAAACGAGATGTATAGATTAAATATCGTAATATTTGTACTAACAATCTCCCTTTTGATGATGACAAATATATGTAAACGTAATAGAAAGTAAAATGAAAGAAGTTACTTGTATCCTTACTACCTTTACATTACCTTCTCCGCTTACACTCTTCTCCCTTTGTCGAAACAAAAGGGCGTGTCCTTGAGTTTAACTTAATTTCTCCCCAAAAAGGCGAGTTTGCATCATCCCTAGTGAAGTTAAATTGTCGACTACAATCCGTCCCTTGTTTGGTAGCGGATCCATGGATCAAATAAAGAGGCTTAACCTACATCAAGGTTAGTTTTATGCAACAAAAATTATGAGAAATATATGAAAAAGAAAAATGCATAGCAATGTTAGCCTATTTTCTCCACTTTTTATCGAAGCACAAATGCGTGTTGAAAAGTGAGAATGATGCTAAATGCGTGCATGCTCCCCCTTGACGGTTGCTCCCCCTTGTTTGAGGCGTCAGGGTATAATTAAAAACCTTCAAAACAAATATTAGTGCAAAACTATATTCGTCATTTAGACGAGTAAGTGATATACAACAAAGTGTATATAAGATGCATTTAGTAAATTCTTGACGGAAGCTCCCCTTGCTCTAGGGCGTCAAGATGAACCTTCAAAATAAATATTAGTATAATAGAAGCTTTTGTCTTTAGACAAATATGTCATATACAACCAAGTGTATAGACGATGCAATAAGAGTGCTTAAAGGACATTCCTCTTTGATCTAAGGTGTCAAGAAGCACCTAAAATAAGAAAAATAATTGATGTAAACTTCATCCTTAGATGACTAAGTTATATACAATCAAGTGTATATGATGATGAACCTACAATGAAAAACATTAGTAATATATTTCATCTTTTTACAAAGAAAATAAGATGTATATATGTGATAAATGATATAATCAAAGATCTCATGAAATGTAGTCTCCTAATTACAATCATAAGAAAAGTGAGAATATAATATGATAAAAGCCTACAAAATAGTTCCTAGAAAGAAGATATGAAGTCTTCCACTGATTGTGCCACTAGTGGTGCTAGTGTTGGTGTCGGTTTACTAGTAGGATTCATGTGGTGATGGTAGATGACCCGAGATTTACAAAAGCAATTTTTCGCTAATCCATTGTGGTGATGATTAGTGAAAGTGGTGATGGAAGGTGGTGGTGATTAGGTAGGAAGCTATTAAGGAGTTAGAAACTCGTATGTATAGCAAATATAAAATATGGACTCATGCAATCCTTTCGTCATGTCAAGTGACCATAGCTAAGAGGAAAAGACAAAAAATGTGAATGTACATTGCATTTCAATAATGCATAAGGGTTATGATTTGAATGATTTATTGATGCTAACAATCTATTGTTTTGAGCAAGTTCTCATATGCTTCAACCCAAGAGTAATCAATAATGCGTTCTATCTAAGAATATTATAATGAAGATACCAAAAGATATAAAAGTGATGAAGATAAATTGCTCATTGATTGATACTTAATTATAAAAATGACCTATTCTAGGTGACAATGGAAAGGTAGTATTAGCATGGTTTTGACCGACATGGATGATTATTACTTTGAAAAGAAGTGAAGACAATATGGAAAATACTAATAATGAGTACCTATATGAGGATGAGGATGACATCATATGAGTGAGAGTTGGATGGACCAACGTGTTGGAAATGGCTGTTTATATCGTTTGCACTGACAATGACATGCATGATATATGTCAAGCGAGAAAAGGATAAGATCCTATGATGGTGTTCTAGATAGTGAAGTTGTAAGGTGCTAGGTTAAGGAAAATCCTAGATTCGTTGATTGTGGAGATGAAGAAGTTTGTAAAACACATGATGTGTTTTTCACTTGATGAGGTATTGGTGTAAACTTGTGATATAAAGTTAAGAAGGTTGAACTAGTTGTGGTTTCGTGAACTGGTTTTAGCTAAGTGGTGTTTATCTATGTGTTGGTATTTTAGAGTTTAAGAGACATAAATTTTGACAAAATACAATTATGTGAATGGATTTCTCTCCCCCTTAACTAGTGGACATCCAACATAATGTGCAATGCATCAAATAAGGAATGACAACAAAGTGTTTAGGAGGTTATTCGGGTTAACGAAAGAGGTGAGCTTAGTAATGTTTTTCTGGATGATGGTTAGCATACAATGAGCTTCATCCTTAAAGTCACGCACCTCTTCTCGATTAATACGAGATGATCGTATGATGAGGCATGTGGTTTCCTAATAGGAAGTGAAGAGGATCGAGTATTGTTATAACTAAATAATGATGTAGATGATTTTTGGAAGCGGAAGCTAAAATGAGATTTGGAAAGAGGTCGGTTGAAAGACAAAATGCAAAGCCAACCAAATAGAACTTAAATCTATATGCTTTTAAACTATATACAAGTGTAGGGTCCCATAAAGCATATTACTAATCTATGTAGCAATAAAGGGATTATGCAAATGAGCATATAAAAGTTAAAACCAAGTGAGATAACAAATAATTTGTTATCAACCTACAAAACAAATTTGTTAGTGACAAAAGATGTTAACATGATAGAAATCAAATGATAACATATTATATAAGCAAAAACAACACATTGTACTTGATAGATAAGAAATCACCATACAAGATAGCATCAAGACAATCATATTATGCAAGAATACAACTTTATTCAAGACATTTCATTTTGAGATTGTTTTGTCGTTAGACTTAGACGCTTAACATACTTGGCTTGTAAATTAACACAAAATCTATGTGATTAATTTTAAGATAAAAAGGCTTCTAAAAGTTTGTCATACCAAAAGCATTTTGACATATTATATGTGCACATGTAGCAAACAAATAGTGTGACAAGAAGCAAAAAGAAACAAGATGAAAGATTCATGCAAGCCATGTTTAAGACATAACAATTTGGAGCATGTATCATTTGGATCGTACTACACATAGATATAATGAATGCCAACTAATAGCTTTCAAACACAAACTTATCATATCGTAATTATCACGTATCAAAATGACATATTATGATTTCATAAGTAACATGTTAATCATGCTAAAATTAATTCAAAGTAAGTATCATGCAAATAAAGTTTTAGGTTTAAACGCTTTAGTAGCATGAAACAAGAATACAAGCATTATAAAGATAAAACCGTACTAAGGTTTACACATTCGACTAGTTATCAAACACTAAGATAATGTCAAATCAACTTATCGATTAAACAAGAACATGTAATCAACACATGTAAGTGCAATGCAAGTGGTTTTACTAAGGTTTACACATTTGACTAGTTATCAAACACTAAGATAATGTCAAATCAACTTATCATATCAAACAAGAACATGTAATCAACACATGTAAGTGCAATGCAAGTGGTTTTAAAAGAAAATTCATATATACTACTTGTTTGATTAGTATTCCTAAGGCTAGGCAAACTATCAATGTTTTAACACTTACTTTAGGCAAGTATAGGAAAACAGATTTTTCAAGTTGGAGAATGAATATGAGACTATTACTAGCGGTGCTCAATTAAGGCTAAACACGACCATTTTTACGGGTGATTCCACAAACCCAACTTCTCCGGAAGCAATTCAACCGTTAGGTCAAATTGAGTTTCTAGTGCAATAGATTCTCCAAGAATCATTCTCATGTTAGAAAGATGGGAACTCCTACTTTTGCCTATTAAAGTGTATAAAAGAGGATAGTTTACCAATACTTGGCTTAATGTGACACAACTAATATGCAATATAACTAAGGAGATGAAGATGTCATGTTATACACATGAATTTTAACAATGGTGTGTTTGATAAACAATGTGTTTTAATCTTGTGTTTAGAATTGAAAGTTGTTCAAATTACACGACTAATTGTATGATCTAATGGATGACATCTTGTACTTTAAATGTGAATTGATCATCTAAGACTAGAGAATGGAATATGTTAAACTAAGAACGTTCTCAAGAAAGCTCTTTGGAACATTATTTAACAAGAATCTAAGTGAGGTTACCAACTTCAATAGATCTTGTGTATGCTCTAAAATTGTGTAGTTTTAACCTTTGGATGTGCACTCGTTTTGAGCAAGGTTAGGTTATGATGTACGCTTGAAAGGAAATAGATACAAATAGTATCTTTCAACAAATGAGATTATCCCATGGGATAAAGTTATCATGCTTATGAAAACATGTATGACAAGATGAATTGGATATGCTAGTTCACGAAACTTGTAGATGTTTGTTTCAAGATCATTTAGCCAATGAGGTGTAATGAAATCTCTCGTAACACAACTATTTATGTCATAAGAGTGATGCATAGGATATACAATATCCTTTTAACAAAATGAAAGCTTAACGATGAATCTTAGTCATAATGTTCTTCAAAACATCATGTTTTCCTAAATGAAGATATGAAGCCAAAGTGTTTGAATCGGATAGTCCCATCTAAATAAACTTGGTCTCAAGATTATATTCACTAGATGATGACAAGAGAATTCACTCGAGTTTCTTATGTATACTCCTCAAAAGTCATTGTTGCTTGGGGTGTCACGATGTTGGCTTTGAGATTGCATTTTAACATATGTTGTTAAAATGTTGATTCGAGGTTTAACGAAATTTATGCGAAGTTTAACGATGAAGTATTACTAATACTTTGATAATTTGTGAAGGTAGTACTACTTATACCTAGTGGAAATTGACAACAATTACCAAGAGCACCATGCTTATTTGATAGTTGAGGTTCTAGCCATAATGAATTATCTAAGTCCTTATATGTTGGAAAGGATGTTTGAGTTTGTTCAAACATGTATTTGATTCAGTACAAGTGTTGGACACAAGGGCTTTTTGAGCAATACACTCAATGAATTCAAATGATGGTAAGGATGGTGGATTGGTTGATCTAGGTGGTGGGTCTTCTAGTGTCTAAATAAGGATGTGGTGATGTAGGGGTTTGTTGTGCTATGGGAGTACTTAGGTTGAATATTTGTCCATAGATGTTGAACACAAAAATACGGATACTAATTCTTATGGTTCATTGGTTGCTACAACTAGTGGGTGAAGTGCTTGAAGTTTTGGTCATGTCTATGAAGCTTAGGGGCTGAGGTATAGGTTCATCTTGAAAGGCACGTTTGGTTTAAAGGATGCTCTTGAAGTTCATGAGCAACACACTTAATGGTGCCAAAAGATGGAAGAGGATAGTAGGTGTCAAAGAGGATAAGTGGCACGGTGGGTTGTTTGTTTTGGATAAGTGTTTGATTCATTTAAGGATTAGTGTTTTAACATGTGTTGTTAAAATACTGGGTGTTGATTTTCTGGATATGACTTTTAATGACTACAATCGTAAGTCGATATACTTGAATATTTCGGATGAAATAGTTAAGTTGTCAATCCTAGCTTGTTGAGACTATGGAGCTTAGATTGCATCGAGGATAGCAAGACTCTTTAACATACATGTGAGTTATGACCGATGTAAATGCTTATCGTCTTGGAGGATGACACATTATTTTCATGTTAACCAAGTGAGGCAATACATGTAGATACAAAATAATATCTAAAGTCATATGTTAGACTTGTGTATGATATCTTTGCAAATAATGAGTCCGGATTTATCTAGGTGGCAAGTCATCTAAGTTATCCGCAAATAGGTGATAAGATGTTGGTGGGTGATTTTGGTGCTGGAGTTGAAGTTCTTAAGTTTAGAAAGTTCTTATCTCGAGTGGGTGATGAGATGTTGAGAGGTGACGAGTCTGAGGATGAAGAGTTCAAGCTGATGAAGCAACAAGATCGAACGCTAATCCTAGTGGTTTTCTTAAGTGTCTTGTTTGAAGGTGACGAGGCTAAGGATTTAGTCATTTGATTTTGCTTAAAGAAATGCTAAGCTTAAGGAGAATGAATAGTTCAAGGTGAAAATGACCATCCTAAATGTGTCGATTTATGGAACTAAGATTCACGGAGATGTGTTTTATTTGATGTTAATTCATACAAAGTTGATAGTTTCTAATGAGATGGAAGTGTCTAAGATCATGTCAAACATCCTAAGTTAATCCATTGAGGATGTGTTGAGTGAGATATGAAAGATATGCATTAACAACTATCCTAGAAACGAAATTTGGTAAATTAGATTGCGGGTTTAGTAAAATTCAACAACTTACTTGTAGGATCCACGGCACCATTTTCTTTACACAGCGGAACCCTTAAATTGGTGTCACCGTCCGCCTGCATGTGTATGGCGGTACCAAAATGCATAACAGACGGTACCAACATTTTGGTGCCGTCTCGTCCGTGGACACCGAAAAGTTCACAGACCCATTTTCTAGGTGTCGGGAGTTTTCCAAACCCTAAATTTTACTTAAAACATGTGACATTAATTACTTCTAGTTAGGAAAAGTCGATAACACATATACAAACATAGTGGAGCATAGACTTTGACCATAGGGCTAACGATTTTCACATAAAAGTGAAAATGGGTAAATTTGATAACACACTTGTGCTATCCACCGCATAAACCGGTTAGCATACAACATTGTTTTAAGTCATATTATCATCCTACAAAGTAAAACAAATATATTACATCATACAACATTGTTTTTGTCCTTGTACCAAACACTCTTAACACCTTCATTTTTCAAAGTACTTGACTAATTTACTTAGTACTCATTGCTAAGTGAGTTATGACATTTCATAAGTTATGCGAGATGTTAGTAATCTATGCAAACGAAGTGATCTAATTCTACAAGCTATGGTAAAGTAATTTTCCAACTTAGTGCACAAAATCTAGCAAATAACCTATTGTGCATAAACAAGAAATCGTCAAACAAGCGAATAAATAACATGGCAAGATTGACACTTATATTATGCAAACAAACAAGAGTAAACAACAATTTGAAAAATAAGCAAGCAACATATATGCAAACAACATAAACAAGTGGTCATTTAGCATAGATAACAAGAAAGACACTTTTCGTCATTTTGCGCTTAAATATGACGATGTATACCAAGCTTGATTAGTTTCCTTTAAACATATTACCAAATTATTTAGTTTCAAAGGAAGTTTTATCAAAGTTCTAAGAATACCAACTTAAATTGCTTGATTCAAAAATATGAGTTTTTATGTTAAAGCGAAACTCAATATTTTAGACATACTGTAGTATTTGGTCTATTTTACTTATTTAAAATTAGACTCAGGCCATGAGAGTATTTTTAAATAAAAGTAGACTCAATTCCCTTTAAAATGATAGGTGGCTCGACTCGCATGCGGACTTACTTGTTAATTAGTTATGATTTTTGAAGTTGCCCAAAATCGCATCTTATGTCAGAGAGATTGATTCCACGGAACCAAATAAAGGGATCCGCCCTTTATAAGATTTGGTACCGTGGTCCTCCGAGATGATTCACCAAAACTAGTATTTTACATAGAGAAAACATGTGCGACTTACTAGATTTCATAGTAAACATATAATACACATATTTAACAACATATCTACTTATGTAACTTATCTTAAACATTTACTGAGGTGATTTTCAACTAGAATTATAGTTATCCCAAACACTCCTTTAAAATCATATTTCTTCGTAAATTTTCTATGAGCACACAATACAATACTTACTAGTTCTTTCAATAAACCCTTTTTTTGTTTTACTTTTCAAGAAAACCTTCAAGCTTGTATACAAAGTTACATTTCACAACAAAATTTCTAAGTATAACAAGCAAAGCATTTTTCATATTATTTTTCGCTCAATGGTAATTTGATACATGGATCGTACTCTATTTTAAAACCATTTGTTTTGAAAATACGAGCTACGTGGCTCGATACCAATTGTGGAAACGTGAGGGGGTGAATACGTTCTGCTTTAAAATCTTTAGATCTTTAGTATCAAACGCTTATGAAGCTTGTTATAATATGAAAGTACCAATTATTGTTTGTGACTAATATAAAGCATGGTAAACCAAGTTGTCACACAATCATGAACATCAAACCACATCACAAACAATAGTATAGTGCAAGTATAAAAGTAAAGAGATAAAGAAAGGAAAGTGCAAACCGAACACGAGGATTTATAGTGGTTCGGTCCGGATCTCCTTTCCGCTCTACTCCACTCCCAGTACCCAACTCGAGAGTTACTTCACTAAATCAACAAGCTCCTTCTCGGCGGAGAAAACCTTACAATCGTCGCTTACACTTTTTCCGGTACAAAGCTAAATACCGAGTTCTAGTTCGAGGTAGAACCAACCTAACGCCGCCTATACAATATTTCCGACACTAAGCTAGATGTCGAAGTTCTTTACAAGGTACAACCACTCCCAATATGTTTTATGGCCCAACATAATAAACCTTGTGTTTTATGGCACAAACACATAAACCATCTAATCTAGTTTGGTGAAAGTGTTGTTATGATGCAATGATGTTTACACTAATGATCCATGACACAAATGTCTAATGGATATGAATAACTACTTCTAAATGAACTTCCATTGATAGGAAGCCTTCATGATGAAGATCACAAGTTCCCTAAACTTCTTGTGATAGATCTTCAACTTGTGGTGAGTGGGGATGGCTAGATCTCCAAGATTTCCTTGGTTGATCAAAAGAGTATGCTTACAACAAAGATGAATGTTAAAGCATTATGATCATGATCATTAGGGTGTTTAATGTGTGTTACTACATTGTTAATGATTGATCTAAATGTATGCAAGAAGTTGGAGAAGATGTGCTTTTAAGTGGTGAAGAAATGGGAAAACAATGGGCTTCTATTTATAGCCAAAAGTGGACGAGAGCGTCCACGGACCACGGACCCTTAAAAGGGTTCCGTCCTTTATACAATTTGGTACCGTGGGTACCGACATAAAATCTAAAAATCTTTCTTCAAATCTTTGCAAGATATTACCAAATCTTACTAAGATCACATTTGATTTATTGAGTATCAATCTAACCAAAATATTCAAGTGATCTTCCAAGGATTTCAAAGATGATGCATGACATGATGTAACATGTATTTCATTTTAGATTAAAAGTTTATCAAGGTAAACTTGTAAAATGTATTATGTAACTAGTTAATAAAATGTCTAGTTACCTTTTGTAAAGAGTGCTTGTCAAAATAAAATATATTTTGTCAAGTGTAAGTAAACTTTAGTATTTGTATGAAATACTTGTGAATGCAAAATGTAAAATGAGGTTCGAAATAGAATGGTTAACCTATTAAAATACTTAGTGACTCTAAACGATTTTAAACATTCTAAATGATTTGTTAATGGGTTTGATCATAATGCCACATAACAAACATGTACGAACTCGTGTTGTAACATCACGAGGACTTGAGACATCGAGAGGTGTTGAATGTATGTTGAGACAACGTGTGATTACAAGTAACTTGTACATTTTACGTTATGTATTACAAGTTACATGTTTGTCATCAATCAAAACAAACGAGATCAGTATAGATTAAATATCGTAATATTTGTACTAACATGCTTATTACTAACCGCTTGAAATGTTTTCTTCTTATGGAAGCTCTCGGAGCGGGATGATCGTCTTGATTCTTCTCATGCTCACGCCAACATCATCACTAATGGAAGTTCTATCCAAAAGCAACACAACTGTCGAATGATTCTTCGTCAAACCAAAGAATCTACAAAGTTAAAGACTTAAAGAACTTCATCGATTGAATTCCAACATCAAAGAGCGTGTGAGCATGTTGCGAGAATGACGTGGAGACACTGGAGCAATAAGCAAACACGAGGCAATTGATGCGGAGACAACAACATACTATCACTTTCACCACAAACAACAAAGATCAAAGAACAAAGTTAATGATGACGCCAAAGCATAAGCGCTCAAGAAAACTATCTCTACACCGGGAGATTGTTCAAATCAAGGCAATTCTTCTCACAAGAAAGAAGAATGTCAAGACGTCAAGAGCTACTATTACATCAACGCCTTCACCGTTCATCACCAACACTTGAGGAGGAGGTTGTTGGAATCACTCCTAAACCATAATCAAGTGTTAGTAATTAATATGTAATAGTTAGCTTTATTATGGCCTTTATGTTTGTTATTAGCCTTAAGCTTATGCAGAAGACCCATGAGCTTAGGCCCAAGCCCATTAAAGAAAGGATGGAAACTAGGAGTGTTGCCCTAGCTTTCCTCCTATAAATACCTTATGTAAAATTTCATTTGAAGGTTGGTTGTTCAAGTTTTTCTTTCACCTACACTCTACGCATAACCATCTTAGTCTAACGTGTGTTTGTGTTTGTTTACTTGTTCAATCGCCTCATCTATTTCTTATAAGCTTGTGTTTGTAAAACTAGTGACCTAACAGGGTCTAGTGTGAGTGTGATGCCGTATCCACTTTACAAGAAGCTAGGGCTTAGTAACCATCATCTTAATCAATCAAAATTAATGATGACCGTTAATTCTCACGCAAAGGCTATGGGGGAAGTAAGGAATGTTAGACTGCAAATCGGTTACCAAGCATATTTAGCTGATTTCCTTGTGCTAGATATGCCGGTGGATAAATGTTTGCCACTTTTGTTCGGAAGACCATTTCTTAGGACACGTGGAGCGATCATTGACATGGGCTGAAGTACTATGACTATAGATGATGGGATAGCAAAGCAAACTTATTATCCTAAAACTAGAGGAAGAGTATTGGAGATAGACGATTTGGATGAAGAGAAGGATGTTTTGATTTTTTTCAGGTTGGATGTGACGAAGAAGGTAAAACAATGTTTGGACCGGTTGCACCACCATATTTTGATTTAGAAAATGAAATGGAAAGTGCCTTGGCCATGGAAGCGTTTTATAACCCATTCAAAAATGTTCTTATTTTTAAGAAAATTACAGATTTTCTTGGAGCTTTACCCGTACAGTTGAAGAACTTGGAATGGAGTCCCGAAGGTCAAAGCACTTACAAAAGAGAATAAGGAGATGGTCAATGGCATGTCAAATTCCATGTCACATGCCCAAGCGGAAGATGTTTTGCAAGAAAATTCAAGACTCATGAAACAACCCGTGAACTTTCGGGGAAATTTCAAAGCGAGGACATACTCAAGCATGAGTATTTTGAAGGTTGAAGATGAATGACGTATCATAAGAATAAAGCACTTGCTTGTGCTAATAGTTTGGCTCTATTATAATTTTATGCATCTTCGGAGTTTTTCATTTTTATGTTTTTGCATTATTATCAGTTTGGTTTGAGGATTATCTAATGATTTCTTTTGATGTTAAGTTTTTAATGATTATGATGTTTATGTTTAAGTATGAGTTTGTAGTTTAAGATTGTTAGTAGAAATTATTTTGGAATTTACATTCGTTGGCAAAGTGTTGTGTGAATCTTTTAAGAATTTTGAGTGAAAAGAATTTTTACTTGGAAGGTAAAAATGACCAAGTGTGGTAAGAAATTAAGTCTTTTTGCAAAAATGCAAGCCGAATCGGTTGGGGCTTAAGGTTGATCGGTTTGAGAGGCATATGTACCAAAAAAGTTAGAATTTCCATAAAAAAACACACACACACACACATCACATCCACCAATTGAGGGTTCCAGAAATTCGACCACTAAGAGTAAATTAAAGGTTCCAGGAGTGTTAAGAGATCATTATGGCTCCAAAACAAGTAAGCATCATCATCAATTTGGCTTAATTTAGTTTTAATTCGAATTTGCAAATTAGGTCATGAATTGGGGATTTTTGATAGAGTTCGAATTAAGGTGCAATCTTTTGGAAATAAGTGGGTAATTGATAGAGGAATATATTGCAAAAAGAATTTTGGTAATTGATTCAACTTTGGAAGAGAATTAGTTGATTGAATTTTTAGATTCAATTAGGTCAAATCTTGAATCAAATTGAATTGCAATTGTTGATTCCCAGTTGTTATAGGATTAATTCTCAGTGATTTTAGGATACTACATTGTTGTTTAGAGCACCAATTAAGGAATTGACTTTGAGAAATTGTTATGTGTTCTAAGGAATAATGAATAAATCATGTGGAGATATTGTGAAATGATGTAAGGACGAATTGAGGTTATAGAAATCAACATTAAGATTCAAATGAAGATTAGGAGTGAATTAGAATTGAGAGAAATCAAAGGAGAAGTTGACAAAAGAAGGCTTTGCCTTCTGCAGCAACAGCAAACGAATCGGCTGCGAATGATGACCGGTCGGTTGGGGAGAGGTCTGTGGTCCAGCCGATCGGTTGGAGGCCACGACTGATCGGCTGCGACCTTATGTTAAGAATTTTTCATATTTTGAAACCCATTCTTGAGGTGTTGCAAAACCCCTCGCATAAAAAGCCTGTTTAAAGCACAACAAAACGGTTCAGTAGACTTTTTTCCATAAACAAGTGAAGGAACAAATGGGAATAAATGAAGAACCTATAATGGTAAATAGAATGCGAAAAAAAGGTGTCACCCCATAATTATTATTCCAAACCGCAAGCTAAAATACATAAAAGCAAAGCTGAAATGCATTAAAGCAAAGATAATTAAAATAATTACGACATCATATGAAATAAGACGTGAAATAACAGGCAAGGCATACCAAATATCTTTTTTCAAAAATCACCAGCACAAAGCATCTATAAAAGATAAAATCAAAAAATCGAAAAAGTAAACATCTATATAAGTATCATATGAAATAAGATATAAAATAACATGCAAAGTAAAAACAATAACTACCAAAAAAACTATGTCCAAGTCTCACCAACACAAACCATCTACAAAACATGAAAATCACAAAATCAAAGATCTAAACATTAATATATATAGTGGTACTCGTAAAAAGGTTCATTATATACGTCTAAATAACTTACATGCAAAATCAAAGTAAGTAAACATAATAACTTTGATTCAAAACAAAACACACCGACGGTAAACAAAAACCGTAGCACCTCGATTAACTCTTTGAACTAACTTTAATAATATAGCAAGCATACTCTGCCGTTCCACTCATCATTCCACCCAAAACCCGTAAGACAATTAAAGCTATTACCAAGTAATTCTACAAAACCTAAATAACAATTATATAAAATAAATTTCTTGCCTAATTTTCTTACCTACACCGCTTGTATGTGCGCCCAATTTTGGCACAAAAAACCAAACAAATGAAAATCAGGTCTATTTTAGGTGTAAAAACCTCGAAAACCGATAATGAAAAACAGGTGTACAACATGAAACCAAGCCCAAGATTAAGTGGCAAATAAGTCGAGCACCTACTAAGTAACTCACTAACCTATTATTTAATTCATTTAAGTTATCGGCTCGGCTTGGTGTGCAAACAGTGTCTGCTCAAGCCGCGGCTTCACAGTGAAGTCAAGCCCACCCCTTCCCTTAAGCCAATCTTCAATCGGCTTTAAAACGATGTCGACTCACCAAAGTATTTCAATGAATGTTATATAATATAGTGTTTATAAATTCCTTGTTTGATAAAATTTAAGTAGAAACATATATTTGTCAAAATATGAAAAAGAAAACTTTGCTAAAACGGGGAGTAATATACAAACAATTCAAGAGTCAAACCTAAAAAAAAAAAAAAAAAGAGTCAAACCTAAAGTTTAGAAAAACAAAACCATAAAATATTTTGATTGTGCAACCATAATTCCAACCTAAATTTCTTTCAACCCAATGTTCTAATTAGAACTTTAAATCAAAATTTGGCTGATTTAAAAATAAATTGAAGAAAGTATGTTCCAATTTAATTGTTGTCACGCTCATTCGGAAGATTTTTTTGATGATTTAAGAAGAACAAAAACTCTTTCAGTAGCCTAAAAGTATGATTATGAATGTCTAATTTTTTTTAATTATGTTTAAAATTGATACTTGGCCTTTGGTTATATTCTAAAAGGTTTTTTTGCTTTTGCTGTTATGTTTGTTTCAATTTGAAAAATAAATTAGGGTTAAATGTAATGTCTAAATGGTGTTCTAATTATATGTTTAATCCCTCATGGACTGAAACCTCAGAATAGGTTTAAAGGGGGTTTATGATGAGCCAACGGTAACAAGAAGAGGGCAAGTATTTTTCTAATGACATGTTTTTGTGCCTTTCAAACCTCCAACGTCACTTACCATCTCACACAGTAGATCTAAGATTCGCCTACCCATACGAAGTTGGCTGACAGATTCTCTTGTCAGCCTAAATAACAAATTCGTTCTCTCAAATTTTGTTCTTTATTTTTCTTGAGAGGTCTCATGATACATACACGTAGCAATGATAACCGAAACCATGTCACGAAAACCATATCAAACACACTAACCAATGAAGTCAAATCTGAATAGTTTGGGCTCTCTTTTGTAGTCTACTAATGATAGGATTACACGCCATCGATCTTTTCTACATGAAAATAAACACATGATCAAAACGGAGCATGAAATAAAATACAAATTGCATAGTGATTGACATACAAATCTCAGTCACATGTAAAAACAAAATTAAACCCTAGCTACCAACTAAAATCACAACATCCATCCTTACATTTTGAGACTATAAGGTGTCAAATAATAAATTTAAAGAAAGAAGATAAAAATAAATCTAAAAGAAAATAAGCACATACTATCAAGTTTTATATTTTTAGCCATTAACACACATTTTCCTAAAAGGTGAAGATCGATGGGATCACCCTGTCCCACGTCATCCTAAGGACGCTAACCCTCCTCCTCAGGACCCGACCGCAGAATGAAGACTGTCCTGGGTGACTGTCTTATCGTGAGGTGGGCTTTAAACCTGAGCTATTTTCCCAAAGCCTCAATGACCAAATCGTCGGAAAGTTTGCGGTGGAGGGATGGTGACAGGTGGAGCTTATGGTCCATAAGTGAGGGCTTCCGTGGCCACACCCTACTCTTACTCTCACTGCTTGCCACTTAACTCTTAAGCTTCTACCACTGTAGCCCACAAAAGCCACGGGTCATTAACACACATTTTGATTTACTAGTTTTATAAATGATTAATAAATTAAATAGTATCTAGTCATAATTAGACGCGAAAAAATATCCAAATTGTAAGAAAAACATCAAATGAATAAGAATTTTTCAAGCCCTAACTTTTTTGTCACATAGATTTTTTTGATTTTCTTGAACAAAATAAACTCAATAAAATAAAAGAAATTAGAGTGTAAGTGAATTACTTTGTTGGTTGGGAGATAGTAAGTAGTTGTTGCGTCATTGTTGAACTATGTTGTGGCGGCTAAGATGAAATGAAGCTTCATATGCTTCGTGTTCTTGTCTATGTGAGATAAAATAATGGAGATAAAAATAAAAGACAAAGAATGAGATTGGATACGTACCTTAATAGCCTCTTATGAAGATGCCCAAATATCAAGTTTTGTTTGCGATGTTTAAATTTCACATTAATGCACCAAACATCATTTATCATTCCAATAATCATTCTCTCATTCCCATTACCCTATACTAAATGCACCCTCAAATAACCTCTAATTATTGAAGAATGATAGTCATGTCCTCCCAAAGTCCAAACAACTGAGTCATTTAGAATTGGGCTTGTAGGTTTTGTAGCTTTTGTGGGCTTAATAAATCTCAAGAGGTCTGCCTATTAACAATATTTCTTTGATCAATCCAAATAATCTAAACGAATGTCGTAAATTATTGGTTCAGGTTAACTATCAATTGATGTGGCAACAACTTTTGACTTTCAAGCCATCTCATGGATGGTGACTGATACAGCAACATGAATTTAAGAAACAAATGGTACAATGGTACTGTTCAGGGCCCGATTCTTGTTAGCTTCAACTATTTGGAGTTTGGACCACCTAAATTTCTTGTAGGGGTATACTTGTTCTTTACATGAGTTTATGACAAAGTTGGCAATCAATGAAAATCATATTTACGCGAGCAAAATTGATGTTTTTATGTTTCTATATCAAGGGTGGACCTAGGCCTTTAAGTGACTAGATGCAAAAAATAAGTTGTAACGTAATATTGTAAAAAATATAGATGAATCAAAAAGTTAACAGATGCATTTTGTTAACATCAGGAGTTTTTAACGAAATTTACGGCAAGTAGAGGAAAATCAATGAGGTTCAGTGAACCCTCGAAACCCACTAGTTCCGCCCCACCCCTGTTTCTATCATAAGTCAAACCATGCTAGCTAGAGATAATTTTTCTCCAAGTTCAAACAAATGAAATTTTAGTTTTCAGATTTTGAGTTACCATGATAATGGTCAAATCGTGCTAGCTAACGATCATTAAAAGTCAAACCGTGCTATCTAAAGAAAGATCACCAGGAGTAAACCACTTCTATCATTTATTCTAGTTATGTTTCTCCAAGATAAGAACCATGATTTGTTGGTGGTTATTCGTCCCAAATCGTGGTGTGGATAATCAACTCAATAGAAGCGATCAATGTTTCAAAGAAACAAACAATGGTCAAGATATGAATCTGGCACCGGGTGGTTCTGGATATCACTTGGAATCGTGTGATCACTTTCCAAAGTAAACTATTCGACCCTAATGCCCGGGTATCACGAATATCTACTTGGGATAAGCCAAAATGCAGCTAGAATTAGGCACAATTCTTTAACCCTTGCGCTTATAAGTGTTTAGTGTTTTCGTGTGTTTTTCATGCATGTTCGGATCTCCTATTTATAGGAGGTTACTCTTGACCGCTCAATGGAATTATGAGTATTAATCGCCCATTAATAGCCTCATAATTATCCCCATTATAATGATTAGTAGTGGTTACATGACCAATTAAACGTGGTCATAATGATGCGCTTATAATCGCCATTTATCAAGACTTATATCAAGATTTCATAGTGCTTTTAGTGGTTACACCGCTCAAGATAAACACAACTTGTTGAGATACCACTTGCTGGAAACACCACTTCGGTGGAACATCGATCCCGTTGGCATCGCTCAGTGGAAACATCGATAATCGATGTTAACCACAACAAGATTTTCACCAAGCACTACCAATACATACCACTATTAGAGTCGAGGTGTTCATGGACCTTATGGGTGTACACTCGCACTCTCCTAACCCATCACAAGGTGTGAACCATCCCACAAGTGCACTAAACTTTCCAACAATCCTCCCAAATTTAGTTCACCCCTTTGCATGTAAAATAAACATCAAGCAAAACATGTGCATAAACGAAAATGTCACGAGGATTGAATTTCCATCTTAGTAATTACATCGCTCAAATATTCGAGAATCGAGGTGTTCTAAGAATTGAACCCTTCAACCCATTTGAATACGAAGATAACTACGCACAAGTTTTCAAACACTTAAAAGCTCCCGACACTATACAAGCCATGTGTCCATATCCAAATTCATAAATGTTGTAAAGCTAAAGTCCAAACGCTCTCAAGCGGCAAAACTTCAACATTTACATAGGTGGTTCTCTTTATTCATGCTCCGCCAAGCACTTTTTCAAAGATAAGTTAACCATTAAGAAGTAAAGACTTCATCCTCCTTTCAAAGAGTTCCGAGCACAACCTTGGGATGTAAAATAAACTTGTGCTCCAATCCACCGAATGTTCGACTTTCCACATTGAACTCGGCTCCTAAGTTTCCTCGTGGAGGAGTTGGGTGTCCTAGCATTCGATGACTAAGTCGGACTTAAACCCATCCCTTTAGCCGACTTTATAACCAAGTCTCTAGCCACCCCTTCGTCAAGTGATCAACTAAGTTCTGTTGAGATCTAACAAACTCTATAGATACCACCCCATTCATGATAAGCTCACGAATCATGCTATGCCCGACACCTAAGTGTCTAGACTTACCATTGTACATCCGGCTATAAGCCCCAGCCAATGTAGTCGCACTATCACACAGTGATAGAAATGGGTGCTATAGGTTTAGCCACAATGGAATCTCGAAGCAAGTTTTCAACCATTCACTTCTTTACCGGAAATGCTAAAGCCACAAATTCAGATTCCATTGTTGAACCGGTGATGCAAGTTTGCTTCGATGCCCAAGAAATTGCACTCCACCAAGTAGAATACCCGACCACTAGTAGACGAATTGTCTTCGCAGTGTTCTTGATCCAACTTGCATCGTTGTAACCTTCCAACATCGATGGGTAACCGATACGAGAGACTATAATCCATAGTTCTCTTCAAATACTTCAAGCCACTTTAATCGCTCGCCGTTGATGAGCACTAGGATTACTAGTATACCGCTCAATTTTCCCACCGCAAAGCCAATATCGTGCCTTGTACAGTCATGGCATACATCAGTACCAATTACCCTAGAATACTCAAGTTGAGATACACCTTGCCATGATTAGGCATTAGCTTCTCACAAGTATCCATAGGTGTACTCACGGAGTACAATCAAAGTAATTGAATTTCCTCAACACCTTCTCAATATAATGAGACCGAGAGATAGAAATTCTTTTACTTTCATGTTTAATCCTAATTCCAAGGATAACATCACCTCCCCATGTCCTTCATGGAGAACCTTGATGACAAAATTCCTTTGTCGTCAACTGATTTTGGTCAGCCAAAGATCAACATGTCATCAACATATGACAAATGATGACTCCTTTACCGATTCATCAAATTTGCTATATACACATTTGTCGCCTTGGTTAAGAACATAACCACTAGACAAAACCACTTCATCAAATTTTTGATGCCATTGTTAGGTGCCCGTCATCCATAAAGAGACTTAATCGGTTTACACCTTATTTTCATTTCCGTGCAAGATGAAGCCCCGAGGTTGGTTCATATAAACCTCCTCTTCCAATTCACCATTCAAGAAAGTCGTCTTCACATCCATCGATGAATAATCAGATTGTGAATAGATGCCATAGCAATCGCCAGCCTTATGGTATCGATACGAGCCACGGGGGCATAAGTATCAAAATAGTCTATCCCGACTTTTGTTTAAAGCCCTCAATAACTAATCTAGCCTTGAACTTTTCAATAGTTCCATCTACCTTCATTTTCCTTTTGAAAATCCATTTGCAACCCGAGGTTTGCAACTGGTGGTAGATCAACCAACACCCAAGTGTTGTTGCCCATGATGGAATCCATCTCATCATTGATTGCTTCTTTCCGTAAAGCAATGTCACGGGACTTCATTGCTTCTTCAAATGTCTTGGGATCATCCTCAACAATGAAGCAATAGGAGTATTGGTGCGAGACCTCATCCTTGTACCTTCAACTAAGTATAGTTGAAACTCAGTCCAAATGACTTTGGAGTCCCGACCTTTTGCTCTTCCGAGTACGTGTTCGAGTTGTTGAACCACAACCTCATCAGGGGACCATCGATGGTTCATCATCGTGACCTCGATACACCAAAGTCATGAGTTCCATTAGGAATCCTCGACTTGGTCTAGGGACCGATGCGAATCTATTCTCATCAAAAGTTGCATCCCTTGATTCAATTATAGAGTTAATTGAAACATGTTCATTAGGTTCAATAACATAGAACCTAAAAGCCTTGGAATGCTCAAGATATCCAACAAAGATGCGATCAATGCCTCTTTCACCCAAAGTCTTTGCTTTGGATCGTGGAGTCTTACAACGCCCCTACAACCCTGGACCACGAGATAGTTCATGTTGGTTTCCTTTTAGTCCGTAGTTCATAAGGGTAACCTTGTTCCTTTTGTTGGGAACCCTATTTAATAAATAGCAAGTCGTTAACATTGCTTCACCCAGTAACCTCGACTCGATCCTCGAATAGGACAACATGGAATTAATCCATCTCCTTCAAAGACCGTTTTTCTTTTCGTAAATGACATTTCTTTGAGGAGTATAAGGGCGATCGTTTCATGGATTATTCCAACAGACCGAAAATACAGAGTATCCATGTACTCACCTCCCTATCGGTCCTTAATCTTTTGATCAAAGACCCAAGTTGTAATTCAACTTCGCTTTAAACACTTTGAATTTATCTAATGCTTCATCCTTGGTATGTAACAAATAGACATAACAAAATCTAGAAGCATCATCAATAAATGTCACAGTACTTCTTATTTCCCAAAGAAGGAGTGGCATGCAAATCACACAGTCACGTGTACAAGCTCCAGGAGCTTAGTCTCACGATTAACACCACGAAAGGGTTTCTTGGTAATCTTGGTCAACATGCAAGTTTTACACTTTTCAGTTGTCCATGTCAAAGGTCGGATCAACCCATCCTTAGACATATCTTGCAACCTTTATAATGTACATGACCAAGTCTTGCATGCCGGAGGATAGAATTAGTCGATCAAAAGTAGACACAAAAGTCAAATAACATTGTCAATGGTAATGTACATACTATCGATGGAAACATTAAGCTCGAACATTTGATTACATAAATAACCAAAACCAATAAAAACACCATGCTTAGAAAGCACAAATTTATCGACTCAATAACTTGTTTATAACCATAATTATTCAAAATACTACTTGAAACCAAGTTCTTCCCGATATCGTGAACATGAATAACATCAAACAAAGTTACAATCTTTCCTGAACTAAACATAAGATCTACACAACCACCTACCATGCACCAAGGTCATTGACTCATTTCCCATGTGAAGAATAGAACCATCATTCAAGAACTCATAAGTCTTGAACCGCCTTCTATCTTTACACACATGAATCTGTTGCTCGAGTCAACCCACCACGCAACATCATCATCCCGCACATAAAAGATTCGAGATACATATGTAACATAATAAATCAAAAGACTTATTAAACATATTTCGACCTTTCAAATGAGTTGGTGAACCACCACTCCCCGAACTTTTAGTGCTCGATCCATTGGCTTTACCACCCACATTAACACCCTTGCAGTCCCTTTTAATGTGACCGGTCTTGCCACATTTCCAACAAGTAGGTGTTGCCTTCTTGTTAGATCCGCCTTGTGTTATCATGATGTTTGCGCTTGCCTTTGTTGTCATCGTACCGTGAAGTTGTTATGCTCCACCATATTGACAACAGATGGTCCAGTAGCAGTGCTACTCTTTGGCTTGTCATTATCCTGCAGCCTGAGAGAATCCTCAATGCGCAGATGACTGCCCAACTCAACCAGAGTTAATTCCTCTTTCTTATGTTTTAAGATATGCTTGAAATCTTTCCAAGAAGGAGAAAGTTTGTCAATAACACAAGAGACTGAAATAGCCTCATCCATGTGCATATTGTGTTGTGTAAACCTTCCAAGTATTCCAAGAAGTTCATTGTATTATTCCATAACCGGTCTTGAATCGGTCATTTTGTAATTTGTGAAATTACTAACAAGGAACTTCTTACTTGATGCATCCTCACCATATATTTGGCATCCAAGGAATCCTACAGTTCTTGGAAGATTCGAGTTCGATAAATATTAAACAGAGAATCGGACATACCATTCGAATAAGACCTCTGATATGTAGTCATCATTCTCCCACTTGCTCCTCCTCCGATCCGCCCACACGAGCATCATCCCCACCATCATCGAATTGAGTAGTCGACATAGACCACACTCATGCTTGACAAAGAAGAAGTGCATCTTCTTCGCCACCTCCTAAAGTCCACCCTTCAAACTTGTCCACTTTGCAAAGTTTGAAGCCATATGTTCATAGCAGCGATTGCCATTGATTATCACTAAATAGTTTACTTTGATTGTTGGTGGTTATTCGTCCCAAATCGTGGTGTAGATAATCAACTTCAAAGAACGATCAACTGCTTCAAAGAAAACAAACAATGGTCGGCAGATGTCGATACCACCGTGGTTACGGGATATCACTTGAATCGTGTGATCACTTTCCAAAGTAAACTATTCGACCCTAATGCCCGGGTATCACGAATATCTACTTGGGATAAGACCAAATGCGCTTAGAGAATTAGGCACAATTCTTTAACCCTTGCTCTTATAAGTGTTTAGTGTTTTCGTGTGTTTTCATGCATGTTCGGATCTCCTATTTATAGGAGGTTACTCTTGACCGCTCCAATGGAATTATGAGTATTAATCGCCCATTAATAGCCTCATAATTATCCCATTATAGTGTTAGTGGTTACATGACCAATTAAACGTGGTCATAATGATGCGATTGTAATCGTCATTTATCAAGACTTATATCAAGATTTTCATAGTGCTTTCGGTGGTTACACTGCTTGATGTAAACACAACTTCGAGATACCACTTGATGAAAACACCACTCGGTGGAAACACCACTTGATTGGAACACCGATCCTATTTGAAATCTCGCTTCAGTGAAACACGATAATCGGTGTTAACCACAACAATACTTTCACCAAGCACTACCAATACATACCACTATTAGAGTCGAGGTGTTCATGGGCCTTATGTCTGCACTCCGTCTGCTCTCCTAACCCATTACAAGATGTGAACCATCCCACAAGTGTACTAAATTTTCCAACATGATTTTATTAGATGATAAATTATGCTAGATTTGACTAGTTTTAGTTAACTATTGCATGGCATTCTGATTAATGAATACATCATACACACGTATAATTCGGCTAAAATAAACTATAAACATCGATGTCTATAAACACGTAGCCGTAGAATATTTTTATAATTGCACAACACATAAATAATTACGTTGGTAACGTTACTACCCTGCTACCCAAATACTCATAGGCAAACCAACTTACAAAACTAAATAAATAAATAAAATAATAAATCAATAGGATGATAAACATTTAAAGATTTTTTCAAACGATAATTTATGTATGATTGTGGAATGAGTGAAACGAATATATGTTTTTTTTTTACATTCTCTGTCATTGATCCATTCGTTGTCTGCGACGATTCCCCATAACTTATTCCCTTTTATTTTTTGTTTACCGTGTGGATATGTGTGAATGTCGATCCGCGTTTCTAAAACAAAATTAACGAATTGAAGTAACATTTTATATTTTAAATAGATACACTTCATTAATTCCAATATCCCATTCTTGGTACTACTCCATATGTTATATGTTCTACGTTGAAATGGTTATCACATAATTTTTTTTCTCATAATAAGTGTCAATTTTTTAACGAACAAAGTTTTAAAATTTTTCAATAGCTACATTCTCAAACAGCCAAATATCTTATCTACACATTGACGTCTATTTTAATTGGTTGAATATATAAAATGGACATTTATTTTGAGACATCCCAAAATAGTAATTGTGACAATTGGTAATTTAGGGAGTCTATTTTAGGTAACCGTATTACGTTAAACTAAACCGAGCTTTGACTTTATCACTATTTTTATAAACCATGAATTGATTTTATATCGTCTATTGGTTTTTACGGATTATTTCACTATTTAATGAGTTATCGTACGAGTTTTAACTCTATTCGGTAGGAACTATTCGATTCGGCACTAGAAAAGCCTAAAACGAGAAATATTGTAACTTTTAGACCGTAACTCGAAAATTGACCAATAAATAGTCAAAACTGGTGGAAAAACGTAAATAACGATGTTAGAAAGTCGAATGAACGTTGTGGAACACTCGGGGGACAATATATGAGCTCGAGAATGGGTAAACGGGATAGTTACGAAAAGTTACAACTCCGAACCCCCACCTTTTCCCTTAGCCGATGCCCCCTCCTCCATTTTCATTTATTTTTTAGTCCTTTTGTCCAAGTATAAAAGGCCCTCCCACCCCTCATTTGATACTTCACTTTTTCTCACTAAAAACACACTAAAAACACACTTTCTCTCTCTACTCTCTCTCTCCCCAAATTAATATAAACCCTAACCCTAATTCTTCACCATCGCCGGCCACTTTTCTGGCCACCATCGCCACACGATGGCGCGTGACCACCCACCACCACCACCATATTGAATATCTTTTCATCCTCTTTCTATCCATATATAACACTCTCACTAAAACCTCCATTAACACCTTTAAATCTAAAGATTAAGATTCGGATTTCTAGGGTTTCAAGTGGGTTTTGCAATTCGTGTTTGGATAAGGTAAAAGAGACATGAATACGCCTAGTTTGAGCTTTGAAAAGCCACGAATGGCTTATTAGGGTTTCGACCCTATGTCGAATTTTGGGGCTTTTGGGTTAAGTCTAATTAACATCTAAATAAACAAGTAGTTAGTGTTTGGTAAGCATGTGGTGTATCAATTTGATGGGCTTTTGCAATTTAGGTCTAGTTGCATATTTTGGTTAGAATAGATGATGGGTTTTGTGTTCGGTTAATGATTGGAGGTTGATTGATTGTATTTGGATGTTGTGGAATTGATTTGGAAGTGATTTGGTTGGGTTGAGATGGTGTACGGGCCACCAAGGTCACGTACACGTGCCTTGGGTTGCGTACGAGACCCACATGGACCAAGGGTCCGGGTCGAGTCGTTTTGGTAGTTTGTTGGTTGATATTGTTGATGTTTAGATGAGACGCGTGGAGCCAAAAAGCTCCTAGAGCTTGTTTAGTTCACGTGGTCTTAACCGTGACCGTGTCATGACCATTAGGGTCATAACATTGGTTTCGGGTATATTTGGTTGGTTGATTGGTTGGCGAGATTGATTTGAGTTGATTTGGGATTGAATTGCGCTATTATGACTTTTAATTGAACTTGATATATATATTGTCAACTTTGAGCTACGTCGGTGTTACTTTGACTTTTTAGTCAATAGTTGACTCCGACAAAGCCGTAACATGGACTTTAGTATAGTTTGGACTATTGATTGATTAAAAGCCGAGAAGTCATGACTCGTGCTTGTGGACTCGAAACGAATAACAATATGAGATTAATATTGGAATTTGACGAAATATATACATATATATACGTGAAAATGCTAATAGACTATGAAATATAAATAATAAAAGGGTTTTTGTACCAAAAATATCGATAACAAGACTTGTATTGTTATTTACTATTTTTAATTGGAAACTAACGACTAAATTGGAAATGTTTTATAATAAATAAGTAATTAATGTTTCGAGTACACGTTTATCGAATGATGCCAATTATGAGCATTTGATACTAGTTTAAGTATTTATTTGCTTACGTTGTGTGCATGGGTTACGGATAATCCAACATTAATAGTGTTGATCCACGTGGGTAGCGGACTTATTAGGTTGACGAATCTAATAAGAGCCCGCTAGGTACGTTGGGTAACCTTATTAATGGGTGAATT
Organism: Chrysanthemum lavandulifolium; assembly: GCA_022545495.1. Lineage (NCBI taxonomy): Eukaryota > Viridiplantae > Streptophyta > Magnoliopsida > Asterales > Asteraceae > Chrysanthemum > Chrysanthemum lavandulifolium. The sequence goes on from CM040246.1 coordinate 125,396,674, forward strand.
ATCCTTATGACTCTTTAGGATACGATTGATTTATGGGATAATAAGCGACACGAATAAATAAACGAGTTTATCGAGTTGACGAATTCGATAAGGTCTACTATTTATTTCGATACTTATTGGACTATGGAGCTTATCGCTTAGATGTCTCATTGTGTTGCATTGAGTCATATACTGGTTGTTTGAGTGCATTCATAGCATCATATTGAGTCGATACACCGACATGAGGATACCAAACACTAGGAATAAATTGTGAAACGAGACATTTTTGGAAATAACGAAATGGAATGCATTGGGGTAGATAACATTGATTTCGAGAGATATATATATTAAATTTGGTCTACATTAATAGGTTGTGCCGAGTCGATAGTTGTTGTGCCGTGATTATCGTTATCTTCTGCTAGTGTTTATTTGTACGTTGATTGCTTGAGGTGAGTTTCATAGCACCACTTTTGTCTACGTTTTTAACTATATTAGGGTGAGAATCATACTACTGTTTTTGGACCGTGAAAACTATTTGGATTTGCTTATATGTTTGATTGTTTATGTTAATACAAATAAATCGTAAAAACGTTTATTAATATTTTGCGATCTCTTTGTGTTTTATTGATAACAAATATAATGTTATCCTAAGTACAATTATAAGGATACCTGTTATTTTTGTAAAGCATTTACATATAGCCATTTAAATACAAAAATGTTGTAATTAATCATTTGTTGTAATAGTTTATTAGGATGGGCAAAAACCACAACCCATGGATCATATCCATAACCCATTGATCCATACCCATTTGACTAGATACAATGTATTCATTAGATACATTGAATCTAAAGGAATACCCATGGACCAACCCATAACCCATGACCCATAACCAAAAACCCATGGGCAAGAGGGCGTCCCACGGATCCCTAGGTTTACACTAGATGGATCTCTTGTGGGAGGGATCCGGGAACAGATGGCGTAAATTGCCTATAAATAGAGAGCCATTTCTTCATTCTAACTCACCCTATTCTTACTAATTCTCTCATATACTCTCATTCTCTTCTAACAAAAGATCACTTGATCTAGAGAGTACTTCCTTCTTTCTTTCCTTAGTGATTCTCATATAGGTCCTTCTCTAAGGCGAGATCACGAGCATTCTACAAGTCATCCAAGCAAGGGGTCCTTGATTGATTTGTTCCTCCATAGATTTACATAGCGAAGATCTTGTATTTGATATTTCACATATTTGTTGTGTAATAGTCGTGTTGGTTTGGTCCACCGTGTTACGGACTCGGTATTTAGCTTTGTACCGGAAAAAGGTGTAAGCAACGTTGTGAAGGCTTCTCCGCCAAGTTGAAGGAGTTTGTTAACATAGTGCTTGAACTCTCGAGTAGGTGACTCGGGGAGTGGAGTAGGGCAAGGAAGGTGTCCTTGTAGCCGAACCACTACAAATTGGTTGTGTCATTTCTATCCCTTTTCTTTACTTTATTTACTTGCTTTATCATTAGATCTATATTTTCTCTACATCCATACGATCTCACATATTATCGAATCTAAAGTTTTTGAAACTAACTTAAAATCGGCAAAACTATTCAACCCCTCCTTCTAGTTTTCCACAATTGCCATCAAGAGCTAAGTTTATAAAAGTTTTAAAGTAAACCGTATTTTAAAAACTTTTCGATTACTATAGGTTCTGAAAATTACAAGGAATGGAAATCTATGCAACGACCACCACTACTTGAAAATAATGGTTTTACATATTGGAAAAATAGATTCGAAACATATGTGAAGTCTAAAGATATTTATCTTTGGTACATTATTGTTGAAGGCGATTTTGAGGCTACCTCAAAAGATGATAAAGGAAATTTAGTTAACATACCTCATGATAAACTAAATGATGAAATGAAGAAAAAGCTTTCTAAAAATAGTGAAGCTAAAATGGTTTTGTATAATGTTTTACCCAAAAAGGAATTCGAAAGAATTTCTATGCTTAAAACCTCTAAAGAAATTTGGAATTCTTTAGTTGTAACTCATCAAGGTAATCAACAAGTTAAAAATAATAAAATTGATTTATTTGTTCAACAATATAAACAATTTTCAATATCGGATGAGGAAACTATAGATCATTCATTTGCTAATTTCAATACAATTATTACATCTTTACAAGCACTTGATGAATCTTTTTCTAGCCGTAACCATGTTAGGAGATATCTAAGGGCACTTCCATCCAAGTGGAGATCCAAGGTGACGGCAATGGAAGAGTCAAAAGATTTGACAATCCTCACCCTTGATGAACTCATAGGCAACTTAAAAGTCAACGAGCTTGTCCTTGCTAAAGACTCCGAAGCCTCAAAGGTGAAAGAGAAACACAAATCTCTTGCCCTTAAAACCAAAAAGGCTTCGACGATGAAGAGAACTCCTCTTGAATAGTGACGACGAGAGTACGCTATGGCGGTAAGGACTTTAAAAGTTCTTTAGAAGAGGGAAGATCGTCAAACAACCGTATGACGATAAGAAAGGCTTCCTAAAAGCAAAGAGGACGAGAAGCCAAAAGATGATCGTATTTGCTTTAAATGTGGGGACCCAAACCACTTTATTAGTAAGTGTCCCAAACGGGATGATCAAAAGGCGTTCGTGAGCGGCACGTGGGGAATGAGCGACGAGGAGGACGAAGAAATTTGTCTCATGGCAAATGACGAGGTATGTCATGAATACTATAGTAGCTCATCACTAGATGACGACTCTTTGCATAATGAATATGACAAACTTTGCAATATTAGCTTAAATCTAATTAACAAAAACAAGCTTTTAAAAAGTCAAAACCAACGTTTAGATAAAGAAGTCATAGAATTAAAAGCAAAACTGAAATGTCTAGAAAAGGGTCAAATAGCAAGTGGTGAATGTGAACTTTGCGTTCAACTTCAAACACTAGTTGGTCAACTAGATTCTAAAATTGCTAGAATGAGTACGAATACTTTAGATATGATATTAGATAGTGTTAAAACCGGTAACAACCAAAAAGGTTTAGGTATTCAACAACTTGATCCATCAACTAGTGAAAACAAAGAAACACAATTTGGTAAGGCACTAGAAAAACCAGCCACTGTTGGCGGATCCCACGGATCCCATAAAAAAGGAACCGACTAGTGTTAAGCCAGGGATCCGTGGGTCTAATGTAGCAAACAGTGGTAATAAGGTAGCTTCTTCATCTAGAACTGATTTTGTTATAATCCTATTTTTGCAAGAAACAAAGCTCCATCCTTTTCAAAACCTAATCCATCTAGGAGACCTAATAATGTTTACCCGAGAAGTAACCATCAAATGGGATGGAACCCAAATATGCAAAATAGTTTTCCTTTTCAAAACTTTGCTCCATGGAATACACACTCATCTTATCCATACATGTCTAACATGAATGGAATGTTTAACACTAATGGACCCATGAACAAATGGGGACCAAAATTTTGAGTTAATTGTTTTCTTAGGTGTGCTTAAAGGTCGACCTAGACCCGGATGAATGGGTCAAGGATAGCGGGTGCACGAGGCACATGACCAGCAATAAAGATCTATTCTCCACGTATGAATCCTTCAATGGAGGTAATGTGGTGTTTGGAAATAGCAAAGTAAAATCATCGGTAAAGGTACGATTTCTAACAAATCTCTAACCATTAACGATGTGTGTCACGTAGAAAACCTAAACTTTAACCTCTTAAGTATAGGACAAATATGTCGTAAAAAGTGCAATGTACTTTTTACCGAAAACGGTAGTAAGATATTAAAAAATGGCATAACCATAGGAAGAGGAATTAGAAAACATAGAGTCTATGTCATTAAAATCGTTAATGAACCTAAAGACAAACTATGTCTTAACTCTATGGATGATACTTCGACCTTATGGCATCGAAGATTGGGTCACGCCAACATGCGACTTCTTCAATCGCTATCATCCAAAGATCTAGTAAGAGATCTACCTAAGTTAAAATATGAACATCACTTTTGTGATGCTTGTAATGTAGGAAAACAAGTTCATTCTAGTCATAAAGCTAAAAACATGGTGTCTACAACTAAGTGTCTAGAATTACTACATATGGATTTATTTGGTCCATCCGCTATCCAAAGTTATGGAGGCAAGTACTACACTTTGGTCATAGTGGATGATTACTCTAGCTATACATGGACAAAATTTTTAAAGAACAAAACGAAACGTTTAATTATTTTGAAATATTAAGCAAGAAAATCCAAAGACAACTAGGAAGTCCTATAGTGTCTATTAGAACGGATCATGGTAGGAATTGATAATGAAGTGCAATTCGGAGCTTTTTGTGACGCTAATGGTATTACTCACAACTTCTCGGCTCCTCGCACTCCATAATCGAATGGGGTAGTTAAAAGAAAGAATAGAACCCTACAAGAAATGAGTCGAACCATGCTTAATGAGCAATCCATACCTCAAAATTTTTGGTGCAATGCCGTTGATACTTCAACATACATACTCAATCGAGTCTTAATTAGACCAATCTTAGGTAAAACTCCATACGAGTTACTCCGAGGTAAACAGCCTACGTTAGATCACTTTAGAGTCTTTGGTTTTATTCTTAACACTAAAGATTACCTTACAAAATTTGATCCTAAATCAACCGAAGGTATCTTTCTAGGTTACTCTCCAAATAGCAAAGCTTACGTCATATAAAACAAAGAAACAATGAAGGTAGAAGAGTCATTAAATATAAAATTTGATGAAAGTCCACTCAAACCCTCTCCACCTCTTGTCGATGACGAGATTGTAGAAAGTGAAGCTATAGTAATAAAGAAAAAGATAAATGAAGAAGAAGAACCTTTAAATGATGAAGTCATAAACATTAAAGAGTCCAAAGATCACCCCGTAGATAAGGTCATAGGAAAGCTAAATGAAAGAACATTAAGGTCTCAAGTTCAAAACCAAAGTAGCTTATTTTGTTTTGTTTCAACCATAGAACCTAAGAATACACAAGAAGCCATAAAAGATGAAAGTTGGGTAATGGCTATGCAATAATAATTAAATCAATTTGTTTCTAATGATGTTTGGACACTTGTCCCTCCACCTAGTAATCAAACCATAATAGGAACCAAATGGGTTTATAAAAACAAATTAGATGCAAACGGAGTAGTGTCTAGAAACAAGGCTAGACTTGTTGCCCAAGGGTATAACCAACAAGAAGGAATAGACTTTGATGAGACTTATGCCCCTGTGGCTGGATTAGAGTCTATAAGAATACTTCTTGCGTATGCCTGTGCTAATGATCTAAAGCTTTATCAAATGGATGTCAAAAGTGCTTTTCTAAATGGTTTTATTAATGAAGAAGTATATGTAGCTCAACCTCCGGGCTTCATCGATTTTGAAAAACCCAAACATGTGTATAAGTTAAAGAAAGCCCTTTACGTTCTTAAACAAGCTACAAAAGCTTGGTATGATAGACTCAAGTCATTTTTAATTAAACACAACTATACCATGGGGTTAGTTGACAACACACATTTACTAAGAAAAGAGAGTCACATATAATCATAGTTCAAATATATGTAGATGATATTATATTCGGATCCACTTGTCAAGACATGTGTGATGATTTCTCTAAAATCATGCATGACGAGTTCGAGATGAGTATGATGGGAGAAGTTAGTTTCTTTCTTGGTCTACAAATCAAACAAGTAGAAGATGGTATCTTCTTTAATCAATCTAAATACATAAAGGAGATGTTAAAGAAATTCGGTCTAGAAGAGTCGAAACCAATTAGGACACCAATGTCATCCGACACCAAACTCACAAAAGATAAAGACGGCGAATCCATCGATAATACTAAATATCGTGGCATGATAGGTAGTCTTCTCTACCTCACGGCAGGTAGGCCGAATATCATGTTTAGTGTTTGCTTATGTGTTAGGTTTCAAGAAGACCCTAAAACATCACACCTAGAAGCCGTAAAAAGAATATTTAGATATATTAAGGGTACAACACAATTAGGATTATGGTATCCTCAGGGCACGGGAGTAGAAACAATTGTATATGCAGATTCTGACCATGCAGGTGATTATGTTGACCGACAAAGTACAAGTGGGGTATGTACTTTTATGGGATGTTGTTTAACATCTTGGTTTTCAAAGAAACAAACGGCATTATCAATATCAACAACCGAAGCCGAATACGTCTACGCCGGCAAAAGATGCCAACAAGCACTATGGATGAAACAAGCGTTAGTCGACTACGACATTCATCTTAGTGACATAGCCATTCTATGTGACAACAAGGGTGCCATAGATCTAAGCAAGAATCCGGTATTACATTCTCGCACAAAGCATATAGAGATTCGTCATCACTTCTTAAGAGACAATGTTCAAAAGGGTAACATCTCTATTGAGAAGGTAGCGTCCGAAGACAACATAGCCGACGTCCTCACCAAACCGTTGAAGCGGGAACAATCCAACTTACTTCGTCTTGGTCTTGGTCTCATGGAACAAACATCGTAATTTACTTTTTGACTCTACAAGGTATGTAAACACTAGCCTTCTTCTTTCTGAGTCTAGGATCTCTATTTCGTGTGATAAGATCGTTTATAAGCTCAGCTAGGGATCAATAACAAAGACTAATAACATGCACAACGGAATAAACTAATCAATTCTTTGTTATTGAACAAGGTTTCATTCACTAACACTAACTAATCTTAGACGTTTATAGGAACACGTCTAGATAACTAAACTACTAACTAAACTTATAACCTAGGTGTTTACAAGACTATACGCCTAGGACACACACACACACCTTTAAGTCGACTACATCTCGGAAGAGTTGTATTTAAAACCTACACCTATGTCCTCTTTATATACTAGAGGATTAGGGTTTACAAAATACTACAAAGGACTAATAAATAAAACTTCTTTTGCAAGCAAGTCCTTCCATATTTTTGTAGGTTTCCTTCTTGTCGTATTAAGTCCCTCTTGTTTCATTCTTTTTGTCTTATCAACTCAAATGTATAATTCCCAACAATCTTCCCCTAGTTGATAATGACAAAACCATTCTTGAACGAACTTCCCTAGACGACGTAGAGAAATTGAGATCAGGGATCTCACCATACATGAAACAAGTATGTATTCCTTTGTCTTCCCCTTAATCCATGCCATGCCACTCAAACATCTCTTCCCTTTTTGTTATTATCCAAATAGGAACGATGCAAATAATGATCTTGACCACCACGAACCAATATCATACTTCCAATCTAAGCCGTCCAATGTTTGAATTGCCCTCCATGAAGAACACCAAAATGCTTACTAAAATGAATCCAAAACAAGAGAAAAATCCAACTAGTAGTAGTAATAATGATCAACGTTAGTAAAATCAAACACTTCCCCTTGAGTGGTGCATGAACATCAAAGATTCTTCAAATCTGTAAGCTCCTTGTAATGATCACTTGAGAAGAAAATCAAATATAACAAACTTGATGAAGAATTAAAATAACCCAAACTTGTATCTTATGTCTTGTTTATCCACGTGACGTTGAACTTATATTGCTAACCAAAAATATAAGTAGACCGCAATCTCTTTACAAAATCCTCGTCTATAATGAGATACTGAGCACTACAATGTAACTCCTTTAAGTGATAGTTAACTAGGTCTTCATCCATCCACCCCTTAACCTATGAAAACTAGATTTTGCAAGTCGTCATCAACATCCTTTAAGCACGAACAAGTTATCTACAAAGTGTAACACCCACTTTGAGATATGATAAGAACACAAACCTATGAAACTCAACTACAACATCAAATAAATGATAATCAATCTTCTTCGTAATCAATTCTTCAATAAATCTCCAAACCGAGCCTTTTAAAAACGTTTAAGAACAGTTAACCAAACTCCTTGTGTGTGTAAACTAAATCCCATGTGTGTGTCGCCAAAAAATCTCAGTACCAAAAACTTATACAACTTCCCCTCAATTCTAAAACAAGCCTTTTATATTAGAGACCCATGATCCGACCATAAAAAAAATAGACCAATAATACTCCACTGATGACAATTGAATCTTTACCAATGTCGAACAAGTAGTAGCGAGATTTAAAACAATGAGCGACTTTCAACTTATACGGGGTAGAAACGAGACTTTTACAAGAACGGCGAGACTTTCAAGGAGGAGCGGTATTTCAAGGATAAACAAAGAAGATTTTGAGCAATATAGGGTTTCGGCAAAGAAGATTTTGAGTATAAACAACGATTACTTTGAGTAAATAGCGAGTTCTTTGAGTAAACAATGACCATATTCGACAATTCTATAACTTTTGCATAAAAGCTCGGATCCGACGATCCCTCTTGTGGAAAGTTAGATGGCTATATAGAGGCGTCCACCTAAAATTTAAATCACGATCCAACGGTTAACTAAAAGTTATGATCGTTTCAAAATAGTGTCAGTAACCTTACGGAAATTTTTCGGTTTTGCGGCAGACTTGACAGACTTATAACTTTTGATCGAGAGCTCTAATTGACAATCCCTTCAGTGAAACGTTAGACGGATATACGGAGATGCACCAGAAAAAATTTTAGCTCGATTTTTTTTCTTCCTTTTTCGCCAAGAAACCTTGTGAATCCCTATATCAAGAGCTCCCCGCTCTGATACCAATTGATAAAATCGTTTATAAGCTCAGCTAGGGATCAATAACAAAGACTAATAACATGCACAACGGAATAAACTAATCAATTCTTTGTTATTGAACAAGGTTTCATTCACTAACACTAACTAATCTTAGACGTTTATAGGAACACGTCTAGAGAACTAAACTACTAACTAAACTAATAACCTAGGCGTTTACAAGACTATACGCCTAGGACACACACACACCTTTAAGTCGACTACATCTTGGAAGACTTGTATTTAAAACCTACACCTATGTCCTCTTTATATACTAGAGGATTAGGGTTTACAAAATACTACAAAGGACTAATAAATAAAACTTCTTTTGCAAGCAAGTCCTTCTATCTTTTTGTAGGTTTCCTTTTTGTCGTATTAAGTCCCTCTTGTTTCATTCTTTTTGTCTTATCAACTCAAACGCATAATTCCCAACATCACGCACAACTCACAAACAATATGGGAATTTTCGAAACCCAAGATAAGTTTTTCACTTATAATTTTCTTATTTTCTTTCAAAATAGTACAAGTTACAAACACATAATCACATACACATCTTCCTTTCAAAAGTATAAAACGTTTGTATTTCAAAACATAGAAATCTCTTTTCAAAATGTTTTCTAAAATGAGACTTCTTCCCGTATCAATTTCACAAAAGCAATTTCTCACGTCTAGGACAAATCACTTTTTCATTATTAATACAACGTAAAAACCCATTTTCGTTGCATCTCATGTCTTTTGAATGTTAAAGGGGACACATAACTAATATGTGTTTTCGGGTACATTCATTTAAGCCACAATGAATTAGGAGCATTGGTAACACTAAATTACGTACTCAAGTACTAAATATGTGTTTCGGGTTATCTCACATAATAGTATACTTTTCCACTTCTAGTTTAGTTTTCGTTTTCTTCTTAGGAGTCGAGATAACCGCAACTCCAAATAGTTTGCATATAAGCACACACTAGGTAAAAATATTTCCAAAAGGAAAATTTTGTGCTGCCTGGACCACCAGACCCACGGATCCCAGCCTTCATGGATCCCTCAAGGGAAGGATCCGTGGGATCCGTGAGACAGAAGCTTGTTTAACTTCTATTTTTCTCATTTTCTTTTGGAGTATGTGATTTAATGCTTGTTTTCTCATGATCACATGCCTTAAATTCATATATAATCATTAGATTTTAATCTATATTTTGGTTCAAGCATTCATTGCAATGCACATTTTGTTTTCTATAAGTAAGGATTCCCAACATTGTTTGCTATTCATCTCATCTTCACAAACAAATAACACCATGTCATCCAAAAAATATTACAACTTAGATGAATCACCTAATACAAACAATCATCTTTATGAAACCCAAACCTTTGTACTTCCACATTCCAAAATACCACAATCAAACTCTAGGATATCCGCACTTAATACAAATAAGCCGTAAAACGTTTATTTATATTTTACGATCTTCTAATGTTTTGTCGATAACAAGCGTAAAATCATTTTAACGAAACAAATAGAATCGTAAATAGTTTGAGTTAATAGTTTCCTAACACACTTACGTTTTCACATAAAACACTAAAACAAGTATAAGTGATTTTATGATTTAAATACATATGTACAACAACTAGTGTTTACATATTGGGTTAGCATATACTTAAACTAAGTATACTAAAATGGGTAAAACAAGTATATACTAAATGGGTAAAACTAGCAAATGGTATTGACCCATAACCCATGGTTTTATATATACCACTTAACCAAGTTCATTGTATCTAGAAAAAAACCATGGATCAACCCATAACCCATGACCCATGACCCATAACCAAAAATACCCATGGGCAAAGAGGCGTTCCACGGATCCACGGCTTTGTGCTAGCGGATCCCAGTGGAAGGATCCGTGGGATCCGGGAAGCAGATGAGAATTTTCTCTATAAATAGAGAGCCATTTCTTCCTTTCTATTCATCACTTTACACATACTTTCCCCAGTATTCTAACCCTCTAACCTCGGATCCAAGTGATCTATGTAGTTTGTCTTTTGTTTTGTGTGATCTTCTAGGTTCCTCTTAAAGGAGAGATCACCACTTCTTGAAGATGTGCAAGCTCAAGTCCATGAGTTGCAATGCTTCGTCATCATCAAGACAACTAAGGTTCTCTTGTTGATAGTTCTTCCTTTCTCCATAGATATTGGGTTAAAGGCATTAGAGAAGGATGCCGAAAGTGTCAAGATGAAAGCATTAGTGAAAGGTGCTTATCGTTCGTGTCAAGAGCATTAGTGAAGAATGCTATAGGTGTCAAGGCGAAGGCATTAGTGAAGGGTGCCAAGCGTTGTGTCAAAGGCATTAGTGAAGGATGCCAAAGAATCAAATCAAGTAGCATTTGGGAAGAATGCCTGGGTCGTATAATCGATGAGGTGCATCGTTATACATATAAGTATTTGTTTATTTACAAGGATGGTGATATCCTTGATGGTGTTGTAACAAGGTAGATCTCCTTGAGATTAGGTGTTGTGTCGTGAAGGGTAGTAGTTCCTCCATAGTAATGGAACTAGGTGCTTAGCCTAGTACCTAATAAAGGGTAGGCGACGTTGTGATAGGATTAGTTCTCCTAAGGTGTGAAAGAACTCGGTGGTTAGCCTAGCACCGTATAAAGGGTAGGCGACGTTGTGTTAGGTGTGGTTCGCCTTGGTGTGAAGGAACTCGGTATTTAGCTTTGTCTGGGAAAAAGGTTAAGCGGCGTTGTGAAGGCTTCTCCGCCATAAGGAGTTGGTGTAGTGTTTACGAACTCTCGAGTAGGTGACTCGGGGAGTGGAGTAGGGCAAGGAAGGTGTCCTTGTGGCGAACCACTATAAATAACTTGTGTCGTGGTGATGTGCTTCTTACTCTTTATCTTTCATTACGTTTATATATCTATCTATCAACGTCCAACATAAACAACCAAATAGATTGACATAAGTCGATCTAAATATTTAAAAGGAAGTTTTAAATTGGTAAAACTATTCAACCCCCTTCTAGTTTTCCACAATTGGCATCGAGCTTAGTTACCAAGTTTCTTAAAGTATATTGTACTTTAAAGACTTGATACGATCCGTGTATGTTTGAAAACTACAAAGAAGGATTTTTTTAAGGTCATATTTTCTTTTAAATCATCTTGTTGGACATTGATAGATGATTCTAACAATTTTTTTCTCAAGAAATCTTCATGCTAGAATCTCTCCAAAATCTTCATTAAAGAATAATGAAGTCAACATTCAAGGAAGGATCTAAAAAGTAATCACAACTTACGTACACCAAGTACAAAGGATTACTTTAAAAGCTCATGAAGTATTTTTGGTATTATGCCAAACCAAGAAGCATAGAGGTATGTTTTACTTTTCATTAGATAGGTTACATGAGTTCAATTTATTTCATAAGTTCTCTTTGTTTATTAATCACTAACGTCGTTAGAAGTCTCTCTCGTCACTTTTCCGTCTTTTTTATCATTGGGAATAGTATTCCTTTTGACTTGTCAAACTAACGCCGTCATCACATATGAACCCTCGATATGTGATTCATCAAAAGCAAATCATCCAAAACAATCTTCATCCAATACCTCCGAACTATTTTTAGTAAGCTATTTTATAAGCCTACTACAAAATAATGCCAAACAACTCCTTTTACATCCCACGATGGCGGATCCCTCTAGTTGTACTAGCGGATCCCAAATACAAAGGATCCGGGGAACCGTGGAGCAGAACTCACTATCGCTTTCAAAAAAAATCACCACCGATTGTTTTCCTCTATTCACACAACACAAAACGACCAAGCTACATATTTCATCCTCATTGCCTTCCATACTCTCAAGTATTCCTTCCTAGAACACCATTGTAAGTAATTACATTAACTTGTTCTAACTTTCATCATCCTCATCCTAGGGTTTATGGTTTCTTAATTTCTAATCAATTAACTCAATTAGGGCTTTTCAAATTAATCATGAAAAGGGGTTTTAACAAAATCACATTGTGTTCACAACATTGTTAATACAAATCAAAACCATAAACCCATTCCAACTAATCTTACCTAATTGAAAATTTGTATTTTAGGACCAACCATGCCCAAAGCCACTCAACAAGATCATCATGACACCGTCCATTACCTTACTCACTACTATCGTAAAGGGATTGACCAAAACCGACCGTAAAATATTCAAAAGCCTTGTAAAACGACTTATCCACGAAGGTCGTGTAGTCAAGGAATGTTTCCTTGAAGATACCGACATTCGTCAAGTTTTCTCGACAATCAATTTTGATTGTCTCCTTGACATAGATGAACAAATTTGTCCGGTCTTCATTTTTGAATTTTACAAAAGCTTTAGGATCATTAGAAACACCGACAATAGCATCTCAATCGCCTTCATCATCAACAAACAAAATTTTACTTTTCCTCTCAACACCTTTGCTCAAATTCTTCGCATTCCTTGTGAAGGAATTTGTATGTACTCTCAAGATTGGGCAATTAACGCTCAAAACCTTGCACTTGATCCTAAGCCTCTCTATAACACTCCTCTCGACGATCCCGAAACCATTAGAGATACTATCTTCAAAGTTAGGACCGACCAATCTCGTTACGACCGTAACAAAAAGCTTATTCACCGTGATCCCTTTCAAATGGAACTTTTCGAAATGCATCCCATGTTTAGAAAATGGGAAGAAATCCTTAGGTAAAATGTCATTAGCCTAGTTGGAAACAAAGATCATCCAAACGCATGTCTTGTGCAAATGATCTATTGTCTTACCCACCAAAGGCCATTTAATCTTGCCTATTACATGGTAAGGAGAATGGTTGGGGTATTCAAAGCTTCAACATGGTACTTCCATATGGTATGCTCTAACACGACTTTGTAAGTATGTTGGTACATTGCAACCATCTCCTATTAACGATGATCATTACCTTTCCGATCACGTCATGGTACCTCTTATCAAACAACGCTCTAAGCGGTTCATGGTTAATGGAGAAACACAAGCTCTCTCGGACTCCTCGGCGGTGAAGAAGAAGATGAAGATGAGGAAGATGTCGACCCGTAGCCAACATCAAATTAGAAATCCTTGAATACCACGAACAACTTCCAACCATTCCAAAGCGAGACCGCGAATTTAAACAATTGAGGGGCATGATTCAAAACCTCGCTTACAACCTCACTAAGCCGTCAAAAAGGAAAAGAAAGGATTGACGAAAGAGACAATAGGATTATGCTTATTTTCGTTTATTTTATGTTTGGATGATTACGTGTTAGTTCTTTTGGTTTATGGAAATTTGGATATTGTTACTTTATCATACTTTTATAAGTGGTGTTTTGTGATGACATGCTTGTTCCTATTGCTTTACTTATTGATTTATTAGTGTGCAAAATCTGCACATCATTTATGTGTAGATTCGATCTGCGGATGCGGATCCCAGGATTAGCCTAGCGGATCCCTTCCTTGAGGGAACCGTGGGATCCGTGACATCAGATCAGCAATTCAACATTTCTTGCATCAAGATAACTTTCTAGATAACATCTCATTAGCTAAGCATATGATTTTAGAATCCAACTAGAACCTTTTTCAAGGATGAGAAAGGCTTAGACTCACTAAAGGCTTACTTAAAATCTTAGTCAAAATGCCTCTTGATTTATCAACACATCAAAACTCACCATATTTCCGCGTCAATAACTCACAAAATGTTTCTCATCTTTCAAAACACTTAAGTGGACAAATTAAACAATTTTAGGAAATTGTTTCCAACCATTTTATCTCAAAGTGATACAAAATTAGTTTTTCAATTCTTGTGATTTTTAAGATTTTTCAAATTTTACCTCAAGCTTAAATCGATCACTAGGATCATTTATTATGACTTAACACCACAAAACTCTTAGTGTTATCCTTGGACATCCATTGGTAGTCATCTTGTCCCATCTCCTTTCAATAAGAAACAATCATTTGCTATAACACTTATTACCTTTGATCATTCAAGTATCCTCTCATCCTAAAACACTTAGGAGAACTGAAACACTCAAAATAAGATAGGCTTTAGCTCCTAGAAACCTCATTTCAAACTGTCATAAGCTATGAGAGCCGGATCCCTAGGAATAGCCTAGCGGATCCTCGAGGAGGGAACCGTGGGATCCGGGTGACGGTTTAGGTCAAACATTGCTAAAACAATCATTTCAACTCATCTTCCTAACTCAAACACTCCATCTCATCTTAAATGAGTTCCTAGATCGATGAAACTCGAATCTCAACCTTGTGCATGTTAATCATCACATTTCCAAGAACATTAGTGGATTAAGTCTTAAATGCAATTGCCAAGTTCTTCCCTTTATAAGCCACATTGCTAAGAACACTTTAGTCATCAAACACAAACATAATTATCGACAATTGCAACCATCTCCCTTAGTCATCTCATCATGAGAAAAGCTCCTAGTGCTAACTCATCCACTCAAGAACCACCCAAGAAACTTGCTAGAATCATACACGAAGTTTCCTCAACCGAATCATCTCGGTTAAGTCCACCAATGCTAGGATTTCCCCT
Source organism: Chrysanthemum lavandulifolium (assembly GCA_022545495.1). Lineage (NCBI taxonomy): Eukaryota > Viridiplantae > Streptophyta > Magnoliopsida > Asterales > Asteraceae > Chrysanthemum > Chrysanthemum lavandulifolium. The sequence continues at coordinate 125,411,841 of CM040246.1, forward strand.
ACACCAAGGAAACCAATCAAACTAATCCCCAAGAAGAGTGTTCCCACTAGGATTTCATCACCAAATTCTACTATACCAAACATAACCTCCACAACTCAACCAACATCATTAGTGCCTAGAGCCACCTCACAATCATCTCCACACTCTCACAATGTAGAAGAGTTACCTTCTTGGCCATCTCATCTTTCACCATTACCAACAAATTCACTTGAAAAGATTGAGCAACAAAATCAAAGTGTTGAATCAACACTTGCTCCAAAAGTAAACTCTATCATTCCTCCCAATAGTCCATTTTGGATTATGAGAAGACATCAAAGGCAACCACCCGACCATATGGAAGTTGATGCTTCTTTACCTTCACCCTCAAACATTGTAGAGCCATCACTTAATAAGCCTCCACCAATTCCTCCTTCATTTGAAGATACTCAACCCACTTTACTTGAACTTCCACTACAAGAAATTCAAAACCATGACAAGGATTGCTATCATTGTAAACATGTTGAAAGGTTGATACATGAACTACGTGAAGAGCAACGTTTCATGTTTTATCACCTCCTCGAGCGTTTGAAGAGGTTAACAAGCCTAAACTACAATGAGCATCATAGTCAAAAGCTCAAACTTAGAGCGTTTAGGAAACCTTTCTCATCCTTGATCATCATTAAGTTTTAGTTGAACCTTGAATTTGGGTAACTCATTAGCATTAGTAGTACTTGTATGGCTAGTTCATTCTCTTAGTCTTAGAGATTTGTTTGGTTATCTCTTGTTTTATTGAATGAACATTTATATGTTTTGATTATTACGTGCGTTGTGCTCTTTATTGCACATATATTGTCTCCACTAGCATTGATTGAAACATTCTCATTCTTTGAAGAAGCTATCAGCAGACAGTAGGATCCTCCATAATGCCTAGACGGATCCCTTCAAGAAGGAACCGTGGGATCCGTGGATCGAGCACAAATTTCTACTAACTTGAGTTTTATTTGCGGAAATTATGCACTATACTCTTGTTTTCTAACCTTTACTTTGTAGATTTTCAAAATAACACATGAAGATTTTGACACCATAAAGCTAGGGGAGCTTTGTGTCAAGCGATATTGCAAAACATTTGCAACATTAATCCATTTTGGATTATACTTCATGATACCCCATTGCATCTTTGCAATCTTCAAGGGGGAACACGTTTTCGTCATAGGCGAACCATTTGCAAACTTAATTGCAAACACAATTAGTTTATTTTACGTCATGTCCTTGCGCCTTTCAAAGGATGGACTCGTCAAGGGGAGTTAAGGCGACCATTCCGTCACTTGCTCTCTTTACATTTTACATACTTTTAACACTTTTGTTTCGACAAAAGGGGAGAAGAAAGTAAAACTACAAATTCAAACTTTTACAATTTTAGCTTTTCCTTAAAATAATTTTATGTTTTGTCATCAACAAAAGGGAGATTGTTAATACAAATAAGCCGTAAAAGCGTTTATTTATATTTTACGATCTTCTAATGTTTTGTCGATAACAAACGTAAAATCATTTTAACGAAACAAATAGAATCGTAAATAGTTTGAGTTAATAGTTTCCTAACACACTTACGTTTTCACCTAAAACACTAAAACAAGTATAAGTGATTTTATGATTTAAATACATATGTACAACAACTAGTGTTTACATATTGGGTTAGCATATACTTAAACTAAGTATACTAAAATGGGTAAAAACAAGTATATACTAAATGGGTAAAACTAGCAAATGGTATTGACCCATAACCCATGGTTTTATATATACCACTTAACCAAGTTCATTGTATCTAGAAAGAAAACCATGGATCAACCCATAACCCATGACCCATGACCCATAACCAAAAATACCCATGGGCAAAGAGGCGTTCCACGGATCCACGGCTTTGTGCTAGCGGATCCCAGTGGAAGGATCCGTGGGATCCGGGAAGCAGATGAAAATTTTCTCTATAAATAGAGAGCCATTTCTTCCTTTCTATTCATCACTTTACACATACTTTCCCAGTATTCTAACCTTCTAACCTCGGATCCAAGTGATCTATGTAGTTTGTCTTTTGTTTTGTGTGATCTTCTAGGTTCCTCTTAAAGGAGAGATCACCACTTCTTGAAGACGTGCAAGCTCAAGTCCATGAGTTGCAATGCTTCGTCATCATCAAGACAACTAAGGTTCTCTTGTTGATAGTTCTTCCTTTCTCCATAGATATTGGGTTAAAGGCATTAGTGAAGGATGCGAAAGTGTCAAGATGAAAGCATTAGTGAAAGGTGCTTATCGTTCGTGTCAAGAGCATTAGTGAAGAATGCTATAGGTGTCAAGGCGAAGGCATTAGTGAAGGGTGCCAAGCGTTGTGTCAAAGGCATTAGTGAAGGATGCGAAGAATCAAATCAAGTAGCATTTGGGAAGAATGCCTAGGTCGTATAATCGATGAGGTGCATCGTTATACATATAAGTATTGTTTATTTACAAGGATGGTGATATCCTTGATGGTGTTGTAACAAGGAGTAGATCTCCTTGAGATTAGGTGTTGTGTCGTGAAGGGTAGTAGTTCCTCCATAGTAATGGAACTAGGTGCTTAGCCTAGTACCTAATAAAGGGTAGGCGACGTTGTGATAGGATTAGTTCTCCTAAGGTGTGAAAGAACTCGGTGGTTAGCCTAGCACCGTATAAAGGGTAAGCGACGTTGTGTTAGGTGTGGTTCGCCTTGGTGTGAAAGAACTCGGTATTTAGCTTTGTACTGGAAAAGGTTAAGCGGCGTTGTGAAGGCTTCTCCGCCATAAGGAGTTGGTGTAGTGTTTACAAACTCTCGAGTAGGTGACTCGGGGGTGGAGTAGGGCAAGGAAGGTGTCCTTGTGCGAACCACTATAAATAACTTGTGTCGTGGTGATGTGCTTCTTTGACTCTTTATCTTTCATTACGTTTATATATCTATCTATCAACGTCCAACATAAACAACCAAATAGATTGACATAAGTCGATCTAAATATTTAAAGGAAGTTTTAAATTGGTAAAACTATTCAACCCCCCATTCTAGTTTTCCACATGATTCTCATATAGGTCCTTCTCAAGGCGAGATCACGAGAATTCTACAAGTCATCCAAGCAAGGGTCCTTGATTGATTTGTTCCTCCGCAAGATTTACAGCGAAGATCTTGTATTTGATATTTCACATATTTGTTGTGTAATAGTCGTGTTGGTTTGGTCCACCGTGTTACTGGACTCGGTATTTAGCTTTGTACCGGAAAAAGTGTAAGCAACGTTGTGAAGGCTTCTCCGCCAAGTTGAAGGAGTTTGTTGACATAGTGCTTGAACTCTAGTAGGTGACTCGGGGTGGAGTAGAGCAATGAAGGTGTCCTTGTAAATGAACCACTATAAATCGGTTGTTTCATTTCTATCCCTTTGCTTTACTTTATTTACTTGTTTTATCATTAGATCTATACTTTCTCTACATCCATACGATCTCACATATTATCGAATCTAAAGTTTTTGAAACTAACTTAAAATCGGCAAAACTATTCAACCCCTTTCTAGTTTTCCACAGTTTAGATAGATGTGCGGTAGTTGTTTCCTTAATCTAGGTTTAACCGTGCCTAGCTAAGAATAGACTTCTACATCGACCTAGTACGGGGTTGGCAATTGTTCTAGATTTTGCCATGACACTGCTGGACTAGAGTCGCGGGGCCTGAGTAATCCCTGGATGCGGGATATGATTATGGTTGGTGATCCGGGTAGGATAGGTGTGCAAACGGTATTTATCTATCTTAGGTCTTGCATAGCAAATCAACTCCTATTGGTCCACTATGATTTTGTTGAACTTAAACCTATGAACTCACCAAATAAAGTGACCTTTTAGCATGATTTCTCGGTATTTGAGAGATGTTTGGAATCGTGATCGGTGGAAGCTTGGTAGAAGCGGGAGGATCATTTCGACTCGATAAACTTTGGGGACCTATTTTATTAAATCATGTTTTGGGCCTAATATTTACACTTTTGGATTAAATGTTTGATATAACTAAATTTGGGATTGGTTTTGAATGTTAAATGACTATCTTTTTGCTATACTTGTGTGCGATACAAATCCAATAGTAACGCCTCGAAAACTTGATTAAGTCTTCCGCTGTACCGAGATTTGGGGGTGTTACAATAACGTTGACACTTATTATAAGATAAGGGAATCGTCATTTTTCTAAAACTAAGCTTGTTAGGGTTAGCAACAAGGACACGTCTCCCTTACAACGCGTCGACCTTAAAACACCACCACCTACGGCACGCGTGGTGATGCGCATTTGTTGAGACAATGGTCATAACCGCCGACTTGTACGTGAGACATATAATAACACATAAATTAATTAATAGCGATGTTTGATGGTGATCATAATTACTACGGGTATTTGGTAATGGAGTGAAAAACTAGTGTAACTCTGAGTTGGTTATAGTAACTTTTGTAACCATTACTACCAATTTCATAATTGTTCTTTGTCTAGAAATCCCTTTAAAAATTAAACTCCAGTTGTAAATGGTTAAAAATAGTTTATAGCTTATGGCAGAAAATTTTCAAAAAATACTCATTTTGAACATGTTTTATGTTTTCTCCACCTTCTGTGACCTTTCATCCCCCGACTTTGTAAATACGTTTCGAATACACATACTTGTCCATAAGTGTCTATTTGACTTTAGCGAGATTAACATCATAATAAATTGATAATGTACCCAACAAATGTTGCACTAAAACTTTAACCACAAAACCTTTTATTATTTTGTTCGTTAAAATCAAGACAAGGAAATAAAGTCGGCCATACTATGTTCAGTCGATGAAACCATTTTAGTGGTGTTATTGCGTTTTTGACAATTATATCACACGATTGGATTTTAATGATGATTTTCACATTTATGTATAAGTGTCCACAAAACCCCCGGTTTTGGGGGCAAGCGTGCGTTGCTACACTAACTTCCAAATGAATGCAAGGAAACACATGCACATATGATTATGATTAAAGTAGTCATTGATTGTCCAATTTTGCGTCTCATGAACACTCATCATTCATATATCCCAAGTTCATAAAGTCAAAATATAAAATGATTGTAGTCGGTATTATAATTTAATTGTAAATTAAATCGCAAGTGGAAAACTTTACTGTAGTTTTCAAGAAATCAAACATCATATTGTTAAGAGTTAAGACTTTTTCTCTCTTAAGTACATGTGTGACAATAAACCTAGCCATCATGAATCTTAAAAGTGGATAGAAACTAATCCCTAAAGTTCACCTATATATAAAGCAATTCGATATATAGTATTGATAAATTTCTAATGATCCAAATGAATACATACATAGAAACTAGTCCCTAAAGTACATGATTAAGCAAGTGCAAATTATCTATCAAGTTCATTTTTATCAAAAGAATCATTAATTTGAGATAACCTAGAAAAAAAATGTGGACAAATAAATTGAGACGAAAGATATACTACACTAGCCGTTCAACTTTACACATTTTAGTGTGAAAACAAGGCATCTTAATTTACTATAATGAGGAACTATTTTAAGACGCGTAGTCTGAGTCTATTAAGCACAACTATTTTAGTTACATCAATTTTTATGTTTATACACTATAATTTAATTTCCAATTAAGATCACCTCTATCAATCTCTCACTTTGTACTTGGTAATAGAAGTTACCCTCAAATTTATAATACATAAGTTGTTATCGTTTATCTTTCAAGCATAAGCATCTTAATTATCAAACAGCCAATACATACAAACTTTTCTTAAATTTAAAGTGTAGTATATATATCATTTTTTTTTAATATTAAGTAAAAGAGAAAATCACACTTTTCATAAACCAAGTGATAGCTAGATAGCAAAAACCACATGAAGAACCAAACCTTGATGATATAATCAAAGGCCAAGTAAACTTACATTAACTGATACATCAAATATTAAAACCTCAAACTCTAATAAGATAAATACTAAGTTCAGGTCCACCATTGCCATCAGGATTCATCATGTAAAATGCTTCAGAATCTTTTGATCCGGCAATCCTTTCAAACCTTGCTCTCATATACATCAACTCCCCTTGATCACCACTATCACCATCACCACCACCCTCTGGCAACACTCCAGCCCCCATAGTAATCTGTCCAACTGAGTTGAACACCTTCCATTCATCTGGTCCACAAGTACGTCTCATAGCATATCCACATTTCTTGCCATTACAATATGTCCTCCAAATTGGCTCATCCAAAAGCTTAAAGCACTTTTTCGCCTTTTTATCGCACTCTAGCGCGATACGAACTAATCCCGAAGCCATTTCGCGAACTAGGAAGCTAGTGGGAGTAGCTAGCTCGACTAGGAAAGCGGGGCCTAATTTTGGATCCTCTTGAAATGCAATATGGACGTGTCCACGTCTGTATCCGAAAAGGGTACCTACGATCTTGGTACTTTTACCTAGACCAGAACCGGAAGATACTCGGCTCTTACTACCAAAAGTAAGAGCCGACTTGATTTTAGATACAGACATGAGTGTCTGTTTTTCCTTTGGGGTGCAGTTTGCTGCACCCGAGGTTAAGGTTGTTTTTGTCAAGATTAAGGTCGTCCTCGGTTACAGCACAACCGAGTGATGATGAACGGAAATTGAGGATTTCTTCTTGATCATCATTATCATCTTCAACTTTCTTTTTCCAATGGAAGTATCTTCTTGAGAAGGAAAAGGAAGAATCTTGAGGGTTTTTGGCATCCATGATTGACCTCATATTTAGCAACAAAAGCTAAAGCACAAATGGGGTATCAAAGGAAATGATAAAGATATTGAAAAGCTTGTGGAAAAGATTGTAGTTTTCTCTTCTATTTTTAAGGACTTTGTGACACTCTGAGAGTTAAAAAGGGTGAAAGAGCTGACAAAAGAAGGTGAGCAGTCCCCACCTAACTATTGCAAGACTTTGATTTTACAATTAAGGGGTCTTTAATATTCTGTTTTTTACTCATTATTATCATGTGATATAGAAAATTTTGGAAGGTAGGAAATAGTTTTTGAATGTCCAAGATAGTTAAATATTTAGGTGCTTGTACTAATAGCTTTTATACTCCATTGGCAAAAACTTATTTTAAGAGTAACATGTAGATTATCACTTAATAATCCTTCTAACATAATTTGTTTTGTTGCAACTAGGGTATTGGATTTATAAGTAATCATATTAATTACAATTAATTTTAGTAAACATAAATATAAATGGTGAAGTCACAAGCCTAATTGTGAGCTTACGGAACATTAAACTAACTCTCTTAGAGCGTTAGGTGTGGTAACGCCTCAACCGGTGTTATACCGACGTGGCTGCCGCGTTGCCGGCATTACCACACCGGAGTTCCAGCGTTGCCTAGGCGTTAACTGCTTCGTTTCTCTATAAATGTGCGTTGGTGTGTGACTTTTTTGAAAGAGATAGCCGTTTGGCATTTTTCGGCGACTAAAAAAGTATTTGTTTTTAAACCTCACTCTATATATATTATACCTCTTTTAACCAAATTTTATACAAATCTTTCTACCAAAACACACACTCTTCCAAATTTTATACACTATGGATCCTATTAATGTTTCCGATGTCGATGATGAAACCGACATTTTCTTCTTGACACAAGTGTATCAGTATATGAAAATGTTACAACAAGCTCAGACTTCCGCCGTACTCTTACCCGTAATCCGATTTTCAAGGAACGTGAGGTTGCTGAAGAACGTTTGTTGAATGACTATTTTAGTGATGATCCAAAATATCCGCACTACTATTTCAGACGTCGATATCTTATGAGCTTAAAACTATTTTTAGAAATAGTCAAAGGTATTGGAACTTATATTAAAACTAACGATCATCCTCCCGATCATTTTCATTTCGATCATTTAGAGTCCGACTTGATGCTACGGAGTCAAATGAGTTTTGGTGTGATTATGAAATGTACTTCTGTCATATCGGCAATTGGCATATGGCACATCACCTGATGCATTTGATGGATATTTACAAAAGGGTGAACATTGTGCATTCGATTGTGTAGATCATTTTACCAAGTGCATTATTGATTTATTCATACCTGAGTTTATAAGAAGACCTAACTATAATGACATTAATTACATATACGCATGTCATAAGAGGGTTCATGGGTTTCCGGAAATGCTTGGAAGCATAGATTGTATGCATTGGAAATGGAAAAATTGTCCGAAATCGTGGCACGAGCAATATGTGTCGGTCCTCGCAATTTGAGCAAATGACGATAACTGATGAACAATAATAAAAGTAAGAACATGTTCACTAAAGACCACTTAGACAACTAATAATACCACTTATACTTTATTATAAATGAATCAAAGATTTACATGAAATAGTTTGCGAGAACACTATCTCGGTTGATGACAAATGAAACTATCCTAATATGAACAACACAAGCAGCTAGCTTTGCTTTGATCGTTCATATGAGAGGAGGATCCTATCAACTATAATACTTTGTATTATTTTCTATGTTTGTTTAAAATCTCTGCGTATCTCTTTTACAACCATTTGTTTATATAGATGGGAATACTGTGGATGCACAAGGGGTACATAGTTGTCACACCCCCAAATTACCTGTTTTGCAGCGGAATGAAATACCTGGAGGTTGACTGTCATAGCATCACAATCACAGTTATATTGAGCGACCTAGAGTGTCGTTTGGAAAACACATCGTTTGATTTAATAAAATAATCGAGTTTACAAAGTATAGGTCCCAAATGAAAATCAACTTGTGCGGAAATAAATTTGTTACAATTCAAACGGTGTTTTAAAGTATATAAAACCCAGTGAAGCGTCGTCACCACGACTCTATGATAAGTCTACATGCATGCCATAAAGTGAATGCCTTAGATACGAGATAAAACATGCTAAAAGTGTCAACACAAAGGTTGAGTGAGTTCATAGAGTTTGTGTTGAAATGTAAAGCCTTTCAAAATCGTTTATCAAAGAAAGGCATTGTAAATCCACTCATTACAAGTTCGCCCATACAAAACTTGCAACCTGTGTGTTCACAACCCACCGAAAATGTGTATAGTTTATGATCAGCGCATGATGTCAAATGAATTCACAAAATGGTGCATAACTTAATGTATCCATAGTTACTTAATATAACACATAATTAAATACGGTTTCAAATTGTTCCATGACCATTAGTTTAGGATTGTACCAAGACCATTAGACCATGATTGTACCAAGTCCGTTAGTACATGACTATACCAAGTCCGTTAGTTCATGACTATACAAAGTCCGTTAGTTCAACATTATCCAAGTCCATTAGATCGTGATCATACCAAGTCGATTAGCTCAATGATTCATGATATAGAAATTCTAAGTATAGCGATCTTATTTCATTATGACTAACATTGATTCGGATAAACATATAGTTTGCAAATAATCATGTTTGCCATAAAAGTTGTTGAGCATGTATCTCCCCAAAGAGTTTAATAAAAGCATTAAAACAATTGAAAATGGGGCTATGGAACTCACTTGGACAATAATGCGATGGCAAAAGTGAGTACACCGAAATGTAGCGTGAATCTCGAACCGACCTATTATGAATGATATGATATGTAATAAGTCATGATGTAATGTTATGCATGCGATTCGGATGATATTTATACCACTTATGTATTTTGAAAATAATGCTTTTAAGTCGAAAATAATTCTTATAACGTCTTGACAATTTAATAATTACTTTTCAAGCATTTATGTTGAAATGATATCATAAGATAATCATTTAATGATTCATTATGAGATTATAACTTTTAAATAGTAAAATAATGTCATTTGAAGAATTCATGAAAGTGACTAAAACGGCCTCGAAAATCTAGTCGTAAAATGGTGCACGTCGAGCGTTAGGAAACGAACTCAACGGTTTTGGGAAGCTCGTATCATAATCTCAAAGTTTTAGTGTTTAAGTTTCCATTCTAGAGGTCTCGATCACAAAGAAAAATATAGGTTAAGTATGGTACTTATGTCCCAAAATATAGTTTAAGGATGGTTTTCGACAAAGTTTAAGCGACCGTAATTAATTCATTACAACTCCGCTAAACAAACAGTCGGACATTTTGGAAAATATACTTGGCGAACTCACTTTTATTAAAAGACATCACTTTTTAAAAAGTACTCCGTCATTGTTAAAAACGACCCTCAACATGGTCCCTCGTTGCCGTAGTATGTGTTTAATAGAGAATATATTAATTTTGCTAATAGAATAAAGTTACGGCAACTTGGTTTATCGCGTGTAATTTACTCGTTACAAGTCCGCTTTCTACGTTTTATATGTCCTTAGCTTCGTATCAAAGTATACTAATATATTTTTGATAAGTCGACACATTTCATAACGCCTAAACCTCATTTTTGACTCGTACAAAGTAGACGTAACATGCTGAATTTTCTGGTTTTTACACTTTTCGTCGTCAAACTTGAAAAATTCATATCTTCTTCGTTATAGCTCCGTTTTAATCCGCTTCAAGCGTACCACGTTTTCGTTTTAAAGTATATTTTCCAAATATCTAGGCCAAAAATTTTATCCACCGTCGAAAATTCCAGTTTGAAAATAAGAATGATGACCCTTTTTAAAACTTGTCGAAATGAGTTTTTCTCACGCCAAAGCTATTCTAACCCATTCAAAACAATTCTGAAGCTATTCTAATCCTACCATACACCTTCTTAGGGTGTCATGGTTTCTAAACATCACCATAACTAATATATAACAAGGAGTAATTATAGGATGACTTATATATACATAACTCTTAAAATCAATGAAAAGTGGTATAAACCTCATGAGACTTGCATGTTTTCTCAAATAAAAATGAAATGACCATAACAATGAATATGAAATATTATGATGAATATGAATGCTTACTAGTAACTTGATGAGGTTTATGAGAACAAAGGATTTTTCCTAATCACCCAAGGTTTATATTGCAAAACCTTAAACAAAGAGTGATACTAGTGTGTTAAAACCTTGTCTTGAAAATTTTTGTGATGATCCTCCTTGGTCTTTGGTTGGCCGGTTTTGAGAGAGAAGAGAGGAAGCAAAAAGAGTTTTGATCTTACTTGAAAAAAAATGAGGTGAAATGAGTTTAGATACTTAGTATAATAAAGTAAACTTGAAAGATATTTGCAAGACTTCATGACTCACCCTCCCTTGTCGACAAGGGAGGTGTTAGTCATAGCTTTTATTTTTATTTATTTATTATTATTTTTTTTAAATATGTTTAAGTGTAATGTTTAGTAAAGTTAATTGAAGTTAAATGAGAACTTGTAGACACATTTGAGTATATAGGGTAGCGTTAACTAAAAATAAATTTTCACGGGTCAAGATAAAATATATTGAGTTCATAAAAATTATAAAAATACATCTCTTGCAAAATTTGAGTGAAATAATAATTATCGTGTAATATTTAAGAAAACCGTCGTAATTGTATAAATATAACAATTTATATACAAAATAAATTTAAAACACTGAGTAAACTCATAATATTATTTTTACAGTCTTAAAATGAGTATAAAAATATATTAGGAATATTTTTGGAAGTGTCGGATCAAATGTTCAAAATAATGTTTACGCGATAGCGTTTATTTAATATGAAAATTACGCGTTTAAGGTAAAATGCAAAACCATGCATGAACTAATATGATGATAATGATGCCAATGAAATGTAGACTATGAAATGCCCTTGATGATATGATCATGAATTCACAGCTAAACCATTAAGGTTACGCGAATTTGATGCTCGTAAACCTAGTTTACGATAAATGATAAATGGTGAAGCATGAGTAATGTTTTGAAAAATGACCTGAAAATACGAGTTGTCACATTCGCCCATCCAAAAAGGAATTCAGTCCCTGAATTCAGTTCGTGTTAGTCTATCGAATTTTGAGTTTGTGATGAATATCGAGGAGATAAGACATGGAGAAGTGTCGTTACGGTTATCGATGATTGAGAGTGTATAAAACATCATAGTAGAGAAAATATCGGATGAATCTCCCACGAGTAACACTTTGACTTTGGAATATGGGATAATTTTGCTTGCACTAAGATTTATAAATAACTGCTCCCAACATAACATGATCCCTCCAGAATTAGACATAGTTAGCTAGGCTATGTATAATTAAGGAACGATAATGTGATTCGGTTTAGTTGTTATAACTCTCAATGTTTACAAAGATTTAAACCGTGTCGTTAAAATGGTAGTTAAAGTAGAAGGAAGTAAAATTCTCGTAAGTGATAACAAATCGGAAAGAAAATAAAGTACGATAGATGAGAATATTTTACAACGAGTGGTTTATCAAAAAGTAATACATCTTAAGTTATAAAGATCCGGATACGATGGAAGACATAAACTTAGTACGACATAGTACATAAGGAAAATAAGACTGTTAGTTTCTAAACTTCTTCAGTCTTCCGCGTTGTTGAAATCCTGACGAGCTTCTCCTCCTTCTAACATGTATGCATTCCCATGAGCACCTTCGACTTGTTGACCTTGGTTTCGAGGACATTGATTCCGATAGTGTCCTTGCTCCCCGCATCCGAAGCATGTGACTACGGCTTTACCTCTACAATCCCTGGCTAGGTGTCCCAATTTTTGGCACTTGTGGCACTTGGCAGGGCAAGGACCCGAGTGATGAAACTTACATCGATTACATAATGGGTGTGTTCGGCATAACCTCTGCCTTATTGGTGCGACAACATAAACCATTGCGACTTCTTGCCCTACTATCTTTGTTGTTGATGATGGTTAGTGTTACGGTTTTGGTTGTTGTTATTATAACCTCTTTGGTCATTTCTCATTTTCTTTTATTGTTGTTGATTTGGTTATCGTTATTGTTGTTGTTGTTGTTTCGGTTATTGTTGTAGTTAGTGCGGTTGTTGGAATTGTTATTACGGTTGATGTGGGTAATGTTTCCTCTCTTTACTACTTGTGCCATGAGTTTTGGGATACTCGAGCAGATTCTTCAATTGTTTGCGGATCGAGGAAATCACATCACCTTGAATAATCTCGGGAAGTCCTCCAATGAAAGCCTCGGTAGCTTCTCATTATCCGAAACCATAGATGGGCATAACACGGCCAATTCTTGAAACCTTGAATGTAAGTATCAATGTCATACCCAATAGTTACAGTTCATAGAATTCGGTCTCTAACTTTTCACCTCCGTCTGCGGACAATACTTCTTCGTTAACAACCCTTTGAATTGCTCCCAAGTAAGCTTGAAAGCATTTTCCATTCCCATTGGTGAGCATCTGAATTCCACCAAGACATTGCCACATCAAGTAGTGTACTCGTAGCAAACTTAACCTTGGTATCCTCCGGCAATTACATAACAAAACACATACTCCATTTTCTCGAACCATCGAACCATGGCGGTTGCCCTTCAAGATACCCACGAACTTAGTGGGATCTCCACTTTTAAAATCCTTATACGAACAACTTCTAACCCCGGACTCTCCGCAATACTGCAGCGACAAGCCTAGCGGCTTGACTTCCCTCGCAATTCTAGTAGCTTGCGATTCTGCGTATCCGCGGCGGCATTGTAAGCTTCGCGGCTTGGCATTAAAGCTTGCGACCTCGGTAGCGATGGCGAGTCTAGCGGCTTCGGCAGTGGGCTGCACCTCGGTAGCATTGGCAAGTCTAGTGGCTTGGCGGTGGCACGACCTCGGCGGCGGCCGCTGCTGTTGCCCTTTCAATCCTTAATGCATTGGCTATACTATCCCTCATAAACTTTTGCATAGCCTCTTGAGTCAAAACTTGTGGAGCTTTCTTTGGCACCATAACTTCTTTAAAATAAGAGGAAAGGTGAGACGTAGCAAAGTCTGATGTTAATAATAAACGCTCCAAAGAGATATGATATGAGGTGATAAGTTTGGGGTTATTTTTCAAAAATGAATGATGGATTCCAAAAAGATGGGTTATGAGATGTCGTAAATGCTTCAAATGTACGATGGTTTAGTGACTTAATGTGTGAATAACGTGTAACTCGACATGTTAGTGGTGAAACAAAAGAGTGAAAGTGACTTCGCCCTACTTAAAGGTTTATCTCGGCATTCGACGTTATCGGTGATGATTCAACCGATATTAAAATTGCGATAGGGAATGACAAAGCATTCTCCACAATAGAGTATGAGGAAATGATAATGGGATGGGTATTTAAAGGCATCCATGTGACAATCGATGTGAAATGAAAGTAATTAACTCGAAAAATGTACGTATAAACCGCATGTAAAGTGAACATGCACTTATGATGAAATGATGAGATGCTATGATGATGTAGTTATAGTCTAGGGTCAATGATGCAACCTAGTTCTCTATAATGAAGCTCGATGCCAATCTTTCACACCCCAAATTACATTTTGCGGTGGAATGGAATACACGGGGTTGTTGTCATAGCATCACAATCACGAGTTATATTGAGCGACCTAAAGTGTCGTTTGGAAAACACATCGTTTGATTTAATAAAATAATCGGACTTTACAAAGTATAGGTCCTAAATGAAAATCAACTTGTGCGGAAATAAATTTGTTACAATTCAAGCGATGTTTTAAAGTATATAAAACCCAAGTGAAGCGCGTCGTCACCACGACTCTATGATAAGTCCACATGCATGCCATGAAGTGAATGCCTTAGATACCGAGATAAAACATGCTAAAAGTGTCAACACAAAGGTTGAGTGAGTTCATAGAGTTTGTGTTGATTTGTAAAACCTTTCAAAATCGTTTATGCAAAGAAAGGCATTGTAAATCCACTCGATTACAAGTTCCGCCCATACAAAACTTGCAACCCGTGTGTTCACAACCCACTTCCAAATGTGTATAGTTTATGATCAAGCGCATGATGTCAAATGAATTCACAAAATGGTGCATAACTTAATGTATCCATAGTTACTTAATATAACACATAATTAAATGCGGTTTCAAATTGTTCCATGACCATTAGTTCGAGTTATTGTACCAAGACCATTAGACCATGATTGTACCAAGTCCGTTAGTACATGACTATACCAAGTCCGTTAGTTCATGACTATACAAAGTCCGTTAGTTCAACATTATCCAAGTCCGTTAGATCGTGATCATACCAAGTCGATTAGCTCAATGATTCATGATATAGAAATTCTAAGTATGGCGATCTTGTTACTTCGTATGACTAACATTGATTCGGATAAACATATAGTTTGCAAATAATTATGTTTGCCATAAAAGTTGTTGAGCATGTATCTCCCCAAAGAGTTTAATAAAGCATTAAAACAATTGAAAATGGGGCTATGGAACTCACTTGGACAATAATGCGATGGCAAAAGTGAGTACACGAAATGTAGCGTGAATCTCGGCCGACCTATTATGAATGATATGATATGTAATAAGTCATGATGTAATGTTATGCATGCGATTCGGATGATATTTATACCACTTATGTACTTTTGAAAATAATGCTTTTAAGTGAAAATAATTCTTATAACGTCTTGACAATTTAATAATTACTTTTCAAGCATTTATGTTGAAATGATATCATAAGATAATCATTTAATGATTCATTATGAGATTATAACTTTTCGTATAAGTAAAATAATGTCATTTGAAGAATTCATGAAAGTGACTAAAAGCGGCCTCGAAAAGCTAGTCGTAAAATGGTGCCGCGTCGGCGTTAGGAAGCGAACTCAACGGTTTTGGGAAGCTCGTATCATAATCTCAAAGTTTTAGTGTTTAAGTTTCCATTCTAGAGGTCTCGATCACAAAGAAAAATATAGGTTAAGTATGGTACTTATGTCCCAAAATATAGTTTAAGGATGGTTTTCGACAAAGTTTAAGCGACCGTAATTAATTCATTACAACTCCGCTAAACAAACAGTCGGACATTTTGGAAAATATACTTGGCGAACTCACTTTTATTAAAAGACATCACTTTTTAAAAAGTACTCGTCATTGTTAAAAAGCGACCCTCAACATGGTCCTCGTTCGTAGTATGTGTTTAATAGAGAATATATTAATTTTGCTAATAGAATAAAGTTCTGACAACTTGGTTTATCGCGTGTAATTTACTCGTTACAAGTCCGCTTTCTCGTTTTATATGTCCTTAGCTTCGTATCAAAGTATACTAATATATTTTTGATAAGTCGACACATTTCATAACGCCTAAACCTCATTTTTGACTCGTACAAAGTAGGCGTAACATCTTTGAATTTTACGGTTTTACACTTTTCGTCGTCAAACTTGAAAATTCATATCTTCTTCGTTATAGCTCCGTTTTAATCCGTTCAAGCGCCACGTTTTCGTTTTAAAGTATATTTTCCAAATATCTAGGCCAAAATTTTTATCCATTTGTCTAAAATTCCAGTTTGAAAATAAGGACGGACCCTTTTTAAAACTTGTGAAATGAGTTTTCTCACGCCAAACCTATTCTAACCCATTCAAAACAATTACGAAGCTATTCTAATCCTACCATACACCTTCTTAGAGTGTCATGGTTTCCTAGGCATCACCATAACTAATATATAACAAGGAGTAATTATAGGATGACTTATATATACATAACTCTTAAAATCAATGAAAAAGTGGTATAAACCTCATGAGACTTGCATGTTTTCTCAAATAAAAATGAAATGACCATAACAATGAATATGAAATATTATGATGAATATGAATGCTTACTAGTAACTTGATGAGGTTTATGAGAACGAAGGATTTTTCCTAATCACCCAAGGTTTATATTGCAAAACCTTAAACAAAGAGTGATACTAGTGTGTTAAAACCTTGTCTTGAAAATTTTTGTGATGATCCTCCTTGGTCTTTGGTTGGCGGTTTTGAGAGAGAGAGAGAGGAAGCAAAAGAGTTTTGATCTTACTTGAAAAAAATGAGGTGAAATGAGTTTAGATACTTAGTATAATAAAGTAATCTTGAAAGATATTGCAAGACTTCATGACTCGCCTCACTTGTCGACAAGGAGGTGTTAGTCATAACTTTTATTTTATTTATTTATTATTTTTTTTATTTTTTAAATATGTTTAAGTGTAATGTTTAGTAAAGTTAATTGAAGTTAAATGAGAACTTGTAGACACATTTGAGTATATAGGGTAGCGTTAACTAAAAATAAATTTTCACGGGTCAAGATAAAATATATTGAGTTCATAAAAATTATAAAAATACATCTCTTGCAAAATTTGAGTGAAATAATAATTATCGTGTAATATTTAAAAAAACCGTAATTGTATAAATATAACAATTTATATACAAAATAAATTTAAAACACTTGAGTAAACTCATAATATTATTTTTCTGATCTTAAAATGAGTATAAAAATATATTAGGAATATTTTGGAAGTGTCGGATCAAATGTTCAAAATAATGTTTACGCGATAGCGTTTATTTAATATGAAAATTACGCGTTTAGGTAAAATGCAAAACCATGCATGAACTAATATGATGATAATGATGCCAATGAAATGTAGACTATGAAATGCCCTTGATGATATGATCATGAATTCACAGCTAAACCATTAAGGTTACGCGAATTTGATGCTCGTAAACCTAGTTTACGATAAATGATAAATGGTGAAGCATGAGTAATGTTTTGAAAAATGACCTGAAAATACGAGTTGTCACAATAGTAATTTGTCAACTTGCAATAGAGTGAACGTGCCTGGTATGTTAGTTTAAGCATACTTTTGGTTTACCGGTGTTGGCAACTATTTGTACCAACTATGTCACTTTCTCGTCTTTTGGATGAGTGCTTTTGCACTTATCTTCCCAAGAAGTTTTCCGCCCAGACTTCAGAGACTAAGTTGCTCTTCAGAGATAAGTCTTTAGAGTGAATGAGATATTTGTCAGATTTCAATGACTCTAGTGTTGTTTGTAGCTCCTTGTACTTTACTAGTTGACACCGCATCAGTTTATAAAGTGTTTCTTCAGTTTCGACTTCCCTAAAGCTTGATCGATTGAACTTTATACAACTCTTACTGATTTCTTTCATCTGTGAGTTACACCCTCTGATAACCATCACGGAGTGACTTACTCTCTGATTTGTTATCGAAAAGTTACACCCTCTGATAACGATCAGGGAGTGACTTACTCTCTGATTTGTTTTCAGAGAGTAAATCACTCTCTAAATGTCATCAAAGAGTGACATACTCTCTGATCCTTATCAGAGACCAGAATGCTCACTGATCTTTAGTGAATGAATTAGGATATTTTATATTTAAATACTTGTCAGAGACACTTGGGTCAAAATCTAACTCAACGATATGGAAAGGGTGATAAAAAAAACACCCAACTATTATGCTTGAAGCTGTTGCGTCGTACGATCTATGGATTTGGCATGCATTTTTTTGGGGTAGCGGGTGCGAATAACGATCTTAACGTTTTAGATAATTCGCATTTATTCGACGACCTTCTTGATGACATAGCCCCTGAAGCTCTGTTTCAACTAAACAAAACTACATATGACAAAGGGTATTACCTATCTGACGGTATTTACCCACAGTGGTCCATCTTTGTCAAATCATTTACGATGGCTGGAGAAGATAAACATGGACTCTTTAAAAGGCGACAAGACAATGCACGAAAGGATGTCGAACGAGCTTTTGGTATCCTCTAAGGATATTGGGGTATTATGCAACAACCGACGCGTGCTTGGGAAGTCAACAAAATACGAAGAGTCATGTATACTTGCATCATCTTGCATAACACGATTTTGAAATATCAAAAGTTTGCTGCAAATGACTTCAACGACTTGGATGTTAGTCCGCAACCACATATACAACGAACTTGGATCGACAGGTGCAAAATACACCGCTAGAAAAACAAAGAATTACGCGATAAAGTCGTACACAACAAGATTTTATGGAGCATGTTTGGCAACAAAATTAGTTTATCGATAATTGGATGTACTTTTAAATTCTCAAATTTTTTTTAAAAAATTTGTATTATTTATTTAGTTTTGTATTTTTATTTAAATTAATGAAATTTTAGTTTGTTTAAAAAGGAAAAATAAAATAAAATTGTTTGGTCCTAAAAGAAAGTTGTGATATGAATGTTAGAGCGTTCAAGCCAATAATGATAACGTCAATACTTCAAATCGCGTCGGTTGTGCATCGGTTTAACATTTCATAACGTCCTCAAAAATACAGCAATGATAATATTAAAGTTAAAACTTTAACACTCCAAATTCTGAAATCAACCCCCGTTTAAGGCGTAAATGAAAAAAGAAAAAGAAAACACAAATAACGGGCGTTATGCCACTAACGTGCAAGGACTAACTCTGCAATAACGCCGGAGGTCCAATGGCTTAACGCCACTAACGCTATTATTTGGCCACTTAACGCCGTTATTGCGTTAGTATTGTATATGCTCTTACTGTTATAAGTTATTGGTGCATTTTTGGTGTTATGGGTTATAGATGTAGTGAGAATCTATGGAGACAAAGTTTTGTGATGCATCTTTTCTGTTGGGGCATGAAAGCAATAGTTGACTGACTAACTGCTGACTTTCCTTGGAAAAGAGGTAGAGAAGGTAAAAAAAGCCAACACCAAACAATACCAACCAAGACCATTTCCCACTTTTGACTTTTGATTACTTTATCTGACTTCATGCTACACTAACAGCCAAACTATGTTTGCTCTATTCGGGGTTCAGGCGGAAGGCGAAATCTTAATCACCTATATTTCAATCGCGTCAATTTCTATCTCTTTCTCTTTTCACTCACTCTCACTCCTTTTTGAGACAGTGACTCACTCTCATTTCACCTTAGCTTTTATTTTATTTATTTTTTTTTTAACACAAAGAAAACATTTGCTTCACACAAATCAATAAGATGAGCAAGTCACCTTAATTTGCCTAGAAGTGTGTGAGTAGCGTGTGAGTGGAGAAGCTGGGCAAGGAGGCACACGTGAGTGGATGCTAAGGTGAGTGAGTCACGGATGACTTGCCATCCAATCTTATAGTTTTTACTTTTTACACATTAAGATCACATTATTATTGAATCATTATTGTACTTTTGCAACATAATGTTTAGTGCAAAAGTTTATATTCATAGACACAACACAACTACACAAGTACACAACTCACAAGAACTGATGAGCAAATTTGACAAGCAACACAATGTTGAATATCCATTCACAACAAAAATAGTACTCTCAACATAACATAGTGAACTAAACGGATCCTTGGCCTAAAGTTATCCATGCATAGTTCTCCGAGTAAATTGCAAAAGTCGTCCTTGTGGTTTGGCAAAATTGCATGTTTCGTCTGTATGGTTTTAAAAGTGCAAGCGACATCTTTGTGGGAAAACCTTGGGTCTAATTTCATCCTTCTCTAAACCAAAATTCCTAAAATACCCTCATCATCTTTCTTTTATATTTTCTTGTTGATGAGGGTATTTTAGCAATTTCAGTTTAGAAACATAAGAAATCAGACCCAAGATTTCCTCATAAAGATGTCACTTGCACTTTCCGAACTATACGGACGAAACATGCAATTTTGCCAAATTTTAAAGACGATTTTTGCATCTTACTCTACTTCTCCTCATCCGAGCGTGTCAGTTTGATGTTCAAATTTATAACATATACATACGTAAATATAAACTTTAAATAACACACCAAGCTTGATAAATTGTGACGAATTATAATTCCATGAATATATTTAATGACATGCATGCTAGGGTAGGACGATTTTCTATCAAATGTCTTGTATCTCAATGGTACTTTATCGTGAGTTCGATCCCAATCAAATGATTATGGGTTTAACCACATTTATAACATTGTGAGATTTTTTTGTGTATATATTGTGAGATAGTTGGTTGTTGTTAAAAAAAACATCATTTACGTCTATGATAATTTATTTCCCTATCGATTTTAGAGATCTGTCAATTTTTTTATAAGTTTATATTAATAGATGTATTCTAAGGGCTTTAATATTGAACTGTTGATGATGACAAAATATAATTTTTTGGGGAATGAATGGCATCTTAAAGAATTTGACAGTTGCTATATTAGGTGATTTTTCAAAAAATAAAATAAAATTCTGCTTCTTAGTTGGAAAAGCTTAGGTGATTGCTTCATATGCATATTGGGTGATTTTTCACATAGAAGATCGTCTTCTTAGTAGGAAAGGCTTAGGTGATTGCTTCATATACTCATATGCATAAGCATAACATGCTTTGAGGCTTAGAGGTTAGAACTCAAGTCCAAAGTTTATGTCTATTTCACATATGGACTAGTTTTGTCGTAAATCAATACAATGTTATGTTAATACGGAGTACACACATTTTGTAAAGTATGCATGGGTATTTGTGTTTGTGTTAGACCATCTCATCTTGGCGTGATGATTATTAAGAATGTATAATAAAACAATTATGAACATAAATCAAGGGGAACAAACATATGATAGTGGAGAAAGTAAAATGTCAAAAAGTTTGTGTTTAATCATGACTAATAACATAGAGCCAACAAATTTTCGCCACAATAGCCATCTCTTTTTTTCTTTCTAAAGTTGAAATTTACAAGCCAAAAGTGAGCATTGTTCTTGTAACCCATACCACGTACCAAGGTTGTTAAGATCGGGATCCTACCCAGGATCGTTTTCGTCTTTGCAAGATCGTGATCGTAAGATCGGATTGGGATCTTAAGATCCTACTCTAATGTTATTTCTTAATACTTTATGTAATTTTATATAAATCTACAAATTCTAATACATTATAACCATAAAATACTTATGAATGTTTCATATAAATGTTGTCTTAAATTATGATTATAAAATGTTTAAAAGATTTATATGTTGTTTTTTGAATTCTACAAACAAACAACCCATAAATTTGTAGTTTTTAGTTTATGTCCCGAGAAAAGTAGGATCGGATCGGATTAGATCGTAGATCGTATGGTCGAATCGGGATCCTATAAGATCTTAAAACTGCAAGATCCCATGTAGGATCCGGATCGTTTTTCTTTGATGTCGTAAAATCGTGAGATCCTAAGATCAGGATTGGGATCCTGACAACCATGCCACGTACAATTAAAACTATTCAGATGTTTGCTTGCGTAGAGAAATGTATCTTGATAAATTTGTACACACATACCCTATGTACTAAAAAGCTCATATCATAATTCCAATGGCCAATCTCTCCTATGTACACAACACTACAAAAGCTAATTTTCTTAAAACGACGTTGCAGGTGTATACATTTGGTAGCTATACCATTAAATCATATTGTATAACAATTATAAAAATAAATTGACTTACTTCAACCCATCAGCATGGTACAACACAAACAATACATAAATCCTTGATTAAAATTTGCCCATTCAAGATTATCAAAAAGCCAAAGTCAAAGCATGATACAAATCTACAATGAAGCATTAATGATATTAAATAAATCCATTAACCTAACACAAATGTAACTTAGTAGGGCCTAATCATATTTGTAGATCAACAAATCCATGACATTTGACCAACAACTTGACCTTAAAGTATTCCAAATTCCAAATATAAAGTACCACCATACATATTATATTATTTGCTACATCACCAACGATCTAAGTAGAAATTGAGGTAAGTTATAGACAACCTAACTCAGTTCGAAGGCTCAATTTTAGAAAAATCCACGCCTGTAATTGACGGCAATCACAAGTTTATTTAAATGTATTTTCAACTATTTAAAGCCAACAACATTAAATAATCACCATGCAATACATCAGCATTTCTCTATTTGGCTACAATCAATGAAGTTTATGTTAACAAAATTTTATTCTTTGACTCTTTTTGTTACCAAATGCATGAAATATAATTGCTAAAACACTTGCAAAAGTGTGTACGAATTGTGGACTCTTATGAATCTTCATATTGTCCTGTTTGTTATTGGAACGAAATTACTTTCTACTATTTTTGTGTTTGCAATAAGCACAAAAGTTAACATATTTGTTGTAGATAATATATGGACACGAAGTATGTATAATGAGTTTTTACGTAACTTAATAGCAATTTGCAGCATAATTTTTTCTGTCATTGCCCTTGAAGGTATAGGATTATAGATTAGAGATTTAGTAAAGTTATACTCCGAAACAATCAGGTACTGCATCTCTTGTAAGTTCAGATAGATCTACAAGATATATACCGGCCGGAGATGCCCTCAGTGTTATTACACCTGTCAT
Source organism: Chrysanthemum lavandulifolium (assembly GCA_022545495.1). NCBI lineage: Eukaryota > Viridiplantae > Streptophyta > Magnoliopsida > Asterales > Asteraceae > Chrysanthemum > Chrysanthemum lavandulifolium. Next base: position 125,435,009 of record CM040246.1, read on the forward strand.
AAAATTGCATGTGTTTGAAACTTCTATTTCAAGATTGCCAATGAATTATGTTGTTGACTTGTTGTTGGTAATTCCGTTGGTAATTGATGCCCGCTATAATAGTTTTCATAGATCTGCCGGTTGTAAGTTGGTACTGAGAAAAAAATGAAAATAAAAGTTTGTCAAAGATAGCACGACATCGATAACTATTGTACTCGGAAAATTCCAGTGTGTGCGAGAGAACGAACTTGACATTGTTTGGCAATTAACCACAAATACGAAGGTTTGTCTTGTTCTTGAATGTGTATCTAAAGTGAGTTATATCGAGGCACAAATAGTTAGTTGCACACTTTCACCTAAGCCAACTACCTAGTTGAGATTTTCTTTGATGGAGGACAATGAGTGTTTAACTAATATACTTTCGTTTCCATCACAATCTCGTTAACAATCATACTCGTCAGCTGAAATTGATGAGAAAATGAAGAAACATGCGGAGGAAGTGAGAAGTCAAGGCAGCTAAAGAAGCGGCTCATAAAGCATAAAGGGAACTAGCAAGCACACAAGAGTAAGTTAGTCAAATGATGGCGTTTTTAGCAGTCATCCGGGTTGGGCCGATCAGTTAGCGTGCGTGTTTCCTTAATTGAGCTGGAATGATGGAAATGATGATGGTGAAGGTAATGGGGATGGGGATGGGGATAGGGATAGGGAGTAGGTTGCTGTTTATGGCTTATGTATGTGTTTTGCGGATTATGTTGTGTTTCCGGATATTTGGATGGATTATTATGTGTTTGTGGATTGTGTTAGAGATTATTGTTATATGGATAGTTGTAGGGATCTTTATGGTTTGCGAATATTTTTAGGGACTTTGTTTTTTGAACCATTCGGCGACTTTTGAACCATTTAGCGCCTCTGTAGAGTTATAATACAATGTTTTAGTGAGTTCGTGGTGTTGTAGCAAATTTGGTATGTTTTTGTTGGGTGAAAACGGGTTGTATAATTAGGTAGATTAGAGAAATTCTGAAAATTACTCATTTTACAGCAATATGTTGTCAAAAGTATCAGGTTGTCCTCACCAATAGTCAAAACTAGATTTACCATAGTAGATTTTTGGCGAGAACATGTCATCGCCAATAGTCAAAATCTAAATTTACCATAGTAGATTTGGCGAGAACTTGTCCTTGCCAAAAGTCTTGTGGACTCGGGTCCTTTTGTTAAAAAATTTGATTAATTAATTAATTAATTAGTTAATTACGTAATACATTTGGCTGTCCTCGCCAAAGGTCTGGTAGGCCTCGTTGCTTAACTTTGACTGAGAAAATGTGTGGGCCTCACAAGTCGTCGACAACAGTCACAAAAAGTTGTCGCCAATGTCTTTAGCGACAAGGTTTAAACGATGACTTTTTGGCCAAGACTTGTCCTCCCCAAAGACTTCTAACGAGGATAGAGCATTACAAAGTTATATAAATACAACCCAACACGGAGCTAGGGAACAAAGTTATACACTACAAGGAGAGAGCATTACAAAGATTACTATACCATGCAATTCAATTGAGAGATGATTTTATTTGCTCCATTTAAAGTCCATGAAAAAGAAAGAAGATTTATATCACTGGAGATGAGGCCCCTCTTCGGTCTTACGTAGTGCCTTCAAACCTTACTTGCATCAATGTATACCTTTGTACAAACTTCTTTCATTTATCATATCATAAGTCGAGTCAAATTCTTAGTTTTCTAATCTTTCATTTTTGAAAGACAGGGTCATATTCATTAAACTAGAAAACCAGAAAATCAAAAGGCAAAACACCGTGCAGGAACCACGAGTAGGAGACTCAACAAATAAAAGAGAAAAATAATAGTTACAAAGCAAGAAAAAGAAACTCCTAAATATATGTATGAATTTCATTTATATTAATATAAACATCAAATTATCATATTTTCTAAAATATGCATAGAGTTATTACATCATGCATTGTTTACATGTTTAAGTAAATATGACAATTTAAAATTTATATTAGGTAAATATAAAGTACTTCTGTTTATCATCTATACCTTTTTAACATGTAAACCTATTCACTAGAACACATTTCGTTTATCAACGTGATTTTGGCCATACTTTTATTTTTAACGCCTCCCACATAAGAAGTTTCATGCCAAAAGGTGTTTGATAATTTAATGAAGAATGGTGCAAAAAGCACTGTCGACTTTTCGACTTTTCTTTTGTGATGATAAACTTTTTTTTATTAAAACAAAAAGTTTAATAACTTCTTATTATGTAAAAAACTTCTTAACGACTCTTATTGTAACCAAAAGCGGCGTGGCAACATTAATTAAGGGTTAATAGTCAAAAAATATCTGATTTACAGCCTTTTCTGTGTGTGAATGATAAACTTAATTTTAAAATCTCCCACAACACCCTTTATCACACCGTGACCTTTTCTTTCTGTAGGACCTCTCAATAGTCGGACCCTCCATTGACCTCACTTCCATAGATCCTCGCTCACAGACCAAACTATCACCGAATCCTTTGTTGTCGTCATTGTTGATGCTTCGCGCTTTTGCCTTTTTATGAGCCGGGTTATTTGCCTTATTGATCTTGAGCTTTTGAGTTATATAATATGAGGTTTTGGGTCTTTTTCATATAAATATGAGTTTCTTTTTAAATCTTTAATCGGAAGATTCTTTTTTATGAAAATCCGATTTTAGTGTTATTTATTAGATCCGATATTTGATATATTAAAAAAGAACACTAAAAATCGATTTTCATATATTAAAATCAAATATCGGATCTAATAAATAATACTAAAAATCGGATTTTTCATATATTAAATAAAATAAAAAAAATCTTACGATTAAAGATTTAAAAACTCATATTTATATGGAAAAAGACCCAAAACCTCATATTATATAACTCAAAACATCATCAAGAATAAGCAGAATAAATTGGTCGGCAACGGCGGCTGGCTGCGATCAAAGAAATACAACGGCGAATGCGGTGGTTTGCTTTCAGAGCGAGGATCTATGTGTGAGGCTCAAGCATGAGGTCCGACGGCTGAGAGGTCCGGCGAAAGCAATCCGGCGGTGTTGGCGATAAGGGTGTTGGTGAAGGAGATTTGAAAATTAAAGTTTATCGCAATAGAAAAGGCTGCAAGTTTGTATTTTTCGGACTATTAACCTTAATTAATGTTGCCGTGCGGTCGTTACAAGAAGTCATTAAGAAGTTTTTGGGTACAATAAGTCATTAAGAAACTTTTGATTTAATAGGAAAAAAAGTTTATTGTCACAAAAGTAAAAGTGGAGAAGTTGATAGGTTTTTAAACCATTCTCTAATTAATAGGTAAATTACACCGTTAGTCTCTAAGATTTGAGTTAATTGCGAATATAGTCATCAGGTTTTGAATATTACTCATACAGTCCTTAAATAAAGGAGTATAGAGATTGCAATAACCATAGCCCAAAACTAGGAAGAGGCTCACGTGATACATGCCTTATCCACATCGTTCACGAATATAGGATATGTTGGGTATTTAATGTATACGAACATAACCATGAATTGATATATGCGTTTTATTATAACGTATGGTATCAGAGTGACCTCTAGTTAATCGCATCGCGAGAGAGAACTCGATAGGCCATACTTCGAGGACAAAGAATCTCTCTAGGGGGTGGGGATGTATTGATACACGCCTTTTATCACGTCATTCACGAATAGAGAAGATGTTGGATATCTAATGCACATGAACCTAACCTTGAATTGTTAGACGCATGAACATTTTATTAAGAACAAACCGCGAGGCAGAGATGTTAAAGCGGAAAATATCTACCATAATGTGTCGGTTTGTACCAAGCTTGTTGATCCATTCTTCATTTCTTAAGTGATTTATAGAATGTGTAGAAAACTATAAGAGGAGGTTGAATAGTTTTAACGATTTAAACTTTAGTTTCAAAAAAACTTTTAGATTGATTATATGTGAAACCTTTGTATGATGAGATATAGACAATGCAAGATAGTAAGTAAAGAAATGAATACGATAAAGTAAAAGAGATGAAGAGATAGAATTGTGACACAATGATTTATAGTGGATAAGCTACAAGGACACCTTTCTTGCCCTACTCCACTCCCCGAGGACCAAACTCGAGAGTTCTTAAGCATTATGTCAACAAGCTCCTTATTCGGCGGAGAAGCCTCACAACGCCGCTTACACTTTTTTCGGTATAAAGCTAAATACCGAGTTTCTTACAACTGAAGAACCAATCCAACACAACCAACACAACTAACACAACAACTCTATGATTATAATGTAATGTATCAAATACAAGGAACAACTCAGTGATCTTGTAGTGATGATAAAGCCTAGCAACACTCCTCTTTGAAGTTTGGAAGACTTGTATGTAAAGAACGTGATCTTGTCTTTTAAGAAGAAACTTGAGAAACACAAGAAGATAACTACAAGAATGATCCTTAGATCGAGATTAAAGAGATATAAGAATGAGAGAAGATATATAAGAGAGCGAGTAAAATAAAGAAGAAATGGCTCACTATTTATAGTCTCTTGATCATCAGACTGTGAGATCCGCGGATCTCTTGGAAAAGGGATCCGGTCGATGTAATCTGAGGATCCAACCAACCCGGGTCACCATCCGGATTTTAGGTTACAATTATGGGTTTCAGGTTATGGGTCATGCACTATGGGTCATGAGTACCCAACATGATGTCATGCATGATGCAATACATACTTTGGGTCATGTGTTATGGACTTTGAGTCATGTCTCATTGATTTTACCTAACTTGATGTCAAGCATGATGTAATGCACATGGGCCATGGGTTTTGAGTTTTGGGTCATGGGTCATGAGTCTTGGGTATTAAGTTATGGGTCATGGATTGCCCAACACATTTACTTACATTTATTTTATTACAATAAATACAAAACTAACAAATGTATACAATTAGTAAAAATAAATATAATGACTATTACGTAAACATGTAATTTTAAATTTATAATTGAGATAATTTTATGATTCTTATCGAGTGCTTTAAAGAAAGACAAAAATGTCAACTTTAATGTCTAAAAGAGTTATTTATTTAGTTAGCTACGCAGAACTGCCATTCTTGACAAGTAAGTGCTTTAAAAAGTTATTAACCCAAAAATATAAATAAACTTTTTTATGTGGTTTTGAACCAAGATATGGTTAAGTCACTTTGAGTAAGTAATTTGACATTCAGAAGATGTAAATGAATCACCGTATATGGATTTTGTGAGTTTGTATTATTGCATCGTTTACGCACATTACTTGTGATATTTTTTTCTCTCTCTCACATGCACACGCCCTTGAAACTAATAATTTCATTTATTATGATAAAAATTCAGTGAGAAGAAAACTCACAATAAGAATGATGAAAAATAACTTAAACACACATTTGAGATGTTATTACTTGAAATTGATTTTAAAGTAAAAACGATGTAGAGTAATCTTAAGAACACATTTGGCCCATGAAGGATGAAAAATACATTGAATGCTCCTAACTTGATAAAATACATCTAATTGTGAGCTAGAAAATATATTATGATGCATGTAAAAGATTAGCAATGCATATAATTCAAGCTCATGCATCTTCAAAGTATGGTTATAGTTATTTATTATTTTTCATATTTTAAGATTTCATCTGTAAGTGAAATTAAATTGATATAAGTTTTTTTTGTACTCGTCTTAAAAAAGGTAGGGGTGTTCATTGGTTCGGTTAGTTCGGTTAAATTTTTTCTGGGTCAAACCGAATTTCTTTGATTCAACCGGACCGAAAACCAAACCGAACCCTTATAACCGAAAACCGAACCGAATAATCCGAATTATATAATTTTAATTATTTTTTCATTTAATTATACTAGAAGAGTATCTGCGCCTAGCGGCAGCGGTGTCAAGTTTCGACAAAATTTTAGCGGCGATTAAGTTTGTTTCATGAATCCGTATTTTAAGCGTTAAGGAATCCATTTGTGTGTGTTTTTAGTGTGAGATGAAATGGTGTGTGTGAGAGAGAGATACGTTTTTCAAAATGTGAAATGCTACATCCACCTACAATTTACAAAAAAAAGGACACACGATGACATGGCAGTGATGTGTCAGGAAGTTAGTGGTTTATTAAAAGAGAAGATAGGGAAATCACACCAATCAGGAAGTGACAAATCATCGTGTGGGTTTTTTTTTTTTTGTAAATTATAGGTGGATGTAGCATTTCCTTTTCAAAAATTACCAAAGATAATTGGTTATTGACTTTCAACATTCAAGTTTCAACAATTCACTTTCACATTTGACCATTTTTCTATTTAATGTAGTTAAGATATATTTTTAGCATAAAGTTTTTTTCAAGCTTAAATAATGTTATACTAAAAAAGAGTTTTTGTAATTTTTTTATTTACATAAATACATAAAAAAAATATATTTATATGAATTTGATTTTCGGTTTTCATTGCCAAAACCATATCCAAACCAATAATCAAATATTTAGTTCGGTTCGATTCGATTCGATTTGATTACGAATTCAGTTCAATATTTTTGATACGGTTCGATTTTGATTTTCGGTTACTACGATATCGCCCGATCCGTGAACACCCCTAAAAAATGTTACGAAACAGCAATAGCTAAAAGCCTAAAAGCCTCAAACTAAACAAACTGGTGTAGACGTGTAGTTGCCTTACAAAAGTAAACAAAATGCAGTAGGCACGGCCCACTAACACAAAAATAGCAACAACAGCAGAATGGTGTCCTGGTCCATTTTTACTAGCCCATGAATTTTAATTGAAGCGAATTAGGCGAACCGTGCGTTCTTCTTGGAGATCTTCAGAATCTTAATTTGAAACGAAACAATTATCGAAGACTAATTCCATATAGTAACTTAGTCATTAAGGAGTAAATATGCAAAGATTGATGACCCCGGTACTATTCTCGTTAAATATTTCGAGTATCCACTACTACTTGAAACGCAACTTTAAAAGCGAAGTATCGGTTACAATAAGTATCCAATTTGATTGATTTAAAATATGTATATGTTGTACATGCATTCCTAAGCTACTACGTGCGTAAAACGTAAACCCATTACGTCCTACCGCCTATTTTGCCATTTAAACGTGATAAGTTCACCAACTGTCTCGCTGACACCACACCATCATAGGCACCGTCGGTTGTCCTCCGTTCGTTGATAGGCTGGACCGTTAGTATTCGATGAGGGAGTGAGAAATGCAAAGTAAGACAAAAGGTTCACTTAGTAATTAGATCCGTGTGCAACGGATCATCGCAACAATAACATAATCATAGTATAACAAATAAAAACATAAACCAATAAATTGCAAAAGCATACACATCGATAACCAAACACCAAGGCGATTCAATAGCACTACTATAAACTCATATGCATAACCTACAAAGCACGATTGGACATGAATGCTATTATGTCGTCTATATACTTTGCTATAAAATACTAACACCGTCACGACAAAACCACCAATTAGCGAGCATATTTTCTAGAATACTTAAACTAAATGTCAGAAACCAAAGTATTAAGAATTACTAAATCTTCTAACATTCTACCCATATTTAGTGTGGTTCATCTCAATGTTTTGGCAAGTTGTCGTTTCAAGAGGCCATGCTTTGGATCTAAAAGAAGTGATATCCCTCCTTTTTTTTTTTTTGATTTACTACAGTATGTAGCAACCGAGATAAAAAGCAAGACCATCTAAAACGTCGTAGTTAAGCTTTACTCGTATATAAACTTATACAACCAATTAGAAATATGTTATACCGCAGCCCTTAGCAACGTAGTCCATTTTATTTTACGATAAATGAGATATACTTGAATCCACATGTATATTCTTTCAAAGGTAAAGTAAAGTAACCCGATGTGTGTATCAAACATGTTCATAAAATCTTATTAAGTAACAGTAATTGGCCTTGTAGCAAACATAACAACACAATTAAAAAAAAAAAAAAAAAAAAAAAAACGCATGTGGCATGTTAAGAGCTAAACAGATAACATACTTGCTTACGTCATTCAAATCTTCACCTTATTCTCTCTAATCCAAAATGACCTATCATCCACGAAAAATAGCATATCAAGGCAAGCTTACCACTTTTTTAATCTTAGTTAAGAAAAACTTTATAATAACTTGATTAAGGGTTTAGCGCATACAATACCACCGCGACTGTCTTCAAGTTAATAAACCATTTGTAGTTTTATGCATTTTGACCCAAATAAAATGCAACTCAAATAACCTCATTAATCACTATCCTCTATATAAACACTCAAACCGATTGTCCGCTCTGTCAAAGCACACTTATAACTTAAGCATTCTTGATAAGTAATCCCAAACACCTCCCTCGGATCAAAGAGACAAAAGCATTCAAACGGCTCATCACAAATTACCGAAATAAAAATTGTCCGCTCAATCAAACGTCGATTACTCATCCTCACAACATCCATAAAACCCTCACATAGACATAGCATACTAATTTTAACTATATCATGCAATCAACCTAAAATCTCAAATAAAAAATATATATATATAAAAGATAACATTTTGACATTGCATACCACAAAATAACCAAATGAAGAACCATACCCTTAATAGTCAAAAGCACTTCCAAGAACACCATAGCAATCTTCCTGGTTGAACCTGCAAATAACTCACAAATATCAATTACAAATCAAATTAATTATAGTTTTTAAAACCCATAATTTCACAACCCATAAACCTAACCACAATTAAACCCAAACCTATCACATACATGAAATTATTTGTAACAACAAAGGCCATTTTTATATGGTTTTTGTAAAGGGTGATCGATTATGACATAATCAAAATTAATGTCATTATTCGTACATCTGTTGACTGGCTCGTCATTATATTCATTTTGACACTTCGTTACCGCAAATCGATGACATCTGATTAGTTCCCTTCGAATCCAATATGCCCCAACAACTACTCGGACATGATTGTGTATTTGGTTGAGATCTTTATTATTTGGAGAGGCTTTTCAATTGTTTCACACCAAGATAAATGGTAGGTATGTGTTTTTAGATGGAAGAAGCTTCAAGAGATTTTGGATTTATGAAAGAACGAGGCGTTAACCACGTTGTGACGTTGAGGCGAGGCCGTTCCTCGATCATTTTATTCACGGGAATGAATTTCTAAAGTTTTTATTTTATTTATTTATTTTTTTTTTTTTTTTTTTTTGCATCGTTTACGTGCGATCGCTCACGTGCGTGAACAAGAAAGTCATGAACACGATATTTTTACTCACATTCACCAAATGAGTTTTAGTATATATAATAATGTGGCAAAAAGTGAATTTGGGGAGAGATGGTGTCTTTGTAGTACATTGCATAATTAATTAATGCACCATGGATTAACTACAGTGTTCCTACGGTTTCTACAGTGCATGCTTAGTGTGTAACGGGAGTTACTATTCATCGTGAACTGTAGCACCGTTTAGTGATTAACGCTTGCAACCAATAGATTGCTGCCTTTTGTCCCACTACCCCAAAAAAACCTCTGATGGACCAATAGGAGGCTCAATTAAGATGTTAATTACTCTGTAACACACTTGCTTGGAACCCCGTTCACAAATGGTTTTTAGTATAATATAAATTTGAACATGTTGCATTTTTCTTATTAGGGCTCTTCATAATTCGGGTAATACCCGTAGGAATCGAAAATCGAAATCGAAACTAAATGGAATTGAACTTGTAACCAAGCTGAATTTGAAAAAAACCGAACTAAATCAAATTAAATAATGGTTTTCAATTTGGATATAGTTTTAGCAATCTAAGCTCAAAACAAAATTCATATAAATATATATTTTTCTATATATTTATACACATAAAAAGACTATTAAAACTATATCCTAGTAATAAAACACTTTTAAGTTTGAAATAATTTTTTTTCTAAAAATCTATAAAATTAAATTTAAAAAAATATAAATGATGTAATTCGGGTTATTTGGGTCAACCCGAAAACCGAACCGCATTCAAATTCGGTTTTCGGTCCGGTTAAGCATAATTAAAATTCGGTTCGGTTAGATTTTTTGTTTTACCCGAAAAAATAACTGAATTAACCAAACCGAATGAATCGAACAACTCGATAAAGTGATAACCAAAACTGATGAAGACCCGTATTTCTTATTTTCCTTTTGCTAATCACTCAAATTTTAAGCTGGATTTTGTTTATTTCAAGCTGTTCTTCTTAACATAAAATTTAGCCGATTTCACTATTTTTTTCTTCTCCATTTAAGAATTTTTGTTAACACTATAATTTCCAACTTTTAGTAATAATTTATGAGTAGTAGAAGGTATCAATCTGTAACCGTGACACGGTTAAACCATCCTAATTAATAAGAATAGCCCCCTTCAGTTTTATGCATGTTCGTGATAGAGTTGTCAATAACATATTCACATGTTTACACTTTTTGTAGATATTTACCAGTTACATTTTGATCTAAACTCAGTTAACTAATTTGACTAAAAAACATATTTAAAAAAAACTATTTAATATTAAAGTTATAAAATAAAAACATACAACCACTCAACCAGTGACCAAATTTGTCCCAAAATCTATATCTGGAAAATAAAGTTATATTAATTAATTTATGAGGATATATACATTTCTTCAGTTGCAGAACTTTCAGTATCAAAGTATGATTATTTTGGCATAAGTTCTACTTATTTGAACTGTAATACCAGTGAATATGGTTCATGATTCTTCTTAATGTTTGCATACTTTTGGTAAGTTCTTTTTGAGGATTACAGGCATAGGACTTTAATGCCTGACAAAATTAGATTAGCACGTCGATTATTCTATTATAAGCATGCAAATTCCATCAAAAACTTCAATTTGGTTTTAGTTAGATGGCTCAATCTCGATTGTAGGCTTAGGGTCCATAAAGGTAATATATACGGTCTAATAGCCCTCAGATACACTATACTACTAAATTCTGGACTTATAACATGGTAGGAGCATCCACTAAAAATGGTGATTCCATGATCATATTGTATGTTAACATCCTACATATTAGGTTCAGAATTTCAAAAAGATAGCTTGTAATGCCAGAATCATATATAGCTTATATTCCATTGCTACTTAACCTATCCCACTAATGATAAATTGATAATGTATACATCGCAAATGTCAACATCCTAAAGACTTTTTGCATGATATGTTCATGGCCTCTGAAGTCCATGAAAGATAGACATATATGATCGATATAATGAATGATTGATTGATTAGATTGATTTGATTGATTGATATTACAGATACATGGTACACATAAATAAGAGAACACATAATATTTTAGAATCGGGCTTGAGCCCGTTAAAAATATACAATACGGGTTAACACTCCCCGCAGTCGGAGTGGGAGGATACCGGACAGTTAGACTGGTGCGAAATTCCTCAAACAAAGCGGATGGTAATCCTTTTGTGAAAATATATGCATACTGATAACGTGAACGGATATGTAGAACCCGAATCTGAACATTAGCAACCAAGTCTTGAATAAAATGAATATCAATCTCAATTTGCTTAGTACGCTGATCCTGAACCATATTACAAGATAAGTAGAAAGTACTAAAATTATCACAGTAGACAAGCGTATTGGAAGATAAAGGTGTGTGTAGCTCACGAAGTAAATTTCGTAACCAACAAGTCTCAACAACAACATTGGCAACCCCACGATACTCTGCTTCTACACTAGAACGAGAGAGAGTCGGTTGTTGCTTAGAGGACCACGATAGAAGGTTGTTGCGAAGAAAGACACAGTAGCCCGAAGTCGATCTTCTAGTAGTGGGGCAACCAGCCCAATCCACATCTGAATAAGCAACCAATGATGAAGTAGAAGAAGCAAACAACTATAACCTATAGTCTAAGGTACCCCGAACATACCGCATAATCCGTTTGAGAGCCGAGAAATGAGGCTCACGAGGATCATGCATATAAAGGTAAACCTGCTGAACGACATAAGATATATCTGGGCGAGTAAATGTGAGATACTGAAGAGAACCTGCAAGACTCCGATATAAAGTCGGATCAGATTCGGGATCGCCATCATCACACAGTTTAGACTCAGTGTCAACAGGACTTCGACTGGGATTACAAGAAGCATATGTGCTCTCTCAAGAATCTCAACCGCATATTTCACGAGATAAGAATAAACCATTAGAATAACGGCAACAAAAATCCCGAAAATAATTAAGAGAATCGAGCTCTGTCAAGGAAAACTCTCGATGTAATGAATGAATGATCCATTGCGAACAAGTCTCGGAGAAGCAGAAGAACAATATCATCAACATATAACAACATATAAGCAGTATCCGTCCCCTGCCTGTATATAAATAATGATGAGTCACAACGACATTGATGAAATCGAACCTGAGGAATATAAGATGCAAATCACTGAAACCAAGCTTTAGGGGCCTGCTTGAGCCCATACAGAGACTGCTGCAATAAACACACATAATCAGGATGCACAGAAAGCATTATTCACATCCAACTGATGAATCAGCCAATGTTTAGAAGTAGCCAAACTCGGAACAGTCCGATAGTACCCGGTTTAACCCCCGGACTAAAGGTCTCATCAACTGTCTTTAATTGAGTAATACCTTTCGCCACAAGACGAGCCTTGTAGCGACTAAGAATGCCATCAGCCAAATACTTATGGCGAAAAAGCCACATACAGCAAAAAATGTTGGTGTTCGTGGGTCGAGGCACGAGTCGAATTTCCATTCTTAATAAGTGCAGTGTATTCATCATGCATAACATTTTGCCAATTTGGATCATTAAACACACCACAATAGGATTTTGGTAATCGTGAAACCAAATTGTTAATACAAATAAGCCGTAAAAACGTTTATTTATATCTTACGATATTCTAATGTTTTGTCAATAACAAACGTAAAATCATTTTAACGAAACAAATAAAATACGTAAATGGTTTGAGCCAATAGTTTTCTAACATACTTACGTTTTCACATAAAATACTAAAACAAGTATAAGTGTTTTTTTATGATTTAATAAATATGTACAACAACTAGTGTTTACATATTGGGCAAATATATACATAACTAGTATGTATTATAATGGGTAATATAAATGGGTAGAAACTTAAGTATTTGACCCATTGACCAAATACATTGAATATAGTTGGGTACAACCCAAAGTTCATAACCTATACCCATGGAGCTTGACACATAACCCATTGCATGACATCATGCTTAAGTCATACATGGTTTTAATCCATGGCCCATAGTTTTAATCCATGAACCATGGACTAGATGCATTGCATCTTGAAGGTACATTGAACCTACTTGATATCCATGACCCATGACCCAAAACCCATGGGCAAAGGGAGTCCACGGATTCCAGTTAATCTGACCGGACGGATCCTCGAGGAGGGATCCGTGGGATCCGAGAACGATGGTTGTTTTCTCTCTATAAATAGTGAGCCATTTCTTTATTGTTTCTCACCCATTCCTCACATATTTTCTCTTTGAGTTATAAACTCTCTAACCTCAGATCCAAGTGATCTATGTATGTAGTTTTGTTTTCGTGTGATTCTCTATGTTCCTCTTAAAGGCGAGATCACCATCTTTTGAAGATGAGCAAGCTCAAGTCCAAGAGTTGCCATGCTTCGTTATCATCAAGACTACTAAGGTTCTCTTGTTGATAGTTTTCTTCCTTCTCATAAGAAGTGTAGTGTTGAAGACATTAGTGAAAGATGTCTCAAGTGTCAAGATGAAGATATTAGTGAAAGGTGTCGATCATCCGTATTGAAAGCACTAGTGAAGGGTGCTTAGAAGTCAAGGCTAGAGGCATTAGTGAAGGGTGCCTGAAGTCAAGTCACAAGACATTGTGAAGGTGTCTTGAAGATCGAGTCAAAGGCATTAGTGAAAGGTGCCTAAGGTGTACATTCGATATGGTGTGATTCGATGTATATGATAGATTAGTATTGGGTCAAAGGATATTGTTATACTTGATGATGTTATTATAAGAGTAGATCTCCTTTGAGTTTAGGTGTTGTGTAGTGTTTGGTAGTAGTTCATCTATTGTAATGGAACTCGGTACTTAGCCTAGCACCGGATAAAGGGTAAGGCGACGTTGTGGTAGGTGTGCTTCTCCTGGTGAAAGAACCCGTGGTTAGCCTAGTACCGGGAAAAGAGTAGGCGACATTGTGAAGGCTTCTCCGCCATAAGGAGCTGGTGTTGTGTAGTGATTTCGAACTCTCGAGTAGGTGACCCGGGGAGTAGAGTAGGGCAAGGAAGGTGTCCTTGTAGCCGAACCACTATAAATACTCGCGTTGTGGTTTTTTGCTTCTAAATCTTTATCTTTTCATTACATGTTTATATTTCTATATGTTTGTTTATCAACATCCAACACACATCCAAAATAGATTGACATAAGTCAATCTAAATAGCTTAAAACGAAGTTTAAATTGGTAAAACTATTCAACCCCCCTTCTAGTTTTCCACAATTGGCATCAGAGATTCGTTACCAAGTTTCTTAAAATATATTGTACTTTAAAAACTTGATACGATCCATGGTGAATTGGAAACAACAAAGAAGGTCTTTTATAAAAACAAAACCCATTTTTTTTAACACTTTGTTTGGATGTTGATTAGATGACAACATTTTTACTATTTATTTAATTGCACTAACCTTCATTGTCATGTTGCTTAGTTAAAGCTCATACCTACCAAGCCATAGGAATTGGTTGGTAACAAGAATACCTTCCCTAATAAGGTATCTTAAACACGAAGGAACCGGAATTGTCTAATGACATTTATTGTGTCATTTGTAAAGACATTCCTAAGTGCATTAGAGGTATGAATTTCCTCTTATCTCTAAATAACATTAGATTGTTTAATAAGTATGCTTACATAGGAATTTATATGATTATCTTTTGTGCATATTTATATATTACACGTTGCTTCGTTAGGAAAATTTTCTCGCATACGTGTTGCTTTTTCGTCTAAAGTCGAGGTTTATAAAATTTGCGTTTTATCTCATTTAATCCAAAAATCATATCTTTCTAATAATAGAACAAAAAACAAATCTCAAAATTCCTCCTTCCCCATAAATATCCCTTCCGATCACTTCTCTACCAAATCCCTTTTTCAAATCTTTCACTTTCAAAAATTACTTCTCATTCAAAACTTCATCTTCCTCATCTCATCTCATCTCAAACCAAAACCAACAAGGTTCGTCATCAACATGGTTTACATCGCCCTCGTACTCATTGCCGTAACACTCATCGCTCTCGTGTTCCCTATGATGAAGTTCTCATATGGAGACATATACTTTGTGTTGTTAATCTACATTGGTGTTATATACCCAATCCTTTGTATCGTTCTTAGCATTGAAATGAAATATTACTAATACTCTAGTTTATCTAGTTTATTTGTCATAATGTGTTTTCATTTCTTTTACTCTTTCGTATTTTTTTTGTTGTCTTAAGATACATTAGAAACCGATAATGCATGCTAAAATTAATGTTGGCTTACATACATATCGTGGCATAAAACTATAAGATGCAAAAACTTATGTTTTTATCAAAACTCTTTTCTATCACTACAGATCCACGGATCCCTGTAGATATACTAGCCGGATCCCTTATGGGAGGGAACCGTGAGAACCGTCCTTCTGGATAACAGTTTTTCATGCAAAATAAAAACTGTTTTATTCCCAAAAGAAATGTTCCACTAGAATGTCAAACATTGAGTAAGTTATCATTGTTAATAAACATCTTGTAAAAACATTAGGTAATCATTATTTTGCCCGTAGTACGTCACATCCTATTAACTTTTCTTCTCTATAGGCTTCGCTATGTCGCATGAGTATGAGTTCGATTTTTTACTCACTAGTGTCTACACTCCTAACGTTTATCTTGAGCCCAACACACCTGGCAGTCATGTCTGTGGGTTCAATAATCTTGAAACTCGTCACTTCCATGAAGGACGTATTGTCGACACTCCTCTACAATACGAAGAAGGTATCAATACCTCCTTCCGAACCATAGGATTGGAATGTCTTCTAAATTAACGAGAAAATATGTCCAAGGTTTGTATTGGAATTCTTCCATCAAGTCAAACTCCTTCGTAACGAGGATCGCTCTCTGCCTCTTTGGTTTTGGATCAAAACCAAAAGTTTGTTTTAACCCTTGGGCAATTTGCTCACATCCTCAATTTCAAATCATGGACAATGTGCCTTCACCAAGATTGGTCTCTTGATTCTCTCTTGACTTCGTGAAGAAAATAGTCCATATTGTTCACATACCTTCCCGGAAGACTTGACTGCACAATATGCAAACCTCGACCCTATTACTCCGATCCAAACATTATCTATACAAAGGATATCCGAGAAGTACAAGGCTCTCGCACTCATCCTACGTGAAAATGTTTGAGTCTTAGGAAATCGAGAAATCCTTCCCGCTTGTTGTGCTCACATAATGTATTGTTTGCTAACACAACAACCATACAATCTCGCCTACTTCTTCGCAAGGAAAATTGTAAATCTTCAAGGCTCAAAGAACAAACTAATCCCTTATGGAATGTTCTTGACACGCTTTTATCATCACATCATCTACTTCCACTCTCAATTTAAAAGTCCGTTGTACGTACTTGTGAACAAGATGATGGAACCTCTAAACACATCTCTCATGAAGACTTTCTTCATTCCTAAATCGACAAACACTCATCAACCATTTGATGATCCTTCTAGCGAAAACGCTCAAGGAACTTAGTCTTCTTTCAAATAGGATCAATCCTTAGTATCCATGCTTTATCAATGTAATGTAATTTCCTTCATGAAATAAAACATCTTACATTTGATTTCTCTACTTCATTAGTGTTAGAACCTCTTAGAAAAAACACTAGAATTGAAATATGATGCATTGTGCAAACCATTGCATACCTTTTGTAAAGGTTCTGCTTAGCAGGAGACGGATCCCAAAGTTTGTGCTAGACGAATCCCTACTCTTAGGGAACCATGGGATCCGGCAAACAGAAATGCAATTGCAATCATTGTATTTCAAAACATGTCTTTAGATCACTTCACACTAAGCTAGACATAGTGCCTTAGGACAAATTGAGTCCTTATCAAGTTGAGTAAATGTTTCATACTCACGCTTAACTCATTTAGATCACACTCTAAGAGCTTGTAAATCTATCGTCTCACCAAAAAAACTCATTACTCTTCCGCTCTTATACTCATACATGATCCCTCACATGATAATACATATAGCTTTAGAAATCATTCAATTTTAACAAATTGATTATAGTCATCCTTACCTCAAAAAGGGTCAAAATGGATCAAACTCTACTCTTTCCATCTTAAGCTTTTAGGATATCTTCCAAAAGGTTATCTTAAGTTACTATCTGATCGCTAGGATCATTTAGCTCCATTTGACACTCTCAAGTCTTTAGTGCCATCATTATTCATTCATTGGTACTCATAAAAAAAATTCCAATTTCTTCCATAAAAGGCAATCATTAGCTACATCACTCATTACCCTTAAGCATTTAAGTACCCTTTCATTTAAGACACTTAGATGGTGAAACACTCAAGAAGGTATAGGCATTAGACCTTACAAATCATTGTTATCTTTTCTTAGTCTGGCAGAGACGGATCCTTAGGTTTAGCCTAGACGGATCCCTAAGGAACCGTGGATCCGTATGATGCTCATGTCAACTCTAGTTAAAACAATCATTTCAAGCTCATCTTGCTAACTTGATCACTCCATCTCATCTTAATTAAGTTCCTAGATCAAGACAACTCAAAGTTGACTCTTGTGCACGTTAATCATCACATTCCAAGGAATTTTAGTGGCTTAAGTCTTGAATGCACTTGCCAAATCCCTTGCTTTATAAACCACATTGTTAGGACTCCTTAAGTTATCATCTTCATCTTCATTTTCAGCACCTAGAAATCTTTACAAACCTCTTTGAATCATCTCATCATGAGGAAAGCTCCAAGTGGTAACTCATCCACCAAAGGACCACCCAAGAAAATTGCTCGTGTTGTACACGAAATCTCCTCAACCAAATCATCTCCGGTTAAATCCACAAATTGTATGATTTCTCCACCAATCAAACCAATCCCTAAAAGGATAGTTCCCACAAAACTACCAATGCCAAACACCACCATACCTCCTAGACCAAACAATCCCATTTCCACTAAACCATCACCATTGGTGCCTAGAGCTCTATCATTTACCACTCCACTCTCATCACCACACCTATACAATCTAGAGGATTTGCCTCCTAGGCCATCTCATCCTCCACCACCGGCAACATTCTCCTCATTAGGAGGAATAATGGAACAAAATCAAGGTGTTGAGTCAACACTAGCTCCGGCTTCCTTTTCGCCGTCACCATCAAATAATCTCATTTGGATTATGAGGTATTATCAAAGTCAACCACCCGACCACATGGAAGTGGACACCTCTCTACCACCACCATCATTATTGGTCGAGCCATCTTCAAATGCGCCTCCACCAATCCCTCCATCGTTTGAGGCTCCTCAATCAGCTTCACTTGATCCTTCACATCAAGCAATTTCATTTCTTCCATCACCACTACCTAGCCATGACAAAGATTGTTATCATTGTCAACATGTTGAAAGTTTGATACATGAAGTACGGGAAGATCAACGTTTCATGTTTTATCACCTCCTCGAACGCTTCGACGAGATTAAACCTAAACAAACTTGAGCTAGAGGATTTTAGTGGTGTCCTAGTATCGAGCATAACTTAGATAGTCTAGTAACTCCAAGTCATGTATCGCTCATTTTGTTAATACAAATATCGTCATTAAACGTTATTTATATTTTTGATCTTTGCCTAAGTTTTGTTAACGATTTATATTTTTGATCAAAACGACAAAAGTAAATTTAATTTATAAAAGCTTAAAGCTTGTCAAGTTTATTAGATATTAAAACAAGCTTTCTCAAACAATATATTCATCATTCAAGCATTTACATTTGTGATTAGTAACATCTTAATATGACTCTAATCATTATGTATGATAGTAGTTTGTAGAATGTGTTAGGTTCTTAAAACTAAACACTACTTAAGCATTTGCATATTTCTATAAATAGTAATACAACATTTGACATCATGTATTACATCATGGAAATCATTGGAAGATTCCATTAGATATTTTGTGAAGATTTGTACTCTTCATATCTTGCACAATCTCACTTAGATAGAGTTGACTTTGGCAAGATTTGATATCTTGGTCGTCGGACCGGCGGTACCAAAATGGTACACGGGCGGAACCCTTTAAGGGTCCGCCGTCCGTGACGCCTCTGTCCATTTTGGCTATAAATAGCAATGCCAAGCCAAGTAGTTTCTCATCCTTTTCTAACATACTTTCATACATATCTTCTCTCTAACCTTTCTAACTCGGTTTCATATCATATTAGTGATCTCTTTGTAGCAAAGAAGATCAAGTCATATTCAAGCTTCAACGAGAAGTTGGAAGTCTTGTTTGTTTAGTGTTGTATGATCTAGTGTTGATCCATACTTCATTGTTGTATCAAACCATCATAATCTTGTGAGTGTGAGTGGTTAGTATTTTAGTCCTCAAAATACATTGTGTGTGGGAGTAGTTGTACCCTTGGAAAGAACTCGACATCTAGCTTAGTGTCGGAAATAGTGTAAGCGAAGTGTAAAGGTTTTCTCCGCGGTGAAAGGAGCTTGTTGACTAGTGAAGTTAAACTCTCGAGTGTGAGACTCGGGAGTGGAGTAGGGCAAGGAAAAAGAGTCCTTGTAGGCGAACCACTATAAACAACTTGTTGTGGTTTGATCATCTCTTTCCTTATTTACTTATTACACATTGCTTGCATATTTCATTAACATACTCAAGATCAATATCAATTGATCTTTCAATAAGTTTCAAAACAAAGTTTTTAATTGGTAAACTATTCAACCCCTTCTAGTTTTCTACAATTGGTACCAGAGCCTCGTTGCTCAAGAATTTCTAAAATAACTTGTATTTTATAAACTTGAAACGATCCATGGATTCTCGAAAACTTTAAAGAAGGGCAATCTATGCAAAGACCACCACTCTTTGAAACCAATGGATTTATCTATTGGAAAACCGTTTTGAAACATATGTAAAATCAAAAGATATAGATCTTTGGTTTATTATTGTTAAAGGAGATTTTAGTTCTACAACAAAGGATATTTCCGTTGATGAACAAAAGAAATTAGTTGCTAAAAATAATGAAGCTAAAATGATGCTTTATAATGCTTTACCTAGAAAAGAATATGAAAGAATTTTATGTGTGAAACCGCCAAAGATATTTGGGAATCTTTAATTGTTACACATCAAGGTAATTCACAAGTCAAGGATAACAAAATTGATCTTCTTGTTCAACAATATGAACAATTTGTTATCCTCAAGATGAAACCATTGATTGTGGCTTTGCTCGTTTAACACTATCATTACATCACTTAAAGCACTTGATGAATCTTTTCGTAGTAAGAACTTTGTCGAAATTTCTTAGAGCACTCCATCCCAAATGGAGAGCTAAAGTGACCGCTATTGAAGAATCAAAAGATCTCTCAATAATGTCACTAGACGAGCTAATTGGCAACCTCAAAGTTCACGAAATGGTAATGGAGAAAGATTCGGAGATCATCAAAGGAAGAAAGGAGAAGATCAAATCCGTTGCTCTAAAAGCAAAGGCGGAATCAAGCGATGATGATGAATCTTGTTCCGGTAGTGAAGATGAGGAGTATGCCATGGCCGTTAGAGATTTCAAGAAGTTCTTTAGAAGAAGAGGAAAGTTTGTAAGACAACCTCGAGAAGAAAAGAAGCCATTCCGAAAAGATCGGGATGATAAGAAGAGTAAAGGTGAAAGAAAGTGTTTTAGATGTGGTGATGCAAGTCATCTCATAGGAGAATGTCCCAAGCCACCTAAAAGCAAAACTCAACGAGCTTTTGTAAGTGGTGCTTGGAGTGATAGTGAAGACGATGAAGAATCAAGCAAGGAAGAGATCGCTCTAATGGCACATGAGTCAAATGAGGTATGCTTGAAAGTTGGATTGGAACCTGATGAATGGATAAAAGATAGTGGATGCTCACGACACATGACGGGCAACAAAAGTCTCTTCTCATCATACCAAGAGTATGACGGAGGTAATGTCACTTTCGGTAGCAATCTCAAAAGCAAAATCATTGGCAAAGGTACGATTGCTCATAACTCTCTAACTATTGAAAATGTTGCTCATGTGGATAGGTTAGGATTTAATCTACTTAGTATTAGCCAACTATGTGATAAAAAGTATAAAGTACTATTTGATGAAAATGGTAGTAAAATACTAAAAGATGGTATCACCATAGCTAAAGGAGTTAGGAAAAATAACATATACGTCATGAAAATAGATAAAACATATAATGACAAACTTTGCTTAACAACATTAGACGATAGCTCATCTCTTTGGCATAGACGCTAGGTCACGCTAATATGAGACTTATACAAAACCTATCTTCAAAAGAGTTGGTTAGGAATTTACCAAAACTAAAATATGACCAACACTTTTGCGACGCTTGCAAAATTGGTAAACAAACACATAGTAGTCACAAATCTAAAAATATGGTGTCCACATCTAAGTGTCTAGAATTATTACATATGGACTTGTTTGGACCATCCGCTATAAGAAGCTATGGAGGCAACTTATACACTTTGGTCATAGTAGATGATTACTCAAGGTTTACTTGGACGTTATTTTGAAAACCAAAATGAAGCTTTTGATAAATTTGAAATACTTAGCAAGAAAATTCAAAATCTTCTAGGTGTCAAATTGTGTCGATCCGAACGGATCATGGTCGTGAATTTGACAACGAAACTCAATTTGGAAACTTTTGTGATACAAATGGTATAACACATAACTTTTCCGCTCCACGAACACCTCAATCAAATGGAGTAGTAGAACGTAAAATAGAACAATTCAAGAAATGAGTAGAACAATGCTTAATGAACAAAACATTCCTCAAAAGTTTTGGTGTAACGCGTTGACACTTCTACATATATTTTAAATAGAGTCTTAATCGTCCTTTCCTAAACAAAACACCATATGAACTTTATAAAGGTAAAAGCCAACATTAGGATATTTTAGAGTCTTTGGTTGTAAATGCTTTATTCTTAATACTAAGGATTATCTCACCAAGTTTGACCCAAAGTCTTATGAAGGTGTATTTCTTGGTTACTCTCAAACTAGTAAAGCTTACATTGTCCTAAATAAAGAAACAATGATAGTCGAGGAATCGTTGAACATAACATTTGACGAAAGTCCACCTCCCTCTAAGACATCACCTTTGGTAGATGATGACTTAGTTGAAAGTCAAATAATAGAAAGTCAAATTAATAATAACAAGGAAGATGAACCATCAAATAAGGAAATTGTCAACATCAAAGAATCTAAAAGTCATCCATTAGAAAAGGTCATAGGACAACTTAATCAAAGAACCTTAAGGTCACAAGCCCAAAATCAAAGTAATCATTTTTGTTTTGTATCCACCATTGAACCAAAACCATAAATGAAGCAATAAAAGATGAATCATGGGTAATTGCCATGCAAGAAGAATTAAACCAATTTGTTAGAAATGATGTTTGAAACTAGTTCCAAAACCCAAAGATCAAACTATAATTGGAACAAAATGGGTCTTCGAAACAAAATGGATGAAAATGGTGTAGTATCTAGAAACAAAGCTAGGCTTGTTGCACAAGGTTATAATCAACAAGAAGGAATTGACTATGATGAAACTTATGCACCGGTAGCTAGACTTGAATCTATTAGAATATTACTTGCTTATGCATGTGCTTATGACTTTAAATTATTTCAAATGGATGTTAAAAGTGCTTTCCTTAATGGGTTTATTAACGAAGAAGTGTATGTTGCTCAACCTCCGGTTTTACCGACTTTGAGAAACCACATCATGTCTTCAAACTCAAGAAAGCATTATACGGCCTTAAACAAGCACCTAAAGCTTGGTACGACCGTCTTAAGACTTTTCTTATTGATAACAAATATACTATGGGATTAGTAGATAATACTCTTTTACTAAGAAAAGGAATCACAAATTATTATTGTTCAAATATACGTTGATGACATTATATTCGGATCAACTTGTCAAGAACTATGTGATGATTTCTCTAAAATCATGCATGACGAGTTTGAAATGAGTATGATGGGTGAGTTAAACTTCTTTCTAGGACTTCAAATTAAACAACTAGAAGATGGTATTTTCTTTAACCAATCTAAATATATAAAAGACATGCTTAAGAAATTTGGTCTTGAAGATTCCAAACCAACTAAAACACCCATGTCCTCGGACACTAAACTCACCAAGGACGAAGAAGGTGAATCCGTAGATAACACTAAATATAGAGGAATGATTGGTAGCCTACTCTATCTTACGGCTAGTAGACCCGACATTATGTTTAGTGTTTGTCTATGTGCTCGCTTTCAAGAAAACCCAAAGGCATCACACTTAGAAGCATTAAAAGGATTTTAGATATATTAAGGAACAACGTGTTTAGGATTATGGTATCCCAAAGGAACGGGTATAGAAACCATAGTGTATGCCGACTCGGATCATGCCGGTGATTATGTCGATAGAAAAAGTACAAGTGGTATTTGCACTTTTGTTGGACATTGTCTCACCTCATGGTTTGCAAAGAAGCAAACGGCTTTAGCCATCTCTACTACTGAAGCCGAATCGTCTCACCGGGAAAAGCATGTCAACAAGCTCTTTGGATGAAGCAAGCTCTCGTGACTACGAATTCATCTCAACGACATTGTGATACTTTGCGACAACAAAGGAGCCATCGATCTCAAGAAGAATCCCGCTCAACATGCTCGTACAAAACACATTGAAATTATCATCACTTTCTTGCGACAATGTTCAAAAGGTAACATTTCAATCGAGAAAGTATCCTCCAAGACAACATTGCCGACATCTTAACTAAACCTCTTAAACGAGAACCTTTTAATCTTCTTAGACTTGGTTTAGGGTTAATGGAACCAAACATGTAGGATAAACATAGCCTAAAACATTAGAATAGTCAAACCAAAACAATTTTGCCTTGTATCTCTCATCGTAGCCACGGCACCAACGACAACACGGACGGAACCAAATATTTGGTGCCGTCGTCCGTGGTGTCTCTGAACAAAACCGCTATATACATAACATCCTCTTCCTCACAACCCACTTTACCAAAACGTAAAACTTAAACCAAGCTCATTATTGACACCTTCCCACTCACTAATCATTGAAGATAACATCATTGTAAGTATCCTAACTTCATTTCATCTCTTAATTCTGAGTCTAGGATTCTTATTTATACACAAAACTATCACAAATCATTACATGGGGTTATATATATGCTTTTATACCAAATATGAATTCAATTGGCAAATTGCATAACTAGTCATTCAAATTAGGTACTACATTATCATATTGCATAAACAAATCATGTTTCCCACTAATTGATAGATATTGAATATAAGGCCTTATTCAAACAACCAAACACCCCATGTCAAAAGTTTTGAAAAGCTTCTCACTTGTAGGAAAACATTTTCATTGCTAATACAAATAGAAACGTTAAAATTTTCATCACTTGCATGCTCTTGAATACTAAAGGTATTGCATAACTAATATGCACTCCGGGTATATTCAAATGTAGCCACATTGAATTAGGAGCATTTGGGTTATCTCATGGTATTTGCCAAACACCCCACTAAAACCATTTTGTGCATAAAATGAGTCGAGATAACCGCAACTCCAAATTGTTTTCATATAGGCACACACTAGAATCAAAAACGTTAAAATTTATTTTCATTTTAACATATTAATTCTTGTCCTTAGGAATAACCATGGTAGCCGCAAGATTCTATGATCACAAAGACACCCTTAACTACATTCCCAAACACCACAAAACCAAAGGACTTACCAAGGAACAAGTAGAAATATTTAAGAGTCTAGAATCAAGGTATTTCCATGAGGGTAGAACCATTCACTCATCCTTCCTTGAAAATACCAATCTTCGTGAAGAACTAGCCGCCATTCAATTCGATTGTCTTCTTGACATCGATGAACCAATTTGTCCTAGGTTTGTGTTAGAATTCTATGCTAGTGTGACCGGCTTTAGTGATGAAGACGATGATGAATTTTGTCTTAGGTTTAGAATCAACCAAACGACTACACCATCACCTTAAGCAACTTTGCTCAAGTGTTAGGAATTCCCAACCGAGGAACTTGTGTCTACACGGATAAGTGGTCACTCATGGCTCTTGATACAATCAATGACCGCTCTCTTCCCTACATAACCCGTTTGGCCGATAAGGATGTCATCCGTGAACACCTTTTAACCCAAAAGTGATACAACCCGAGTTACCGAAAGGGAAAAGAGGTAAACCGAGATCCATATGGAATGGAGCTAAATGAACTTAAGCCCGAATTTAAGAAATGGGAGGAACTACTTAGAGCCAACGTCATTAGCACCATAGGAAATAGGGATCACTTAAACGCCTGCCTATGTCACATGCTCTACAACTTATCCACCCGACAACCATTCAACTTAGCCTACTACATAGCTAGAAGAATGATTGATATTCCAACTCAAGGATCGGTTGCTCTTCCATACGGGATGCTTCTCACCCGTCTCTATAGAAACTTCGCACCAATTCCACCAACCCCAAAAGGGATGCACCTCCACTATGAACTCATCCCTCACATCTTTGTACCTTTGAGTGATGCTCGAGTTGCTAAGACAAAAGGCAAAAGAGCAAAACCTCCAACTCCATCATCTTCATCATCAAATAGCTCAGGGATGGTCTTCCAAGCTCTCATCTTCCACCTCATGAGTATTACGCATCTCTTCCCGAGATTGAGAATGAATCAGCAGAATTCAAGCAAACTAAGGGAATGTTCAAGTGCCTTGGTAGGATGATGAACAAGATTTACAAGAAATTGGACAAATAAGGGTACTTTAAGGAGTGTTTGGAACAATGCATTATCGTTAATGTTTGATACTATTTAGTTGTTTTTATTATGTAGGATGATAATATAACTTGAAACAATGGTGTATGCTAACAATCTCATGCAGGGGGATAGCACAAGTATGCTATCAAATTTTACCCATTTTCACTATATTGTGAAAATCAATAAGCCTTGCTCAAAATCTATGCTCCACTATGTTTACATATGTGTTATTTACTTTTCCTAACTAGAAATGTTTAGTATAACAGCTTTTGAGAAAAATTTCGTTTTTGAAATTTCCCGACACCTAAAAACGAACTCTGTCCAAATATCACACTCCACGGATCGACGGCACCATAATTTTGGTACCGTCCTTTATGTATTTTGGTACCGCCAGTGTCAGACAGACGGACCAGACGACGACACCTTTTTAGGGTACCGTCCGTGTATGATTTTGGTGTCGTGGATCCTCCGTAATTTTCTCGAATTTCGACTCTTCGTGATTCCAAATTATCTTTCATCACTTATAAATCAATCTTAACTAGTTTATACTGTTATTAGAACTAGTATTATTTACTAAGGTATATAAGAAATCCATTTCCCACCAAATTTAAAATTTTGAAAAATCCACCCAAGGAGCCCTTTGGCATAAAGGAAGGAACCAAATTTTTGGTACCTTCAAATCCGTGGGTAATCTGAATGTTAGGAAATTCCACTCACTAGAACACATTTATTGCAAATCTTTTCTTCTTCACTCCATCTTCCTTGTATGGATTGACTTAGGTGATATGACTAGCATTCAACCCACTTCCAAATCATTAGGAACCTCATCTCTTCAATGGTTTAACATCAAATCAAACACATTTCTCAACAATTTTTAACCTCTATAAATTGAAAGGCTTTACCATGATCATCCTCACACCTTCCTCATTCTCACTACTATCTAGCAAATCAAAACCCAAGTTAAAATGACTAAATCATCACCAAAACCTTGCAAGAAAACCGCTAGAATTAGCGTAAGGCCTTGTTGTTTTGTTCATCTTAGCTCATCATCCGAATCTTCACCACTCACAATCTCATCTCCCATTAGAGATGATACACATCTTACCTTAGCTACACCCACTTCATCACACATTGTGATCACCACTCCACCACCAACAAAACACCTACTTCACCTCCACCGCACCCATCCAAACATCCAAAACCCCCTCACCACCTTCACCAAGGTCTCCCACTCTCACTCCCATGGAGTTATTTTCAACTCCACCAACATCACCAAATCCTTTCCTAGAGGACTTGGAAGACTTGCCTCCTAGGCCAAGTCATCCACCACCATTGCCATCCTTTGGCACAATTGAGCGAATCGCTCATGAGTCACCTCGGTCATCCATTGACCCAAACGCCCCATTAGGGCCAAGACCTCTCCTTTTCCACCCCATTCACAAGGACATTCATGGTCCTTTATACGGGGATCATCCACTTCCATCATCAATGTCCCCTCATATTGAGGACATTCCGGAGTGCATGTGGGATGACAATCCCACTAGAGAGGAGATTCAAGCCGAACTCCACAACCTCCACCAATTCAAAGGCATGGTGGATTCTCACTTAAGTGAGACAATGCAAATGCAAAATGCTTTGCTTGCATCCATCATGACCACTCCAAACATTCCCAACACCACCAACACATCCACCATTCCACCACCACAACCTCCCCAAACTTTCTACCCTCCAAGGCATGGTTGCTCAACTTGTGAGCAAACGGGCCAAACCGTGGAACGGACCCGGGTTATGGTCCATGACTTCCAAGAAGAAATGAGGTTCATCCTCAACCACATCCTTGAGCGTCTCAACGCTCTTTCCCATCCACCATCACTTTAGGATGGTTTTAGAATAGTCTTTCTTTTGTTTACTTTCTTAGGATAATTTTTATTTCTTGTACTAAAAACACATCATTGTGTTCTCTTTTCATGATCTTTACTCATGAAAATTTTAACTAATGAATGTTGTTTATTATATTGTTGGTGTCATTACATAGTGCTTGGAAATGCTTGTGAATGATCATTATTACTAACAATTTTTTTTGTAGCTTTATTTTCACAATCCATGTATCTTCCCATTAAAGCACCCAATTTAGGGGAGCTTTGAATAAGGGAGATAGTAGCTCGAGCTCATTACATTCGCGATAGCCTCTTCTTTTGTTGAGACAAAAGGGGAGAAAATATAGAACTTTGAAATTATTTATATTTGACTTTTCCGAAAAGTCAAGCGCATACATTGACTTTCTAAAAGTCAAACAGAACTCTCATTGATAATACTTGACTTTTCTTAAAAAGTCAAACGCATACTGACTTTACGAAAAGTCAACATCATGCATCAACTAGTGAATTCTTTGACTTTCATAAAAGTCAAATTTCATACACTGCATTATCATTTCCTTTTCAAGTTCTAAAACTAATATTTTTATAACTCTTGTACAAACTTTGTTTCTTTTATAAAATAAAATTTATATTTTGTCCTCAACAAAAGGGAGATTGTTAATACAAATATCGTCATTAAACGTTATTTATATTTTGATCTTTGCCTAAGTTTTGTTAACGACAAAAGTAAATTTAATTTATAAAAGCTTAAAGCTTGTCAAGTTTATTAGATATTAAAACAAGCTTTCTCAAACAATATATTCATCATTCAAGCATTTACATTTGTGATTAGTAACATCTTAATATGACTCTAATCATTATGTATGATAGTAGTTTGTAGAATGTGTTAGGTTCTTAAAACCAAACACTACTTAAGCATTGCATATTTCTATAAATAGTAATACAACATTTGACATCATGTATTACATCATGGAAATCATTGGAAGATTCCATTAGATATTTTGTGAAGATTTGTACTCTTCATATCTTGCACAATCTCACTTAGATAGAGTTGACTTTGGCAAGATTTGATATCTTGGTGTCGGACCGAGGTACCAAAATGGTACAGGCGGAACCCTTTAAGGGTCCGCCGTCCGTGGACGCTCTGTCCATTTGGCTATAAATAGCAATGCCAAGCCAAGTAGTTTCTCATCCTTTTCTAACATACTTTCATACATATCTTCTCTCTAACCTTTCTAACTCAGTTTCATATCATATTAGTGATCTCTTTTGTAGCAAAGAAGATCAAGTCATATTCAAGCTTCAACGAGAAGTTGGAAGTCTTGTTTGTTTAGTGTTGTATGATCTAGTGTTGATCCATACTTCATTGTTGTATCAAACCATCATAATCTTGTGAGTGTGAGTGGTTAGTATTTTAGTCCTCAAAATACATTGTGTGTGGGAGTAGTTGTACCCTTGGAAAGAACTCGACATCTAGCTTAGTGTCGGAAATAGTGTAGCGAAGTGTAAAGGTTTTCTCCGCGGTGAAAGGAGCTTGTTGACTAGTGAAGTTAAACTCTCGAGTGTGAGACTCGGGAGTGGAGTAGGCAAGGAAAAAGAGTCCTTGTAGGCGAACCACTATAAACAACTTGTTGTGGTTTGATCATCTCTTTCCTTATTTACTTATTACACATTGCTTGCATATTTCATTAACATACTCAAGATCAATATCAATTGATCTTTCAATAAGTTTCAAAACAAAGTTTTTAATTGGTAAACTATTCAACCCCTTCTAGTTTTCTATCGTCATCAACAAAAGGGAGATTGTTAATACAAATAAGCCATAAAAGCGTTTATTTATATTTTACGAACTTCTAATGTTTTGTCAATAACAAACATAAATTATTTTAACGAAACAAATAAAATACGTAAATGGTTGAGCCAATAGTTTTCTAACATACTTACGTTTTAACATAAAACACTAAAACACTAAAACAAGTATAAGTGTTTTTATGATTTAATAAATATGTACAACAACTAGTGTTTACATATTGGGCAAATATATACATAACTAGTATGTGTTATAATGGGTAATATAAATGGGTAGAAACTTAAGTATTTGACCCATTGACCAAATACATTGAATATAGTTGGGTACAACCCAAAGTCCATGACCCATACCCATGGAGCTTGACCCATAACCCATTGCATGACATCATGCTTAAGTCATACATAGTTTTAATCCATGGCTCATAGTTTTAATCCATGAACCATGGACTAGATGCATTGCATCTTGAAGGTACATTGAACCTACTTGATATCCATGACCCATAAGCCATGACCCATGACCCAAAACCTATGGGCAAAAGGGAGCCTCCCACGAATCCCGGTTAATACATCGGACGGATCCTCGAGGAAGGGATCCGTGGGATCCGGGAACAGAGTTGTTTTCTTTATAAATAGTGAGCCATTTCTTCATTGTTTCTCACCCATTCTTCACATATTTTCTCTTGAGTTATAAACTCTCTAACCTCGGATCCAAGTGATCTATGTATGTAGTTTTGTTTTGTGTGATTCTCTATGTTCCTCTTAAAGCGAGATCACCATCTTTTGAAGATGAGCAAGCTCAAGTCCAAGAGTTCAAGACTACTAAGGTTCTCTTGTTGATAGTTTTCTTCCTTCTCATAAGAAGTGTAGTGTTGAAGACATTAGTGAAAGATGTCTCAAGTATCAAGCTGAAGATATTAGTGAAGGGTGTCGATCATCCGTATTGAAAGCACTAGTGAAGGGTGCTTAGAAGTCAAGGCTAGAGGCATTAGTGAAGGGTGCCTAGAAGTCAAGTCACAAGACATTAGTGAAGGGTGTCTTGAAGATCGAGTCAAAGGCATTAGTGAAAGGTGCCTAAGGTGTACATTCGATATGGTGTGATTCGATGTACATGATAGATTAGTATTAGGTCAAAGGATATTGTTATCCTTGATGATGTTATTATAAGGAGTAGATCTCCTTTGAGTTTAGGTGTTGTGTAGTGTTGGGTAGTAGTTCCTCTATTGTAATGGAACTCGGTACTTAGCCTAGTACCGGATAAAGGGTAGGCGACGTTGTGGTAGGTGTGGTTCTCCTTGGTGAAAGAACCCGGTGGTTAGCCTAATCACCGGGAAAAAGAGTAGGCGACGTTGTGAAGGCTTCTCCGCCATAAGGAGTGGTGTTGTGTAGTGATTTCAAACTCTCGAGTAGGTGACTCGGGGAGTAGAGTAGGGCAAGGAAGGTGTCCTTGTAGCGAACCACTATAAATACTGCGTTGTGGTTTTTGCTTCTAACTCTTTATCTTTTCATTACATGTTTATATTTCTATATGTTTGTTTATCAACATCCAACACACATCCAAAATAGATTGACATAAGTCAATCTAAATTGCTTAAAACGAAGTTTTAATTGGTAAAACTATTCAACCCCCTTCTAGTTTTCCACACAAATACACATGCATATTGAGATGCTCAATAGGACGATTAGTCCCAACACGAAATCATGTGACCATGGGATGAATCGAGACGGGGTTTGGGTTATGAGGAGGTCCGGAATAATTTGTTGGTGTTGGGCGCAGTGGTGATGGAGTTGGTGTATGTTGTTGGGCGCGGATGATGATGGGGTGGTGATACCTTATGCTCGGGCCATATTAGGTTGCACAAGTGGTGGGGTAGGACCGGTAGGAATTGGTTTTGTTGGCTCGGTGTGGGTGGAAGCACGGTGGGTTGCATAATGGGGCGTATGGAATGAATGGAGGAATTATATTGGGTGAGTCATCCAAAAAATTGTAGGTGGGTACTGATGTCGGTTTAATAGAACCATATGGAACAACAGTTTCATCAAACGTAACATGGCGGGAGATAATTATGTTATTTATGTTTAATTCAAGGTAACAATACCCACGATGATTGGAAGCATGTCCCAAAATTATTTAGGGTGTGACGCATGGTTCAAGTTTGTGATTAGGATATAAGTGATGGTAACAAAGGCACACAAATGCACGTAATTGGCTATAGTCCGGGTTTTTGCCAAACAAACGGGTATAAGGTATTTCATTGTGAATGGTTGTGGAAGTCAAAATGTTTAGTAAATGAACGGCCATATTGAGATATTCCACCCAAAATTTGGTGGAGAATTCACTTGAAAAAGTAAGGGCCGAGTTTTATTATTGATTGCACGAACCATCCGTTCGGACTTACAATTTTGTTTTGAGGTTTTTGGACATGAAAACCGAAATTGAATACCATTTTCAGTAAAAAGTTTATCTAAGTTACGGTTGTCAAATTCACCACCATGATCACATCGTAAAGACTTTATTTCACACTTAAACTGAGTATGAACATAATAACGAAACAACACAAGTTTAGACATGGACATGACATCAACTTTATTAAGCAATGGATAAACGTAAACAAACTGCGAATAATGATCAAAGAACAAGACATAATATTTAAAACCAGAAAGAGTCAGAATTGGTGAAGTCCTTACATTCGAGCGAATAATGTCAAAGCAAGCATTAACGAAAATATCTGAACTAACAAATGGAAGTCTAACGTTTTGCCAAGCTGGCAAGCATGACAAAGCATGTGTCCATGTTCCAAGCGCCAGTTGCGAGATCATGAAGTGTTCCGACAGTGAAAGCATGAGGGAATGTGGTCTCCTGTCTCGGGGCGACCGTGGGTCCCATTAAGCCGAGAGTAGTAGGCGTGGGTCTGAGTGGGACCTGTTGTGCCGAGTTCACTGATTGGATACCGATTGGTGATACTGTGCTAAAAGTGGGAGTTGGGCCGTTTGGTGTAGAGATATTGGTGAAGTAGATTAGGCCAGGTTGTTCGGCCGAGAGTGAGGTAATGCTATTAAGTGGTACATGGTGTTGGGGCGGTGTAGTAATGGAAACCGGGTGGGGGAGCGTTTGGTGTTGGGCTGGGGAGTAAAGGTTGGGCGGTAGTAACAGTGCGTGGGTAAGGGTTGGGCCAGCAATATAGTTGGGTCCGATTGGTGGTGTGTTTATGGTAATATAGGCAGTGGGTTTATTAGAGGTTTTAGGTGTAGTATTATTTTGACCAATAGTATTTGTGACATGAGAAGTTAATCCTGAAAATGTTCACCAACAACTCATCAGTTATACTACCCATTATCTCACCACTCATGTTACCGGTCATCATATACCTCAATCAGTGATAATAGTAAAAGAGAACTTGTACAGACAACACTTAATAATGATCGTGACAATAAAAGAGAACTTGGACGTGTGACCTACGCACAAATCCCCATAAAAGGAGAACCGTGGATAATACTTGAGACCTTTTACGCACAAGTAACAATAATAAACTTGCGGATTGTGACCTAGCATAAATCACCAACACAATAACAAAGATGATCAAAGAACTTTGGTGGCTGAAAAAAAATAGTCTAAGGTTTGGAGGATCGGTTACTGTGGCTTTGATACCATGATCAATATAATGAATGATTGATTGATATTACAAATACATTGTACACATAAATAGGAGAACACAAATTATTTTTAAATCGGGCTTGAGCCCGTACAACTATCTGATACATTACGGGCTAACAATATCATGTATCTCATACTCTTTGGAAAGCCATATGATGATCGATATCGTTTTAAATTTTAATATAATGAACTTGCTAGTTGCAATCCTAACATTAATGATTTCACTTTGGATTGCTTTAGAGTTGATGATGTTTGAATTTATTTGTTAATTATTGGGCTTACATATTATTCCTCAATTATATTAAATTAATGAGTCGGTTTAGTGATTAATTAGATGGGTATAATTAGATTTCAAGTCGGTATGAAATTAATGCAAAGAATGCCAATAGGTTATATACTTATGGTTTAATGAGACCCCTAATCATAACTCTATATAAAGAGACATTAGGTTATTGTCACCAATATACCAAAATCATATTTGTGGATCTCTACTCATCAAAGAACATAACCGATTGTCTCTACTCATCATATTTGTGGAACATCCGGTACTTTATGTTGAGCAAGAACATAACTAGTTGTATCTAATTCATTCGGATCTTGTTCAATCCAATGGAGTCAGTACACATATTATGTTTATATATTTGTAATAATTCGGTGTGTTAATCACTTAATCATAAAGATCCAACATATTATGCTCTATTTTGTTATGAGTTTCATTACAATTTAAATTTAAATGATTGATTTAAATTAGCATTGTTTGGAGTTAGTTGCGTTGACTAAGGTTTGAGGTGTAGAGAGTTGGGTGCTCTTGCACCTATAACATGTTATAGGGTCTTCATCTCATCACATACCCTATAACGCCACTATAACATAAAAACCCACCCAAATAAAATTCCTATAATACACCACTAAAAGAACCCCATCGCACCCACTCACAAAACAAAAACTACAACCTACACACATAACGCTTGCCAACCCAACCACATTCGGCCCTATAATACTAACACACGCTACAGTTTGCCCTATAACGTGTTATTGGTGACTGCACCGCTTGCTCTTATAGATATTTATATGCACTGGCCGCATGAGTTGAGGTATACATAGATATCATTGTTGGTGTATTGGTTTAAAATTAAGTTTTGAGATACGATGCGTTAAAGGTCCCAGAGGTCGATGCGTGATGCGTGTTGCAAATACGAGTGCATTTTGGACGTGATGCGTTTTGTATTAAATTAAATATAAAAGTTATTTATACGTAGTATATTAAACAAAGTACAAGTAAATGCAATAAATTACAAATTCGTAACTAATATACAAAAATTAGACAAATAATCTATTTGAAAAACAAATAAGGGTGCATTTTGTATGTGGGTTTCTAAATCAAGAAATGAATATGATATTCATTGTTGTTGACTAGGAGTGGAATTAAAAAGTGACATTGAAACCCATAGGTTCTTTCCTTAGTAAGTAGGTTGGTTTGTTAATAATTTTTATATAGGCACACAAACTACATACCAATTAAATTTAAAACACGTACCAAAAACTACATACCAAACAAATACAATGGAATCAAAATCTCTAATTCCATTCCACCCACTTATGATAGGTATACCGACAGTGATTGGGTAGCAAACCAAACACACCCTAAGTCACTAAGTCATGACACAAAATACTTAGAAACAACACTATAAACTCTTACTAAATCTTGTTTTAAATGAGACCCTCCTCTTTTAATTACTTTCGAACATAACGGACATGTAAATTTAATTTTAATTTTTGGATCTTGAATTCTATAATTTCTTCATGGATCTTTGTTATTCTTACTAGTCAATGCGGTTGAACGTGAACTAGTAGAGTCCATTCTACACATATACATCATGGCATGTTGTTAAAATGTATTAAAGGTATACCTATAAGTTATACCAGTGGCTAACAATCATAATTTATTCATAAGTAAATCAATAAAAAAAAAGTAAAAAAAAAAAAATTAAAATTTTAGTCAAATTTGAACCACACATATGATTTCCAGCTCAGTTATCGTATGATCAAAAAAAAAATGAACTCTTGCACAACATGAAATTGGAATAAGAAGATTGTTTGTAGAATTTCAAATCATGTTAATGGTGCATGATCATGAACCGAAGGGTAATTTGGATGTAGCGTAAGTTGGATGTCGTTATTGTGTTTTTTTTGGACGTCTTTAAACAATTTCTATTTTTCAATGTTCATAAAATTTTAGCTTATTTTAAATGGTTTAATTTTTCTAAAATGACCTAAATTTCATATTGCGACAATTAGACCATTGGTAGCATTAAATATATTCTGCAAATTGCGGTCTAATGCGAGCACATTTTAGGATGGCTTCGCAATAGGCATCATAATGCGAAATCTTAAATGCAATGCAATGATGCATGCAATTTACGCAATGATCGTGCATTTTAAACCAAAGTCGGTGTCATGGATGGTGCTATGATCACAAGGAGAGGGAGGTCACATGCAGGTGGACAAAGTTTCAAATTAGTGACGTGACTTCAACTATGGAATATGGGAATTAAGCATCAATAATAAAGGTTCTATACTTAGAATGAAACTAAATATGGAAAAGGCAGACACGCTTCCACAATAACTTAGTGGAATCAGATTTGATAGTATAAACCAGTACAATGTAGCTATAAAAAAATAATAGATGCCATTTCATCTTTAAAGGAAAGATGTTGTTCTGCAAATATGCTAGTGATGTTAGATCATATGTGTGTGTGCTTTCTGAGTGCTTACAATTATGTTTTCCAGTGGTGTCCAGGCATTTCTTTAATTCATATGAGAGTTGATTCCTTCCGAAGAATTATAATTATGTGTAATTTGTTGATAAGGAGACTAGTACTCTATGTAATGTATGTGCCTAAGAGGCTGGATCATATTCGCTCGATCATAGTCAACTTAATTTGTGTTGATCATGAATGCATATCACATTCGCATCTAAAGCCTTTAATTTGGAGTTGCTCGAAGGAAGAGTACTTATACTTGTTGGAACTATATATGTTATCTCACATTAAAGAAAGGTATTTCTACGAGTCACATCTATTCATACTCAAGTGGTTTTGGATTTAAAGTTGTGAATTTCCCCAATCAATAGCTTTAGTATCTCTATCCCAACTGGACTGTTCATGGAGCCCCAAATCCCATTCAGTGGTCAAGTTTGGTTTTACTATTTTAGCCTTAGTGCCATTATTCCTTGGGAAGATCACACAAAATTCTCTTAAGGGAAACTTGTTCCTGCTTCAAGAATATGTCGCATATGAACTAGCTTGTAGCCTGTGGACTTAGTCGAGTAGTCAGCAAAAGATGGGTACTTACACGGAAATTAAAAACATGGAATGTTCATGCTGTATGCTAAGTGGGAAGTAATTTCATACATTCATCTTGTGGATTCACAAACAATTGTAACATGAACTTTAAGTTATTGATCAGTATGGTTACCTGGTACTAGTGATAATGCTTTCATTGGTCCCTTATTCTCAATATTTTTATCGCTATCTTGAAACGAATGTCAAAGAAGCAAAGAGATAAAACTAGAACGATTATCCCACTAGTTGTCACTAGTTCTCATGTTTTTAAAAAAATATATCAACTCTGTTAACGTCGTCTACGAGTCTTGGATACCACAACAACTAATTCATATGATTTGCGCACATCATTAGATAAAACATTATGTCAATATCGCACAAATTTCTAATGCATAAATTAGTGTCATCCAATCAATAGTTCATGTATGCAAATCAATTCCCGCAAATTTTTGTTGGATTTGCAATCGGTGTAGAAAGTTTCGTTAGGGTCAGATAGCTTGCTTAGTAAGCCAATTTTGTCTTGTACATTCGTAGTGCTTTTGGTAATTTCTTGCATGTAACTTCGATGCAATGAGATGTCATATTTGCACACTCTTTTTGTACGTGCTTTTAGAAAGCGTAAAATCTTTCGAGTTTATTGACATTTATGAGTTACAAATTTCTAAAAATTGACTACATTTATAAACGTAAACAATATAATTTTATATAGCATCTGTATTATCAAAAGAGTTCACACTCATAAACATAAAGAACTTTGCAATTTGTTCATATTTAAAAGATTTTGGCCTAATTCTCAAAAGGGGACAAAATGTTTGATATTAATCACTTTGAGGTACAAAATTAAAGCCTCTTCCCAATTTGGTCATGTGCGAATGTGCGATTCCACTAGAATGTTGACACGTGTCCACTTTTTTAATAATAAAGACAGATGGTAGGTGGAACTTTCCATATATTTTTTTTCTTATTACAAAAATAATACAAAGACCAAAATACCCTTGTAGATCTATAAAACATCATCAATTTATATGAAACTTGCAAATGTAAAATAGAAAGTTATTGCGCTTTTATCAATTAACAATTTCGATTATAGATACACCAACTAAAGTCAAACAAGCTATATCATTACAAATTAATCACAAAATACAATTTTCAAGAAGTCCTCCATAGAAAATATACAAACTTTATTTTGTCTAAATTTACAAATCCATTCTCATATCCAAGTGTAGTCGCGACCATTCGGTCTTAACTCCCATTCTCATATCCAACTCAACAACAACAACAACGACAATACAACCTCCAACAATATTGTCGAGACCGACCCACTACTTTCTCGACAGCCAACAAACCAAACGCCCTTCGAGGGCTTTTCTCCATTTGACACCAATCAAAACCAACCCATTTCAACCTCCAATATACAAGTTACTTCCACCAAACGGGTTTCATCCGAAACCAAACAACAACA
Organism: Chrysanthemum lavandulifolium; assembly: GCA_022545495.1. Taxonomy (NCBI): domain Eukaryota; kingdom Viridiplantae; phylum Streptophyta; class Magnoliopsida; order Asterales; family Asteraceae; genus Chrysanthemum; species Chrysanthemum lavandulifolium. Next base: position 125,473,158 of record CM040246.1, read on the forward strand.
ATAACAACAAGAAAAGTAACATCAAAACTAAGAAATAATTAATCAAATAAGCCCTCATCGAGATTTAACACGCTTTATTTAACAAGAAATCATTCCCATGTTTTTGTATGTCAAACCCAACAAGAAAACGAGTCAACTCGTGACTCACCACGACTTATCAAGAAAATGAGTCAAACTCTAGTGTTTTCGAACCTACCTTTGTTTTGACACAACAAAATGACCGGTGGTGGCCGTGGTGGTGTTAGGGTGGCGCGTGAGTGTTGTCTGAGGGTTGGGAGGATTTTAGGCGCGTGACCTGGGGATCGGGTGGGGAGTGAGGGAGTGTTTTGAGGTGGGTGGTGTAGATGGGAGGTGGCGGTGTGGTGGTGGTGGCGGGCGTGTGGGTGGCGGCTAGGGTAGCCAAAAAGAGAGGATGATGATGATGATGTGTTTTTATGTTTGTGTGTGTTTGCGTGGGTGGTGGTGGTAATATACATGGGACGATTTTAATGTATTTTAACCTTTAAAATTGATATCATTTTAAAATGGTGTGAGTATGTTTGGGTCCGACTCTTATGTTGTGGTGGTGGTCGTGCAATAGATCTGGTGGTAATGGTGGAACGTGGTGGGTAGCCGGATCTGCTGGTGGTGGCTGGCTGCAAAAATGAGTGTGTGGTGAGGTAAATGTGAGAGAAATGCTTTATATAAATGGTGGGGGTATTTTGGTCTTTTAACAGCATTAATAATAAAAAAAATATATATATATGAGAAAAGTCCCACCTACCACTGTACTTTATTATTAAAAAAGTGGACACGTGTCAACATTCTAGTGGAATCGCACATTCGCACATTCGCACATGACCAAATTGGAAAGAGGCTTTAATTTTGTACCTCAAAGTGATCAATATCAAACTTTTTGTCCCCTTTTGGGAATTAGCCCAAAGATTTTTGTCACGCCTAATTTCCCCATGCAAGAAGTGTGGAGATCGTAGAGTTACAAATTTTGGACAAATTTTAAATTTCTCCACATTTAAGTGGGGTGTAAACGAGTCGGCTCGTTTATAGTTATGTCTGTTAGAGCTTAAGCTTGACTCGTTTATAATTATAAATCTCGAGCTTGGGCTTGAGCTCGTTTCGAGCCTTTATTTTTTTGCTTAATCTTAGCTCGTGTCATATTTCACGAGTTGGGGCATCGACTCGGGCTCGACTTAGTTTATGACGAGTCAAATAAAATTGAGCTCGAACAAAACCTTGGCTCGTTAAGCACATTAGGCTCGAGCTCATTTTTTTCGTTTAATCACAAACAAAAGCGGTGGATAAAGTTTCAATTTAGCGACCTGACTTCAACTGGAACATGTGAATTAAGCATCAATAATAAAGGTTGGAAAAAACTATAAATTATAACGTCTTTTTAAAAAACTATTATCTTTCTATCTACTTCACTTATTGTCATATACATACCGCTTTTATTTTATTTAGTTATTTTTGTCGTTTTATCCGTTTTAGAAATCGTCCATTTTCATCCGTTTTCATTTTAATCATGCGGATAAAAGCAGATAAAAACGAATAAAACCGCTTTTATTATCCACGTCAAAACAATTTTTATCTATTTTTATCTGCTTTTATCCGGACATATTAAAATGAAAACGGATAAAATGACGATTTACGAAACGGATAAAAACATAAACCGACGAAAATAACCGAGTAAAATGAAAACGGTTATGTATTATGACAATAAGTAAGTAGATAAAGATAATGAAGTTTTTCATAAATGACATTATAAATTTATAGTTTTTTTCCATAAAGGTTCTATAGCTAGAATGAAACTAAAAAAAAAAAAATAAAAATAAAAATAAATAAATAAATAAATAAATAAAAATTAAAAAGCGTACACGCCCACAATAAATAAGTGGAATCACATTTAATTTGATAGAATAAACAGTACGATGTTTGTTATTATTTATTTTTATTTTTAATTTTTTCCAAAACTAAGGCCCGCTTGGTTTGTAAGAGGTTTAGGATTAAGAATTGGATTTGGATTAAAATTTAGATTTATACTGGACTAATTTGATGTAAGAGAAAAAAAAAATATAAAAGTTATTTGTTTTATGTATTGAAATATAAATTAGTTGTGAAACGTATAGTTATTTAAAAAATAAATTTATATAAAATTTAATGATAGGGACCACTAATTGCACATAATTATTTGAAAAAGGAAACTAAAAGACAAAAAAGAGAATAAAAAAACGAAAAGAAACATGGAAGGAGACAAACAAAGAGAATAAAAAAGAAAAGAAACACTCATAAGTGAGAAAACCAACGTATTCCAGTGGGAATTGTGAACGCCAGAATTTTGATAACCATTCCCAATTGTGGAACCCATAAAAATAAACCAAACAACCATTTTTAGCATGGTTTCTAAATCTTAACCCCACATCCTCAAACCAAACGGCCTTAAACTGATCAATTGATTCAAAATTTCATTCCGCATATTCCTATTGGGTTGTTTTAGATTTTGGTGTGTATTTCAAAACCCCAAAATGACCTAATTCTCAATTTTACTCAAAATTCAAAATTAATCAATACTAATGCTTTAGTAGTGTAGATTACTTTGTTCTATAGATCCTGAATTAGAAATAACAGTTGAATTGATTTGTTATACTCTATTCGTCTATATGTCGAACATAAAGTAACAACGGTCAAATAAGTGGCAATTGAAGGTTCCACAAAAGTTTAATGATCATGTAATGAGCAGTCTGAGCCAAAGGCGCAATGTGAATAACGAATTGGATGGGGAAAATGTAGATAATGCTAATGGAACGGGTGAAGGAGTGTATAGCAACTTGAATAATAATGTAACTGCTACTGAGACTGATACTACCATGAATAATGATTGTATGCATGTGGATAATACTAGTGTTAATAATGTGGAAAACTATGATAAGAATACTTATATGCCTGATATTTATGGAAAGTTTTCATATGCTAATATGGTGAATAAAGATGAAGTACTAGTGAATCAGAAGTTACATTTTGTAGCACCAAAAATCACTGAGGCAGGAGATGAATTTGTAATCTTTGATGAGGAAATTGTGATGAAAGGATGTGAAAGTGGAAGCTTACTTCCTGTCGGTACTTTGTGGGACACAAGATATTGGCTAATGAACTTAGATACCATTAGAGAAGAATGTGGGAAAAATTTGGATTGCAAGATGTAATTGTTAACTCAAGTGGTATGCATATGTTCAAGTTTAAAGATGAGCAATGGATGAAGGCTGTGATTGAGCAAAGTCCATAGATAGTCAACAATGTACCACTCTTTGTTCAGAGCTCGAATGCTGAAATGGGAATGAAGAAGACTGAGCCAATTAAGATGCCATTATGGGTTAAAATGGTAAATATGCATATGAAAGCATGGGGTGTAGATGGAATAAGTGCTATAGCTAATAGTCTAGGAACTCCAATTCTGATGGATAACATGACTGCTCATATGTGTCAATTTGGAGTAGCAAGGTCAGATTATACTAGAGTGTTGATAGAATTTGATGCAACAAAGCAGCTGAAAGAATGTATTAATATTTAATATCTTGATCAAGAACGAATGTCGGGGTACAAAGGAAGAAAAAGTGGAATATGATTGGAAACCTATGGTATGTCACATTGTAGAGTGTTTGGTCATTGTGTTGAGAGCGCAATATAAAGCCAAGGAATGTGGAAGAAGAAGTAACTAGGAAGAATGCAGAGGTGGATGAGCTAAGGAAAAGAAAGGATAAAATGGATGAGGAGTATAAAAAGTATAGAACATGAAGAAAACAATACCACAACAAAGAATGTATGGGCAAAACATTATGAATAATGGGGCATACCAGAGACAAGAGTATAGGAAGAAAAGTGTTGAAGACAATGATAAAGGAGAAGGTACAAAGGAGAGAAGTAACATTAAGGAATGATGTACTACTGGTAGTGCTACACATAGAGAATGAGAAGAAGAATGATAATGGAAAAGAAGGAGGAATGTTAATCAGTTTAAGGCTCTTAATGGAATAAGTAATGAGTATAAAGAGTTGAGAATATTGAAGGACAAAATAGTGGTGGAGGATTATAATGTTGAGTTTCCACCTATCGTTAAATCACAGAAGCAATGTATTGTGGACATATATGTTAACAATAATACTCTCTTGTCAAAGAAAATGAGGTTTTGAATAATGAGAATATAAATAGAGTTCTTGATATAATCTTACATTGGCAGAAGGAGAGGGAAACTGTTGAAATGCTTGTGAAAAATAAGAAACTACAAGAATCAAAGTTACGGCCTCAAGAATGTTTGTGCATTACAAGGAAGAATGGTAAGCAAAATGGAACAATGAGTGCCACATATAAAAAGATGTATATGGTTTAATATCTTGAATTTCAAAAAGTATGTCTAAGGTTGTATTGAGAATATAGGGAGTCATTTTAGCTTCTTAAAGGGTGTTTGTCATTGTCCTTTCTTTTTTTCGAATGCTTTGTATTGTAATATTTGATTGATATAATATATTTTTACCGGTGGTTATCAAAAAAAGCACGATGTAGTTTGAAATAAAAGATTAGATGCCATTTCTTGTTCTAAAGAAAAGATGCAATTATGCATATATGAGATGTGTCACTTCCTCAGTGCTCACAATCTTGCTGTCTAATACTCTAATGGTGTCCAGCCATATCTATATTACAAAAGAGAGTTGATTCCTTTCAGGTTGAATTATGTGTCCTTGTTGATAAGGAGACTAGCACTGTATATATACGTGCCTAAGAGGCTTAAATATATCCGCTTGATCATAGTCAACTTAACTTTTAATAATCAAAAGCGCATGTCACGTTCGAATCTTAAGCCTTTGGAAGTTGCTCATATGATCGCACATCAAGATAAGTATTTTTATCCGTGTCATATCTCTTCACACCCAAATAGCTTTAGGTATAATGTTATAAGAGCTCTCAAACGTTGACACCAAAAGTTTATACTAAAATATTGCAAAAAATATATCATATTAAAGTATGATTGCATCAAATAAAATGTGTTTCAATATATACACTATATATTTGTACTAATTGTACTTTAAAATCTATAAAATATATGATACTCAACACTTAAATTAAGAAAATTAAATAAATAAATAAATAAATTAAGTACTATATATTAATATAAATTTATTACCAATCTCAACACTTACATATTAGAATAACCAAAATCGACATTAATTCTTCCGATTACCAAAATCGACACTATGCGCAGGTGCGCAAACCGATCCATTACCAAAATCTACACTATGCGTAGGTGCGCAAACCTATTTGCCCATACATTGGTCCCAAAAAAAAGTAGTAGATTTCGGATTGCAAGTTACAATCACTTAACTAAAAAATTAAAAATAGCATTGTGGGGATGCGCAAATGAGGGGATGCATAGTTAATTTGGCGCCGATGACATATCACTTTGTGAGGATGCGCAAGGAGGGATGTGCAAGACGTTTTGCTTGCGCTTTGTCTACGCGTCACTATATCAACCATTTATACGTGGATGAAAAGTAGAGATGCGCAAAGAAGGAGGATGCACAAGTTAATTAAGCTTGCTACGTAATTTTAGGTAAGAGACTATCAAAAACTCGGATTTGGTAAGATGGTTATCAAGGTTAAAGTGTTGAGTATGGAAATTTCCTCTATTGTTATTCAATATATAGTACATCTTTCTATGGTTTATATATATGCTAGTTTTTCAAAGAAAAACTGTCCACATTTATGTTCTATATGATTTCATATCTTTTTCGGTTAAGGTGATCTAACAACCTAATTACACATTAAAAAGGAAAAGAAAAAGAAAAAGATACATGTAAGTTGGTCAAGATTCACGAAAGATATAGCATATGCTTATGCTATGACCATACGCGTGTCTTGAGATGATCCAAGATAAAAGGAAGTGATACTATATAATAACGCACGCTTTGGTTCCTTTGTACTATAGACTGCCACTTCAAAGTTCAAACCCTCTAAAGCATAGCATCAAATAAATAAGAGTAGTGATTGGGAGCACAAAAGATATCGCCTAAATTCAATGCCAAACATGTGTATGGTTTTAGTAAAGGGACCCACTTTTTCACAAATCATCAAGATCACGCCATATATTTAGGTATTTATTTAAGCATAATTAGGCCTCCTATCATTATGGAATAAATAAAACATGATTTAGTGTTGTTATCACTTTATTTAACTTGCTTTTTCTCATGATTTACAAAATGGGGTCACAATATACCGGCCAGCCATTTACTTAACTTCACTTAATAATTAGTAATAGGATTTTAAATTTTGTTTATGGAATTAGTCGGTTGGTCTACTCGATTTTCTTGTAGTGGTACTACAAAAAGTAAATATTGTAGTTAAAAATAATTTGACTTCTCATGGTCTTTATTATAGAATGATTACCTGAGTGAAGTTAAGGTTTAGTGTGCTCTATGTAAGTGGAGACATCTATTAAAAGAAAAGAAATGAAAGATAGTGAGGTGTAAACCTATGAAGAAAAAAAAACCTGAAAAAGGGAAGGGTGATAGATGGTGATACCTACCAAAAAGAATGCACACCACAGTTGGCGCTGCGATAGATCACCATTGGAATTAAGAATTGACAGCTATGTATGCATATCACCAAACTGTTGGGAAAATTCGAATCCAAAGGTGAACTAGACAGGTAGTTTATACAAATGTATGATTAAAAATCAAAAAGAAAATAAACAAATTGTATTAATCAGATTCATTGAAGTATAGAGATTATAAAACATTGAATAAATATTAAAACTAAACTCTAAGTGCTACATAAGCCTAAACTAATGGGCCAGGCCTCTAGGCCTTTATTAGCCGACATACCTTTGATATGGAGTGTTCGGGTTAGAAAACCTCCTTTTACGAGCAGCTTTTCAACTCTCAAGCGATGAACCTAATCGTTGTAGTGTAGTATGGGTAAGCCTCGGGATTGATATCGTTCTCTAGGGGAATAGAAATGCTAGAAAGAGATATATGACGAGAATGTGGGGTTGAGGATGATTCTTTTTAGTCTTTTTTATATTTTTTTATAAAGCAAAGGTAAAATCTCGGGGTATATGATTGGGGGTGGTACTTCTACCGATTTTACTACTTTTACTAATTATCTAATTTAACTAAGTAACTATTGGATAGATTATGTTTATTGAGGTGTGCTCGTATGATGATTAAAGATGTGTTCACTTAGATGCTATTACTCCCTAGTTATCTTTTATTGTTCGGTTGAATTGTCACTTCCTTTATCTTAATTGATGCGTTGTATTCCTATTAGTCGTATGGGGTGCCTAATTTTCTAGCTCTATGAATTGTAACTCTCCTATAGAATACACGAGATAGGCAAGTGCAATAGAATCTCCCCCGAATACACTATTGTCATAAAGCTACAACTCACGCAATAAACACAACGATGGCCTAGGTGCACTCCTATGGCTTTTTGCTATTTAGGACGTTCAAGCTCGCAACAATGAAAGAAGAAGCCAGTTTTCCTTAGTCTAGCGTCTACCAATTAAGACAGGAGACAACCTAACAACAATCAATAACTAGGTTTCATAGATCTAAGCAAACACACAAGTAATTTAGCTAGACATGTTAAACAAGCAAGCATACACACAATCAATTGAACATGGATTAGACATAATGATAAATTGGATAAACAAACTTATCTTGATGTGTAAAATAAAGTATGGGACTCTAGAATACTGTCCAAGTCAGACTACAACTGAGTTAGGGTTTGCTCTCCAAAATTATACCTCCTTAAATACAGAAAAATCGAATTCTATATATAGATTTACAATCGCGACGGCGTCACCTTTTGCTAGTGACGCCGTCAGGTCGCCGTCATTAGGGTTTCGTTTGGACCAAGTCATTGTTGAGACGGCGTCATTTGAGAGTTGTGACGCCGTCAGTCTTCATGCCGGACGTCGTCTGAATCTTGGATCTTGGGCGTCTGGTGCAGTTTTTGTGAGTGACGACTTCCAGAAGTAAGGTGTGACGCCATTAGTCTTTAGGACCAGAAATTCCGCTGAGCCGTTGCGTGCACTTTTGATCAAGTCATCTATATAGGGACGGTGTCGCCCTTTGATTGGGACGCCGTTAGGTGTGCTGAATAGTCTTGGAGTGTCTTCGATCTTGACTTTGCCATTTTCTTCATGTTTTCGCTCCTTTTCATCAAAAATGCTTCATTCCAGATTTTGCTTCCAAAAGACCCAAAGAGTGAAAAGGAACGATTTTAGCGATATGAATATAAAATGTGTCGATTTAGGGCTTAAATGACCCCTAAAACATATGTTTCAAATCATTATCAACCCTCAAACTCATGATGTTGCAAATGAGACATTGAGAGTTTGTCAAACAAAAATAAACTAAAACTAAAAACAAATGCAAAATAAAGTGTCACAAAGTGCCAACTCAGTGCTAAATGAAGTTTCAATCCGATGCATTCTAGACTGTAATAAGACGAACTCAGTCAGGTCTAAAACATACTTAACAAAGTCGATGCAAAACCAAAACCAAATGCAAAATTAGAATAGAGCAACAATATACGAAGATAAACAAGCGTATAAAAAACATAATTAGATGCAAAGTAAGATCAGGAAGCTGTAGAGCATCACAGAAAAACCCAGCTGTTGAGACAAACATATTCAGATGGAAAGATGGAAGCTGAAACACATAACTACTCAAGAATTAATCAGAATATGCTTTCTTCATCAGCAATTAAGAAATCTATACTACGCCGTATTCCTTACTGATTACGCCGTAATCATACCTTGACAGAAGACTATAAATACAAGCCCTAAACGGGAGTTTTCAATATCTTTCACTCACATATATCAACCACAACCGAATTTCACCACTCCAAGGCCCCAAATCAGTCCCAAGAGTTAGGATAACAAGGAGAGAAGGTCTCGTATCATCACATTAGGTTTAATCATTCAATTTGCATATCGATTTCATTATGATTTCCATTTGTGTTTCGTTTGAATTATCTCTTTGGGTTTTGCATACATTATGGGCTAACATCCTTGGGTGTTAGCCATGTTTATGAATATTCTATAATAGTTATTTCCCTTTTTTAGATCTAATGTTTTGTATTTCCTTAGTTTATGTGTTTATTGTCCAATACGTGCTCGTTTATATGTTTGAGTAGTTTAAGTCTGGTATCGCATGGATCAAGTGGGTATTAGATGTATATTATGATAACACTTAAGTTAGAATAGTTCTCTTCTCGCATGGACCAAGTGGGAAAAGGTAGGTATCGCATGGACCAAGTGGGTACCATAGATAAATCACATAGATTAGTTGACAAGACTTTATGCATGCTTGTAGTCCGATATGTGCATGGACCAAATGGCATAGGAGATTACACTTACAAAGGGCTAGATGCATGGACACGTGGTCTAGTCTAGGTTAGATAGGGTGTGCTAGTATTTTTTGGACAAAGAAAATACTCCCATATATCCTGATGTCACCAATATTTTACACTTAGGTCATTACACTAATAAACGGATGACTAGAATGGAGTCGGATTAACATGGCTAGCACTTCCTTCTCTTAATTGATCACAACCTTAGTATAAATTAGTTTAATTTACTTTTTAAGTTTTATTAGTATAATTAATCAAATCAATCAAAACCCCCTTTTAAACTTGTAAAACTCACTAGACCAAACCTAGGTGTACTATTCCTGAGATCGACCTCGTACTTACCCCACTGGCAACATCTGATCGAGTACATTGCATGTGAAAGTGTTTCTATAAGGTATAAGCCCGAAAATTATAAATTTAAAACTTGAATATAAAAATACCTACAACGAAACACACACAAGTTTTGGCATCGCTGCTAGGGAGTAGTTTAGTTTTAGGTTAATTTAGTATGTTTTATATTTTTTGTTAGATTAATTTAGTTGTTATTTGTTTTATTTCTTTCTTTGTTTGTTAACTGTCTTATGTCTCAGGTTTGGTTTATGGCGTATTCACTTCCATTGGATACGACGTATTTCTTTATTCTCAGTTACGGTGTATTGTTTTCTAGCATACAACGTAATCGTTGCTAAAACAAATTAGTTGTCGTAGTTTAATTTTCATTTTATTTTTATTTTTAGTTTTTCATCTTTAGTTAATTAAACTGTTAATTTTAATTTCATTAAAATTTTCTAAAAAAAAAAATTCAAAATCATTATTAACTATCTTTACGGCGTATTAATTTATTTTGATACTGCGTAACATTTTTAATTCAGTATACATATTGTTTTAATATTGATTGCGGTGTATACAATTTTCTGTATACTGCGTATTAGGTGAACAGTAACACAAAAATATCATTTTTCATTTTTTTAGGTTTATTTCTTTCTTTGGTTGTTTGTACTGATGAAATTTGTTTTGTTTCAGATTAAGTTTGAAAATTGTTGCGCAGGAGAACGGATTTAGGAAAGTTGACATCATGAAAATCGATCTTGGTGTGTTGATTTATGAAACACCTATGGGAAAAGCATTTGATAAATTTATGAAATTGTGCTCTATCGATGAAGAATTATTCTCTCACGAAATCGTTGTTCAAAAATCTTATGAAGAATGGATTTATGAATGGTAACAAAGGCATTGTGATGGAAAGCCATGGGCGGACAATCACGAGACTAAGAGTAAAAGCAAAAATTCAGGGGGAGAATGGCCCGCTAATGAGACTTGCTACCGTATTGAGCAAACTGATGAACCTGTTGATAATCAGTTTGAGTATGTCATGTTAGAAAATGAAGATGAAAAATTCAAGGCATGGTTGAATAAAACTTATGGAGAAGACTGCGTTATGGATGAAGAGTACAAAAAGAAGTTTCAAGAAACCTGGTATTGGGAAAATTGGGATAAAGAAAGTGAGGAAGAACCAATGGATGATAACGAGCAAGAGGATTTGGAAGAAATTCATGCTCAAGCCTTCAATCCTCATGACACCACATTTGAAGAATGGTTCGAACACACCTACAGAGCAAACAAACACATTAACCAGACATGTACTATCAGAGGGACAAGGAAAGTGAAGATACAGTTGCATGATGTTTCAAGCTTTATACTAGAAGATGTCAAGTATGTTCCAAGGTTAAAAAAAGCATGGTTGCATTGGGTACTCTTGAAAAAGAGGGTTATACTATGAAGATAAAGATGAAGATCGGTAGAGTCAAGGTGATCAAAGGTTGTCAAGTTGTGATGACTAGGATCAAACAAAAGAACTGTGTGTATACTCTTGAAACAAAGGTGATGAATTTTGGTGTACAATAACATGGAGGTTCAAAACAAGTTGGATTCAAGGAAATTAATCATAAACAAGTTGGGCTTAAACAAATTTTTCATAAACAAGTTTGGTTCAAACAACTTCCTGGTGTTAAAACAGAAGTCCATGGAGTACAGGTTGATAGACGTGTTAGGTTTGAGGTAGAACTGAAGGGAGCTTAGAGAAATCGTGAAATTGAGATTATTCAGGATAGTAACGATGATGATTCAGTGGCTCAAAGAAAGATAGAGAATAAGCAACTTGAAGAAAATATAAATACGGACTACTTGGTAAAGGAGCGGGAAAAGGTACATCTTGGCATAAAGGTGGGTCAGACATTAGGGTAACTGGAGTACCTGGTCAAACGAGTGCTGAGGGTAATGATACTGAAGAGAGGAAAGTGATGGAGTCTATAGAAGCTAATCTTGGGAGATTACTAAAGTACAATACTTGGTTGACAAGGTAGTCCTTAGTTCGAGGTTCTAACGAAACAAAGATGCTGAGTATCGGTTATGTTTAAGTGTTACTCCTAAGGTGGAAATTGTAAGATATCAGGAGTAAATTTAAACATAGGTGAGGGGTTTAAGTGTACTTTGTAATTTAGATTTGGCCTTAGACTAGAACTAGGAAGTTTTTAGCTTGCCTTACAAGGCAAGGAAGGCCTTATGGCCGGTTCATGTATAAGGGTCGGTTGACGACTCCTTAACCGACTACTACATGCTTTCTTTACCCCCTCATCTCTATAAATAGAGGTGAGGGGGATGCTAGTTACATATTATTCTTCATCGTTGTAAAGCTTTATTAGGTTATTTAATAAATGTTTAGTTCGAGGGTACTTTACGTGTGCATATAAACTTAAACATTGTGTTCTAGTTCTTCTTTGTTAAAGTTCAAAGTATTATTTGGAGTTCGTGACTTATATTTGAGATCGAAGTCTAGATTTCGCAATCATCTTCAGGTTTCTTGGTTTGTTTATCCAACACAATTAATCAGCGACAAGACATCACAAACATTTAGTTTTCTCTTTTCCTTAGCTAGCAACAAGATGTGACGATAGTCAAACCAAACATAAGGAATTCATATCTCTGATATAAAAATCACAAGGAAAATAAAAAATTGCGTACATAACATTAAAGAAGAAATAGAAAACCCAACTCTAAGTGTAGACAAGCCTAAGCTAATGAGCCAGGCCTCTATGCCTTTATTAGCTAACCGTATAACCGTAATTGTGGATTTGTGCTATGTCCACACCGAACTAAAAAAGTCATTCTTCTCATGAATCAGAGGTACAAATTTACAATTACACATGGGAGTTATATTTATAGTAGTCGTGTTAGTGGAAGTTTTCTTAATAGGCAACTTTGTCACTAAGTTAACCATCCATAGTGTTACGAGGAAAAACGTAACAGCCCTACTCCAAGTAAAATCTCAATACGGCAACAAGACTAGATCACTCTAGAATATTAGATTTATAAATATGTTAAATATTATGTCTAAAATATCTAAGATACTTAGCTAGATTATTCTAGAAATTATCTAGATAAGTATCATATATATAAAAATCTTAGATACTTTCGTAGAAGCTTCTAGAATGGATTAGCCACTAGTATAAATATGGCTAATCCCCTCATTTATAAGGATTCATCTTGTAACCAAATGTTCAAGTATAATATAACTCGAGTATTCTCTAGTAAATCTGCAAGTGTTCACCACTTACATCTTCTACACTTTTTGGCTTACTTAGACACTGAAATCGAGTCGCTAAGTGCCACACGAACTTTATGAATTAGTCCCATGACAGGTGGTATCAGAGCAAAGGTTTAACCTAGATATAAACCATTGGAAGGAACACGATGGCAGAATTCGTACGAGAAAAGAATCCAAGTGACTGTGTCGAAACACCAAACGAGGAAGAAATTCGTAGGCATATCACTGAGCGAAAGAAAGATGATTCGAAAAGAGACAAAGCAAGAAGCAAGTCTCGACCTCTCAACCCAAATGAAGGAGACTCAAGAGACGATCTTGAAGAACGCGTTGCGATCAGAGAAACTCATGTCATTGAAATGAAGGAACAAAGGGACTCTCTCCAAGAAGCCGTCAACATGATGACCCAAGAAAATGTTGAGGTGATCGAAACGAAAACGGATTTAGTCCGAAATCTAGGCCAAGAATTCAAGAAAGAAATCAAAAATATGACCAAAGATTTGTTAAGTGCCAGAAAATTTCTGGAAAACGAGGTCTTTACGATGCACGAAAAGATAGACAATGTAACTAAGGAATGTCAAAACCATCAAAAGAGGAATAATGATGGAGGTGCTAGTAGTAGCCAAGGTACGTCTTTCTCGCCTTTAAAGGTCCCAAAACCAAATATGTATAATGGTACCGAAATTCTACTCTAGTAGAAAACTTTTTGTTCGGACTTGAACAATATTTTGAAGCAATGGGAGTAGTAGAGGATGCTATTAAAATCAGTAATGCTCCCGCCTTCTTGCGCGAAGCTACCCAACTATGGTGGAGAAGGAAACATCATGAACGAGAGAAGGGCATATGCATTTTCAACACCTGGGATCAGTTCAAGACCGAGCTACGAAAACCGTTTATCCCTCACAATGCCGACACGGAAGCCAAGGCTAAACTACGGCGACTACGCCACACAGGTACGATTACCGACTACATAAAAGAGTTTACTACAATTTTATTGGAAATTGTTGATGTACCAGATCAAGATGCCTTATTCTACTTCAAAGACATATTAAAAGAATGGGCACGTATCGAAATTGATAGAAGAAACGTAAAAACACTAGATGAGGCCATAGCAGCCGCATAGTCGATTATGGACTACTCCAACAGACCAAGGAGACCACTAATAGACCAGGAAGGCGTAGAAAAAGCCTCGCCCAAGAGATTAGATGATCTAAGGGACGAGGGCCTAAAGTTTGAAAAGTCATTTCATAAAAAATACATGTCCAACCCCCTCCGAATCCATGCTTCATTTGTTACGGATCCCATTGGACGAGGGATTGTCCGAGTCGTAAAGCTATTAATGCCTTGGTTGCCAAAATGGGATCAATAACAGAAGAACCTCCACAAGAGGAACTGGGATCGATTAGACGCCTTGGAACGATAAAGGAAATACTAGCTAGAGCCAAGACCAAGGATCAATGTTTACTCTTTACGGAGTTGATGGTAAACGATATGAAGACGTTGGGACTCATTGACACCGCGCCATCGATAACTTCTCGCGTCGCCAAAGAGGCTGACCGCCTGGGCATAAAATACACTCCTGAGAAAGGGAAGATCAAGACCGTAAACTCGGAACCAACACAAATCCTTGGGAAAACTAAGGTAAAAGTTTGTATCGACAAGTGGACTAACGAACTAAAGTTTACGGTTGTGCTGTTGGATGATTACAGGGTTGTACTAGGCATTAGTTTCTTTGAAAAAGCTCGAGCTTTTCGTATGCCCGCCACCAAGACGTTGGTCATCCTCAATAATGAAGTATCCCAGGTTACAAACCTAAAGAAACGGAGTGAAATACAACCCTTATTATCGGCAACGCAATTTAAAAGGACCACCAAGGGAAAAGAGTGTTTTTTGGCAGCCCTAAGGAAGTCCTTCGATGATAAAACACCCGGAACTACACTCCCTACACTAAATTGTTATAAAAGGAATCCATTTGAGCTTGCGAAGTTAGAAAGACGACTCAAAGAGCTACCTGACCCCAAGTACCTAAGACCATATAAGACCTCTTTTAAAGCACCAGTATCATTTCAGGAAAAGAAAGAATGGCACAAAGAAAAGGATGAAACAAGAGCCCGCTTGAATAACGCAGTAAGGCAAGTAAAAAAATGGGTCGAAAAGAAGAAAATGGGAGATCCGCATCACAAAGAATTCTCAATCAAATTGAAAGAGTAACCCAAGGAGAAGCCAAGCCAAAAACGAAAAGATCTTCTAAGACGATCCAAATATCATTGTCGTCGGTACAAAGATGAAAACGCGACGAGGGCGTCGTGAAATCAAGTGCGGGAGGGTGTTATGAGGAAAAATGTAATAGCCCCACACCAAGTAAAATCTCAATACGGCAACAAGATTAGATCACTCTAGAATATTAGACTTATAAATATGTTAGATATTATGTCTAAAATATCTAAGATACTTAGCTAGATTATTCTAGAAATTATCTAGATAAGTATCATATATAAAAATTTTATATATTTTCGTAGAAGCTTCTAGAATGAATTAGCCACTGCTATAAATATGGCTAATCCCCTCATTTATAAGAATCCATCTTATAACCAAGTGTTCGAGTATAATATAACTTGAGTATTCTCTAGTAAATTTGCAAGTGTTCACCGCTTACATCTTCTACACTTTTTGGCTTACTTAGACACTGAAATCGAGTCGCTAAGTGCCACACGGACTTTGTGAATTAGTCTTGTGACAATAGGCTAACTTAATCTCACAAAATGTGGCCGTTCTAAAAGTAAAAATAAAGAAAAATCCCATAAATTGCGATTTCGAGTCTAACTAAGTGCCATACCAACCATGACCATAATTCTGGTTTTTTACGCCCTTGTAAT
Source organism: Chrysanthemum lavandulifolium (assembly GCA_022545495.1). NCBI lineage: Eukaryota > Viridiplantae > Streptophyta > Magnoliopsida > Asterales > Asteraceae > Chrysanthemum > Chrysanthemum lavandulifolium. The sequence continues at coordinate 125,489,037 of CM040246.1, forward strand.
TTGCCTCCATTGCGGCAACTAATTAAGTCATTCAACGACCTGAAGAACATTTTACAAAAGATCAAAATGATGAGTTTTATTTATAAGGATACAACATTGGAGTCAGGTTACAATGTATTTCAGACAAATTTACATCCTTTAGGTAATAACAAAACATTAAACAATCGTTTTGTATGCTGCATACACGTACCCTCGGCGTTACATGAATATCTAGTCTTGCATTCCCATACATTTAATAAATATGCATGAATATAAAGTACACTTAATCATTTACTTTTGCGACCTATAATAAAGGTGATGCTGATAAACTATGTCTCTTACTTTTGCGACCTGTAAGTGGAAGAAGGAGATGAATGTTGGTGTCGGCCGAAGGGTTGTATCTCGACGAGACACCTAAGTAAGTGGATTGTTATCAACTGTTCGCTTTGCAACAGCTATTGTTTTCTTTAAAAAAATTTATGCAACTCATAAATAATACATTTTGAAATTGCTTTTCAGTGCAAGTTAATTTGATGGAAAGAATTAGGATTTCGTCGCTAGCCTAGTTAAGAACATAAAATCTTATAGGAATCTTCTATTATTTTTGAGAAATAACAATGTGATTGTGCATGGAATTGTTTCAATTCCACACTCAAAACTGATTATATGTCATCATATCCTAAAACTGAAATTGGTTTACTAGTAAACACAAGAAAAGATCCCTTTTATCTTTTAAGAAGCAAATGCATGGAAGTATTTTTCTTTTGTTAGAATCACTTTGCTAAACTCAGAAACTACTATCAAGCTAGAACAAAAATCGCGGCATCAATGAGACATTTGATTTTTTTTTTATTGGGTTAGGGCGAGGACTTTCTTGGAGGAGTTTTTTTCAAGGGTTCTCGTGTGGTAGAGATCGTTTTCTTCTTAGTTAGGTAATCTTGATTAATGGTGTCGGCTTGTAACCTATGGTATTTTCTCGTCAACATTTGTTTTCGTCATTTATAATATTTAGCTTGTTGATCGTTCCTTTAAAAAATTTTCTCAATGTACAAAAGATTATAGAACAAGTCTTCTATCTTGTTTTTGTCTTATAATTTAACTAAATTAACTCAAGAATAGGATTTAAGGCATAATACAAATTACCAAATTAAAAACCATGAGCACAATCACTTTTTGTGCCTCGACTATTAACTATATATTATGAGTCATCGACATCACATGCACCACCTTTTGCCCCTCTGCCCATCACCTCCTTTCTTCTTTAAAAGCTTTCCCCATCTCACTCAATTTTCTGCATGTGAACCTACTTTTAAATCATTTCCAATTTCTTTCTCCTCCTCTTTGTAACAAACTTACTTTTAAATCTAAGCCCAACATTGCCAGTGTTATTCACAATTCAACACAAGAATGGAGAATACCACAGTTCATGTCAAACTACCTAGTTCAGCTACTAACAGTAGTGGTTATGACGAAACACCATTTCCAACTCAAAACCAATCACCTCCATCTCAATTGCCTTTAGCACGCGAATCTTTACGTCCAATTACACTCAGGGTATTTTCCATGCACAATCACATACTAATATATACTTGCACCATATAAATCATATGCAACTTTTATATGCTTTTTGATATTATAAATACTCTTTTTTATTCATTGACTTCATAAATTTCCGCACGTTATTCTTATATATATTGCAGTTTGAAGATTTGGCATACACTATTAAGGCCCCATCTGAAGAAGAAAATGGTCTTATTTCTCCTAAATCAAATACAAATCGAATCCTTCTTAACGGAGTCAGTGGAGTAGTACGCCCTGGGGAGTTACTAGCCATGCTCGGGCCTTCTGGGAGTGGAAAGACCACGTTACTAACCGCCCTCGCTGGTAGACTACCTGGCAAGATTTCGGCAGCATAACCTATAGTGGACAGCCCTTTACTAGGTCAATAAAAGGAAAACAGGTTTTGTAACACAGGACGATGTGTTATATCCACACCTAACAGTTATCGAAACATTGACCTACGCTGCCCTTTTGAGGCTGCCCAAAAATCTGACTCATGAAGAGAAAATAGAGCAAGTGGAGCTCATCATAACTGAGCTTGGATTATCTAACTGTCGTGATAGTATTGTAGGTGGGCCACTTATTCGAGGCGTTTCAGGAGGGGAGCGAAAAAGGGTCAGTATTGGACAAGAAATGTTGGTCAACCCAAGCTTGTTGCTTTTGGATGAGCCCACGTCGGGGTTGGACTCAACCACAGCTCTACGAATAATGTCCACTCTGAAAGCTTTAGCTCGAGGAGGGAGGAGTGTGGTCACCACAATCCATCAACCATCGAGTAGATTATACTGGATGTTTGATAAGGTGGTGGTGTTATCAGACGGGTGTCCAATTTATAGTGGGCAGACGGGTCAAGTTATGGAGTATTTCAGCTCGATTGGGCATGTACCCGGGTATAACTTCATGAATCCTGCTGATTTTCTTCTTGATCTTGCAAATGGTAATTATAGGCTTTGATAATTATTTCTGTTTGAAATATATATTGCCTCCGAATATAAATTTCAAGAACACTAATGTTTTAAACTCAAAATATTACTACTGAGCGCATTGTTAAACTATATATGAGATAACTATAGTTTATAGAGTACAAACTTATATTTGGTGTTCATAGCTATTGCAGTGACTATATTATGTCACATTATAACTAATGGCTTTAACTTAGAGCTAATGTATTTTCAACTTGTTATCATTAACAAAGATCATATACTTTTATTACAACTATTGATAATAAGATACCATACAGGTTTTTTATAACACATGATAGATCATCAAGGACAATATAATCTAGCATATGGCTTTGATGTTTCTTGTAGGTGTTTACAGGGTCTGTGGTATTTGGGCAAGTTGTTGCTAGTTCGTATTTGTGTGTCAATTTTTTTATTGGATTTTTAGGTGTTCTTTCATGTCGATCGTGATTTACAGAGTCGTCTTCTAAAGGAGTTTTATATTTCAGGGTGGTTCTTTACTGGTGGTTGCGTCTTGTAATTGCTAGAGTCTTGTTAGTTTAATAATGAACGCACTTTTAACATTAACTAAGTTATTCATCACAAGAATTATCACGTTTTTATCTTATATAAGTCACTGTTCATGCAACTTTATTTGTTAAAGTTGCAAAGGTGCCTAACTGACTACTTTTTATATAAAGCAAGAAAAACAATCAAAAAGATTGGAAAAACGTTTGACTTCTATACTTCTATGCATGTCAACGTATAAATGTAGTTTTTTTCCAGTCTTTTAATTTGTTTACGGATCATTCTATGATCAAACAGTATTTATGGATTTTTAAGAGCATTTTAATGTTCATAGTTACAAGATTTGATATGAAAACAGACGGTCTCATTCCATGATTTTGATTTGTGTCTTATAATTTCTCATTAAAACAACATAGATGTATCTCCTACAAGAAACCATGATAATCAAGGAAGAGCAGACAGGCAGGGAGATGAAAACTCCATCAAACACTTTCTAATATCATCTTACAAAAGGAACCTCCAACCTCTCGTTAAAGACGACATTCATCAAAATGTCCGGGATCCGATTCAAGCCATCCAAGGGACATCAACCTCACGATGTAAGAAAATACAAACAACGTTTTTTTCTCTAGATATAGTCACATAATTAAATTACCTCTGATTGGACACAGGATTTATGCGCATAGTGCTAAAAAGTAGTGAAAAAGATATCTAGTTGTGTTTCTTCTCAAATGAAAAGGAAATCTTACCCAAAAGTTAATACAAAGTGGTCCGTTATAGCTGCAGGTTGTGACAAGCAATGGACCACAAGTTGGTGGATGCAATTTGAAGTCTTGCTAAAGAGGGGTCTTAGAGAAAGGAGGCACGAATCATACTCTAGATTAAGAATCTTTCAAGTGATGTCGGTTTCAGTCCTTTCGGGCCTTCTATGGTGGCACTCAGATTTGTCCCACTTGCAAGATCAGGTACCACGGTTGCCTTACATTGTTCTCATACTCCACTAGTAAACATTGTACGTACGCCGAAAGTGAAACTACAAGCGATTTATACTCGTACACCATTAAAAACTAGACACGTGTCGATATATATACTATTGATCAATATATATGGGCCAGTGTAGTGGTATCAACTATCAAAGGTGTCCTGTCAAAAATTGCTTGTGGGTTCAAAAATATAGCTGATACATATGTGGACACCATTATAATTAGAAAGCAGACACATGTAAAAAGATACAAATTATCAGATGTGCCACATGAGTTGCAGGTCGTGGGATAAAGTAATTACGTTTGTGTATCCGCCAATCTATGATGTATTAGAGGTTATATAAAATATATGAAATGTACAAGGTTTTGGGCGGTTTGGACTAGAATTATCGGCCAAACCATTAACATGGTTTGACATCTTTTCAAGCAAAACCATCTTTCAAGCCAAACCACCTGAAACCGGTTTAGTCCAGTTGGCTTAGCTGTTTTAGACGAAAATCTCTCTTATTATCAAATGTCGCTAATCATGTTTATAAGAACGCACAACCCTCCTGGGATACTATTATATCACAAGTAATGATACAAAGCTGAACATATTCTGGGTCCTAATGTTGAATTCATTTTAAATTTTACGTAGTATGTTATTTTAAAGTAAAGTATAATGATTGAATGAACTGTAGGTGACTTTCAATCTATGTATATTTAGATGATGGAGCCACAGGATAGGTTTCTTTATTTCTCACCTTTTTACCTATCTTTGTTAAATATTCATATCAATGTATGTGGTATTTGATTTATAGCTTTTTATGCAAGTATGTTACATCCATTGCAGGTGGGACTTCTCTTCTTCTTTTCCATATTTTGGGGGTTTTATCCTCTATCCAATGCCATATTCACCTTCCCTCAAGAACGGCCCATGCTAATAAGAGAGCGGTCCACAGGAATGTATCGACTCTCCTCATATTACTTTGCTAGAATGGCAGGCGATTTGCCAATGGAACTAGTCCTTCCAACCGTATTTGTGACCGTCACATATTGGATGGGTGGTCTCAAACCTTCCCTTTCCACATTCATGCTAACAATTCTAATCATTCTTTTCAATGTGTTGGTTTCACAAGGACTCGGGTTAGCACTAGGTGCCATACTAATGGACTTAAAACAAGCAACCACCTTATCGTCAGTGGTCATGCTAGTCTTTTTGCTTGCGGGTGGTTACTATGTTCAAAAGATTCCACCATTTATCTCATGGTTGAAGTACATCTCGTTTAGCCATTATTGTTACAAGCTTTTAGTGGAAGTGCAATACACAAAAACTGAGGTTTACGAGTGTGGAATTGGTGTTCACTGCAAGGTTTTCGATTTTCCAGGGATTAAATACTTGGGCATGGGTAATTTGTGGTTGGATGTAGCTGCTTTGGGTGTCATGTTGATTGGGTATAGGCTTATTGCCTATGCAGCATTGAGGATGAGAAAGTCTTACTAGTTGACTATTTATAGCTTATAATGAAATGTTGATCATAGTTAATTGCATGGTTTTTTATGCATAATCCGTATATGTTAGCATTAGCCTAAAATTGTACATTGCAATGATCTAAGTATATGTGAACCTTTTCTATATATGCTTCATGAGATAAGAATGCCGTCTTCGTGTTTGACTATATATTCCCCACTTGAATATGGCATACGTGTACGTGATGACCAACAGCTTGCATAGTTGCACATGGTTGATCATAGAAGGTATGGACCACGTACTCAAAGAGTGGCCGGAACATCCAGAGCACCGTCTACTCTTTCGCCGATCATTGTGGAACTTCTTGTGAACAATGGTCCCATCGAGTTAATAAGTTATACGGAGTATTTAGTAGAGTTGTTGATAATAACGTTCAGCCGTTCAGGAAAGCGCATGCAGGAAAACATGTTGGGCCAGTTGGTAAGAGTTAACAACTCAATAAGGCCCAGGAAATTTGCGATAGTAAATTAGCAGTTCACAACTTCACATAACGCAACATGGATAAGTCCAAGTAATAAGCTCTATTTGGAAACGGGTTTATGAAGACTTATAGAGGCTTAAGCATTTAAAATAAGTTAACTTATAAAGTAAACAATGTTTGTCAAACATTTAAAATAATCCATAAGTCTTCATAAATCCAAGTAAATAAAAAAGAGTTTATAGAGGCTAATATCCTTCAATATACAATGGATTATCACATAAAAATTGAAAATATATGTGAATTTCATTTGATGTATTTTTATGCGATTTTACATTAATAAGTTTCAATTCTGATTAATTCGCCAAACAATTTTATAAAAATATAAGCTTCAGATTTCGGCTTATAATATAAACCCCAGTCTGAGCCTATTGAGCCAAACATACATATCTAAAAGCACATGTCAATATCTTAAAACACTTATAACTGCGACAATTCATTAAACTGTTTTTATGTACGCTTAAGCCGTATAAATTTCATACATATATATTTTATTGTAGGTAAATGTTGATGTTAGTACTACTTATTACCTACATACCAAATAATCACTAGTCACGACTTCTGTTTTTTTTTTAAGTTCTAAACCATCTTGTACTTAAACTTTGTAAACGTTAAACTTGGTTGTGCACGTCTGGTCCTTGATTCCCGGGCGTCTTTGACCCGGTATATTTCATCAAAAGTCTAGCAGTTCAGGTGGGCCATTATTCAGTCTTAATTAATTTGTCAGAACTCCAAAGATCCAAAATCTTTGTTCTGATCTCCACAGAGTGAATATTGAGTTATTCTATTATTAAGACCCTCCTAGTTTATTAGGGTTTTTTTTTTGTTCTGATCTCCAGAGAGTGAATATTGAGTTATTCTATTATTAAGACCCTCCCTAGTTTATTAGGGTTTTTTTTTTTTTTTTTTTTTTTTTAAATAGAAATAAGTGTGTAATAATATATTTTGTGTAATAAGTGTGTAATAATGTTTTGTATAATAATGTATAATGTTTTGTATTAATGTTTTGCACGTTAAATATTACCACATTAAATAACCGCAACAACAACAATTATTATTAAATTAAACGTCAACGTTAATGTTATTTAAATACAACAATGAAACACTACATATGAAGATTATTCATCTCGTTTAAAAGATCATGGAGTCTTGACCCGACCGACAAGCGTGATCCTCGTGATTCCTTGCCAATTCTAACTCCATCTCCGCCGCTTTTATTTTTGTCTTCAACGACTTGATCTCATTATCTTTAGAACGCAGTTTGAGCATCTGCGTTGAAGATGAGGCTCGACTTAAGTACCGTCCTTCAAATTCATCTTTCCAATCAAGTATCGACACCCATAGTCATCAGACTGGTTGTTACATGTTAAGAAAATAATAAGAAATGTATTTTTAACAAACAAATTATTTACATAAAACCCTAAGCAAACGATGATTATTTACCACCGAAAGAGGACATGCATAATACGATCGGCTGGAAAGGACTTCGTGGATTTCGTTCTATAATAAATCCTCTATTACATCGACACCGTAAAGGATTTCCTTGGCTCACCGACAATGTTATTATTAATTTAAATATAAACAATAATCAATCATTTACAACATAAGTAATCAATCACTATGTTTACAACATAAATCATTAATCAATTATTTACAACATAAATCGGTAATCAGTCACTATGTTTATAATTATTTACAACATGAATCATTCACTATGTTTATAATTATTTACAACATGAATCATTAATCATTTACAATGTTTTGTATGTATATATTATTTACTAATTTGGTAGTCGATGCCTATATAATGATTCCCACCGGGATGCAAGATCGATCCGTGCCTCCTCCATTGTGGGTGGAGTCATGGAAGTGGAGAATCTTCGCCTAGCGTCGAACAATGTAATGACCTACTTGCTTCCCCACACTGCTATCACAAGGGGTCATTCTTTGTGAGAAGTCCGACCATCGATAAGCGGAAACACGTATTCCAACCCCGAGAGATATAAGTGCAACGGTCGTCTAAATACTGCAATAACCAACCCCGTGTTTGGCATGTCCATGTAGCGATCAAAGCGGTGCATTTCCATTTTTGAACCGGCCTATTGTACGGCGAAGTTCGTTAAAACCATCTTCCCACCACAAACCCATGTAAACTTGCCAATTTAGGTCCATCTGCTGCAATAACATCGCCTAACTTGGCGCCACAAATCTTGTTGTTGCTAAACATCATGGGCAACGCACCGAAACCCACAATTTCCGTCACCCACCACATTATATATACGATTATGTATGGATGCCAAAGGACCTGAAGCACCCATCAACATTTCGCTTTCGCATCTCCATCGCATAACCCGTGTCTTATTTTGGATGATCACTAGGACCCGTGAAAGAACTATGTCGGGCGTGCTCTTTGTTGAAGTTCGGACTTGTCTTGATCTTGTAGCGGTGCTTCGGTGATTTACGGTTGAACTTCATTCAAGTCCGGGACTTGTAGCCTCGCCCATTTTGTCCTTTCGCTCGGACGTCCACGGGTATTTTTCGAATAACAGTTCCGTGTGTCATCGGATGCAGTTGGTATATCGATCTCAACTTCGTTAGCATATTATTCTTGACAAACGACGATGCTTTGGTAAAACATTCTGAATTGTCAATGTCATCTCTAAACGAAGTATCATGATGATGATGATGATGATCATCATCATCATCATTCGGAAGAGCCATCTTGACGGTGGCCTATTGATATTAGGCCACGGAACATGTAGGGTTCTCCAAAAATATTAACTTCTTCCAAAGGAATGGGGCATCCCAAATCATTAAAAGTAGTATATTACAATGCCGCCAGAAATCATCGATATTAATGGGAAAACAACTTGATAGTTATAAATTTACTTACCATGATATACATAGTATTGCATCTCGTGAAAGCATGGCGGTCAGTAATTGTACGCAACTTATGGCTACAATTGTCTACGGTGATAGCCGGTGGAGTTCTTTGTGCATGAGATTGAAAGCATGGTGAGAAACTTTATACCACAAATCTTGAAATAGTAGTAAATTACAATCATTTATTTTCTCACGATGCTTCTATTTAAACTCTCTTTATCGAATTTTCTTGCAAAATACAATCTTATCGATTGCACTCAACAACCTTGTCTAAATTGGACCGTGTGTCGCCTAAATATAATTTCAACAACGTGGTGAGCCTCAACTCTACACGTTGTTGTCCGGCAAGGAGCGATATTCATCGGTGATGTACGAGACAAACATGTGTCCGTAATCTCGCACCATTATCCGGATACTCGCGATAGTAAAAAAAACGATGAATTAATCAAAGGTCATTCGGTGCTTATTAATTGAATAATAATAAAAAATATAATTAACAATTTAGTACGCGCATGGTTGACCAAGCGTTGTTGTAGACGCCATATTGTTCCTCGAACAAGCGGCGTGTCGAGCTTTAACCAACCTATCCCATCTCCTTTTAATGGATTCATACTCATCTATCCCACCGCATCTGCTTTCATAAACTTCATCAAATTTTGCTCTATATGCCATCGACGAGTAATTTGTGAGCGGTAGGAAATTCGCTCTACATGCCCCAACCAACGCTAAATCTGCATCGGTGACAATAACACGTGGGTAGTATCTTTCGTCTATCACCTCTTTTATGCGTTGCAATACCCACTAAAATTATGCCCCTTTCACCGTGTATAAAGTCAGACGCCATTGAAAATGTTTTATTCGTTGGAGTTACTCCAACAATTTCCAACAATGGCAATTTAAACATGGTGGTATTGTACGTGAGTCCATCGGCATGATTTCGGAAACGTCGCATAGAGCATTCAAGTGGGGTGAACAAAAATAGCTCCTCAAGCTCATTATGCTCATTCACCCTCGGGTAGTATGCATACCTTGAATCCACCAGATGCGAGTAAAGGACTTGAATTTGAGTTCTATCACCTACTCTGGCTCTCCGAAACTTATCAAGTGCGTTATATATAGTTCTAACGCTAGACACGTTATCCGGATTACGTCCCTTTATTGTCGAAAGTATATTACGTGGTGGTAGGCTATACTCGACAATTCTTGACCAAACTCAACTCATCATCTTTTAATCGCATTGCATATGGCACACCATGCAACGACTCTAGCAACTCATGATTATGGCTATCACACTTCACCCTCAAAATCCAATTATATTGTGTTGGTCTATATTTTGCAACTAATCTGAATGGACAATTGCTTTTTTTGTTTTGGTTTTCGCTTTCCACTACCGTGATATTCATAAATCCCGCCTTTGTACACTTATAATTAATTTCAACATCCGACCATTTTCGATTTGGTTCTCTTTTTAACAATGACAAAACCGAGCCCCGAGGCTATATTTTGCACCCACTCGCCACTTCCTCGTGAGAACGGAAAGCCCGAAAATACATAAAAATTTTATAAGACACTTTTTTAACTAATACTTTTTAATACTTTCATAACAAATTTTACCTCTTGTCCGATAAATGGGCAATCCTCTGATACTTCCTCGCAATAACGGAAAGCCTGAAAATACAATTTTTTTTTTCAACTAATACTTTATATTTACATTTTACAACCTTTTTTTTACTTTTCTTTTACAAATTACATTATGTTTCATTTACAACTTAAATATACAAAATAATCTTTTTTTTACAAATGACAAATTTTTTTTACAAATAATACATTTTTTTACACAAATAAAACATTACAATACATAATTTACAAAACTTATACACTAATAACTTATCCTTTTAAATAAATCACACACACACGCAAAAGTTTTCTCTCACTCTCTCTCTCTCTATCTCATCTCTTTATCTAATGATCCATGGTAAGTTCTTGTTCTGATTACATGTTCATGATGTTTATATCATGTTTGTTTGATGTTTATGTTGAGTTAAATCAAAAAACGCGTTTTTTTTAGGGTTTGGGTGATTGTGTTCTGTGATGGTGATTGTGTGATGTTTGTGTGATTCTTGGGTGATATTTGGGGTTAATTAAATGGATCTTTAAAAAATTGAAAACGCCTAATTTTTTTTAGGGTTTGGGTGATTGTGTTCGTGATGGTGATTGTGTGATGTTTGTGTGATTCTTGGGTGATATTTGGGGTTAATTAAATGGATCTTTAAAAAATTGAATTTTTTTTTTTAGTGGTTTGGGTGATTGTGTTCGCCTAATTTTTTTTTTTAGGGTTTGGGTGATTGTGTTCTGTGATGGTGATTGTGTGATGTTTGTGTGATTCTTGGGTGATATTTGGGGTTAATTAAATGGATCTTTTAAAAAAATTGAAAACGCCTAATTTTTTTTTAGGGTTTGGGTGATTGTGTTCTGTGATGGTGATTGTGTGATGTTTGTGTGATTCTTGGGTGATATTTGGGGTTAATTAAATGGATCTTTTAAAAAAATTGAAAACGCCTAATTTTTTTTTGTGGTTTGTGATTGGTTCGTGATGGTGATTGTGTGATGTTTGTGTGATTCTTGGGTGATATTTGGGGTTAATTAAATGGATCTTTTAAAAATTGAAAACGCCTAATTTTTTTTAGGGTTTGGGTGATTGTGTTCGTGATGGTGATTGTGTGATGTTTGTGTGATTCTTGGGTGATATTTGGGGTTAATTAAATGGATCTTTTATGTGACAACTCGTAATTTCAGGTCATTTTATAAACTTTAAAAGTTTCACTATTTCATCATTTATCGTAAACTAGGTTTACGAGCATCAAATTCACGTAACCGTAATGGTTTAGCTGTGAATTCATGATCATATCATCGAGGTCATTTCATATAGACTAAGTTTAGTCTACATAGCATTAATAACATCACTTCATATCGGTTCATGCATGGTTTTGCATTTATTCATTAAACGTTTATTTTTTTTTCTATTAAATAAACGCTATCGCGTAAACATTATTTTGAAACATTGATCCGACACTTCCAAAATAATCTTAATACATTTTATACTCATATTTAGACTATAAAATTATATTATCAATTTACCCGATGTTTTCAATTTATTTCGTATATAAATTGTTATAGTTTATATAATTACGACGGTTTTGTAAATTCAACCCGATAAATATTTATTCACTCAAATCTTTCAAGAAATGTATTTTATAATTTTTATGACCTAAATATATTTTATCTTGACCCGTGAAAATTTATTTTTATCCAACGCTACCCTAAATATTTACAAATGACTACAACTTATCACAAGTCTTCACTTTACTTACATACATCTACACTTATACAATTTAAAAAAAAAAAAAACATAATTAATAGATGACAAACCCCTTGTCGACAAGGGGATGAGTCACAAGATGATATTTGCAAAATATCACAAGTACATGTATTATACTTTACTATATCTCATTTTCACTTCACTTATTCATATAACCAAAACTAGATCAAAATTGTCTTCTTTTTCTCTCTAAATATTCGGCACCAAGGGACCAAAAGGAAGGATTATCCAAGTTTTCAAGTCAAGTTTAATTAAACACTAGTATCATTTGTTGCTAAGGTTTTGTAATACAAACCTCAAGTGATTAGGAAAACCCTTTTGTCTATAAACCTCATCATATCACTAGTAAGCATTCATATTCATATTTTTATTTCATATTCATTTTTATGGTCATATCATTTTATTTGAGAAACATGCATGTTACATATGAATTTATACCACTTTTGTTGTTTTATTACTTATTATGTAATATAATTATCTTATAATGAATCCTTTAAACATATCACTTTTGGTGATGTCTAGGAACCCATGACACCCTAAGAAGGTGTATGGTAGGATTTGATTAGCTTCGAGTTGTTTTGAATTGGTTAGAATAGGTTTTGCGCGAGAAAACTCATTTCGACAACTTTATATAGTGGTCTGATCTTATTTGTGAAATCTGGAAAATCCGACAGTTTGTAAAATATTTTGGGCTAGATATTTGGAAAATATACTTTAAAACGAAAACGTGGCCGCTTGAACGGGTTAAAACGGAGTTATAACGAAGAAGTTATGCTATTTTCAAGTTAACGACGAAACTATTTTTCCGGAAAAACTGACCTGCTGTTACTAATCGTTGAACTGATAAAATTTTATAACAAACTGACCCTTGAAAGTATTTTTACATGAAACTAGACTCAATTATCTTCGAAATGACGGGTGGCTCGACCCGTGATGATTTACGGTTAAAAAGATATGATTTTTCCAAGTTTGTTCTCCAAATTTGTTCTCCAAAAATTAGTTCTCCAAATTTCTTTTCAAGTTTGTTCTCCAAACAGGTCAAGAAATGATCATGTTGAGGGTCGTTTTTAACATAGATGGGATACTTTTTATAAAGAGATGTCTTCTAGTAAAAGTAAGTTCACCGAGCCTATTTTCCAAAATGTCAAACCGTTCGTCAAACGGAGTTGTAACGAGTAAAATACGGTCACTCAAACTTTGCCGAAAGTTACCTTCAGCAACATTTTGGGTACAAGTACCCTACTTCACCTATGTTTTTCTCCATGATCGAGACCTCTATGATAAAAACTTAAACACTAAAACTTTGAGATATTGATACAAGCTTCCCAAAACCGTTGAGTTCGTTTCCTAACACTCGACGTGCACCATTTTACGACTAGCTTTTCGAGGCCATTTTAGTCACTTTCATGAAAATTTCAACGACATTATTTTACGACGAAAAGTTATAATTTCATCATAAATCATTAAATGACTATCGTAAGATATCATTTCAACGTAAATACTTGTAAAGTATTTTATAACATGACGAGATGTCATAAACATATATTTCGACGATAAACATTATTTTCAAATGTACAAGTGGTATAGATTTCATATGAGTTTGCATGCACGACATTGTTTCATGATTTACATTAGAACATATCATTCATAATAGGTCATGGTCGAGGTTGCTCCTCATTTCAAGATTGCCATTATATCATCATTATCATTGCAACAGTGAGTTTTCATAGCCCGATTTATTCAAGTTTTACTTATTTCAAACCTACGGGAGAATACATTGTACATCATTTTATTATGATACCAAGTATATCAAATTCATTACATTGCTTAAGTTACCTCATTGCCGCTTAAATGTCCCCATTTCATGAACATGAACCGTTAATTTCATAGAAGCGAGGTGAGTGGATAGATCTATCGAGGGTGACACCTCCATCCGGGTTGGTGGATCCCAACTAGTCATCTGGATGCATTTCATTTCATTATCATTATTTGAGTTGTTTGGCAAACACTGCTGGGCGAACATCGATCGAGCTTCGTGTCATGGACTTATAGCAATTGTATCATTTTGTGACGACATTGTCATACATAATTTATACTTGTGGTAGTCGATTTAACATTTTCAACAACTCTATGAACTCACTCAACCTTTGTGTTGACACTTTTAGCAATGTATTTTCGGTAACTAAGGCATTCACTTCATGGCATGCATGTGGACATATCATAGAGTCGCGGTGACGACGCGTCTCACATGGGATTTATACACTTTAAAAACATCGTTTGACTTGTACCAAACTTATTTTCCGCACATAGTAACTTTCATTTGGGACCTATCTTTGTAACTCTGAATGTTTTTATTAAATCAAGCGATGTATTTTCCAAACGACACTTTAGGTCGCTCAATATAACTCGTGATTGTGATGCTATGACAACAATCCCGTGAATTCCATTCCACGCAAAACAGTAATTTGGGGTGTGACAGATTGGCATCGAGCTTGATTATAGAGAACTAGGTTGCATCATTGACCCTAGACTATAACTACATCATCATAGCATCTCATCATTTCATCATAAGTGCATAGTCACTATACATGCGGTTTCATACGCACATTTTGCGAGTTATTTACTTTCATTTCAAAATCGATTGTCACATAGATGCCTTCAAATACTCATCCCATCATACTCACATCACTTTGACATGGAGAATGCCCGTCATTCCCTATCACAATTTTAACATCGATTGACTCAACACCGATAACATCGGATGATGGACACCGAACCCTTTGAGAGGGAGAAGTTGCACCTACACCATCACGATCACTATTGATTCACCGTAGGATCGGGACAATTTTATCATTCATTGGGATAGATTATACCATTTGGTAGAACTTATAGGCTTAGTCCTAATGAACCTATTTTCTTAACTCACCACAAGGATTTTCATTATCATCATTGTTATCATTTTCATCATTATCATTTTGAGCACCATCCGTGCATGATCACATCTCATACATACTCATACATCGACTTGCAAGCGTCTGATTTAACACACCATTACCATCTACCACTAAGACTACTAAACTACACTATCTTATAGGTTTGAGGACTATGAAAGTTCTAGGTCATTGTCGATAGACAACCTAATACCCCTACACTTGAAACATGATTATACCATCAACAGGAACATATAATAAGTACATTTCTATTTAGTGTAATCTTTATCCTTTATTATCTCTATGATAATCACAACCTTTGTTTATTTCATTCCCTATTCCAATTGCCCAATTTTCCATCATTTCACGACGATACATCACTATCTTACTAGGGGTTAGGCCAACTTTATTCTTGACCAATTAGGAGACTATTACTACTCGATGAGGTTCTCCCATGTATCCTACAAACCATTCAACAAATTTTATTCCAAGTTATTCTTCTACTATTACATGAAATTATTTCACTTGATTTTATTTCGAGCTATTTTATCACCATCTTAGAAACGTTGTTTCATAAAGTTTTAAAGCAAGTTGTTTTATTACCAACTTATCAATTGGTTTTCAGTCATTTTATCAACGATTTAATATCATCATGCGAAACGATTTTCATGTTACTCTGAAAAATCATTGAGCCATTATCTTACAAAACAAAACGTTGAATACCATCTAAAACTTCGGAGGAACATAATACCATTTCAACAAAACCAAGCATCACATCATTTGTCCTCGATTATACATGGCTTGATCACCTATGTATAATTCAGGAAGAATTATGTCATGAAAGTAACAAGCATCATTTCAAATCTCTTAAAACAATCTTCACTCAAAAGCAAAGCTTTGTAATCGATAAATTGTTCATAAACATTTCTTTTGTTAACACTCTATAGAAGCCTCACGCCATTCATCCTCACTCAACCGATAAGTTAGAATTTGACGAGTTACTTTTCTTAGGAAAGGCTTCCTATACCATCTACGAGGAGAATTCCTCAATACAAGAAAACAATGAAAGGATTTCGGAATTACCAACAAGGACTAGAAGTAAGTAGCGAGATCTTTCAAAACTCAACAAAAATCTTAAGACATCACGAGACATTCCGAATCACTAATTTGGATTAGAATCCAAACTCTATCATTTCAAAAGTACTAGCTAGACCGAGTTACAAGATTTAGTACGAAGCAAATACACACTAAGCAACACTATAGGGATCAACCAAGTCTTCTAACCAAGACTACAAAACATTTCATTAAACATGGCCTCAACAATATGTGAACTTCCCTACAATGAGTTTTCCTTAAAGGAAAATTTGGTTAAATTAAGGTTATCGATATAAACTTCCCCTAAGGCATTGTGTTCTCTAGAAATTACAGATAACCTCACTTTCATATCAAGAGATGCAACAGTTTAAACATATCGGACTATCAATGACTCCCCATATACAAGTGAAATTAGAACAAACATTCTTCGACATAGTATGAGTGATATCTATTTTCTTGCTAGCATGATAACAATATAAGTGATGAAATATTTTAGAAGCACTCAATATCGAAACAAATCTTGAAAATCAATCACTACACCACATCACTTAAATATTTAAGGTTTTGTGACTTTACAACATAGAGCATGGAAACACTTCAAAAATCAAACAATAAACATTTTAGTCATGGAGACTAAACACCTTAGGCAAGTAAGATTCAAGTCAAGACATTCGCTAGAACGAGAAACGCGAGAAATCACAATTGTTACCCATAGTCTATTCTTTTCAATAAGGTCATTTTCGACAGATTTAACATTTTGAAATTTGGCACGAGACACGTGGTATCAATTTCAATTGAACCTAATATAAGGTAGCCGATTCTCCTTAGACTTCTAACAATCATTTCAATCTTTCCATGAAACTCTATTAGGACATGAGCACCACCTATTATCCTTAGCTCAATGGTTAGAGCGAGAGAACAATTCAAACATTTGAAGATATGCTTAAAGCATGTGTGATTTTCTAGAAATGATTAGGCAAATCATTCTTCATCGAACAAATTGCTTTACAACAATAGTTAGCTCATGAACATATTGACTACATCATTTGAGGCACTCTATGGTTGAGGTGTCAATCACTTATTTACGGGCAAAAATCAGGAAAGTCCAACTCACTAGTCAATGACTCATTCATGAAACAACACGGAAATCGTACAAACCAAAAATCAGTTACAAACAACAACAAATAGCTAGATAAGCTACGTCGATATACAACGCAAAATATTGGAAGTATGTTCCATAAGTCGCAAACCATTAGAATTTCAAGTTGGCAACAGATTTATGTTCAAAGTCCCGTCTTGGAAAGGCGTGGTACGATTCAGAAAAACATTGGACGACCCAATATGACTCAAATATCCTCACCTTTCACCGATAACATTGTAGAACCTAACATGGACTGAATTCAGGGACTGAATTCCTTTTTGGTTGGGCGAATGTGACAACTCGTAATTTCAGGTCATTTTACTAACTTTAAAAGTTTCACTATTTCATCATTTATCGTAAACTAGGTTTACGAGCATCAAATTCACGTAACCGTAATGGTTTAGCTGTGAATTCATGATCATATCATCGAGGTCATTTCATATACACTAAGTTTAGTCTACATAGCATTAATAACATCACTTCATATCGGTTCATGCATGGTTTTGCATTTATTCATTAAACGTTTATTTTTTTTCTATTAAATAAACGCTATCGTGTAAACATTATTTTGAAACATTGATCCGACACTTCCAAAAATAATCTTAATACATTTTTATACTCATATTTAGACTATAAAAATTATATTATCAATTTACCCGATGTTTTCAATTTATTTCGTATATAAATTGTTATAGTTTATATAATTACGACGGTTTTTGTAAATTCAAACCGATAAATATTTATTCACTCAAATCTTTCAAGAAATGTATTTTTATAATTTTTATGACCTAAATATATTTTATCTTGACCCGTGAAAATTTATTTTTATCCAACGCTACCCTAAATATTTACAAATGACTACAACTTATCACAAGTCTTCACTTTACTTACATACATCTACACTTATACAATTTAAAAAAAAAAAAAAAATATAAAAATAGATGACAAACCCCTTGTCGACAAGGGGATGAGTCACAAGATGATATTTGCAAAATATCACAAGTACATGTATTATACTTTACTATATCTCATTTTCACTTCACTTATTCATTAACCAAAACTAGATCAAAATTGTCTTCTTTTCTCTCTAAATATTCGGCACCAAGGGACCAAAAGGAAGGATTATCCAAGTTTTCAAGTCAAGTTTAATTATACACTAGTATCATTTGTTGCTAAGGTTTTGTAATACAAACCTCAAGTGATTAGGAAAACCCTTTTGTCTATAAACCTCATCATATCACTAGTAAGCATTCATATTCATATTTTTATTTCATATTCATTTTTATGGTCATATCATTTTATTTGAGAAACATGCATGTTACATATGAATTTATACCACTTTTGTTGTTTTTATTACTTATTATGTAATATAATTATCTTATAATGAATCCCTTTAAACATATCACTTTTGGTGATGTCTAGGAACCCATGACACCCTAAGAAGGTGTATGGTAGGATTTGATTAGCTTCGGAGTTGTTTTGAATTGGTTAGAATAGGTTTTGCGCGAAAAAACTCATTTCGACAACTTTATATAGTGGTCTGATCTTATTTGTGAAATCTGGAAAATCCGACAGTTTGTAAAATATTTTGGGCTAGATATTTGGAAAATATACTTTAAAACGAAACGTGGCCGCTTGAACGGGTTAAACGGAGTTATAACGAAGAAGTTATGCTATTTTCAAGTTAACGACGAAACTATTTTTCCTAAAAAACGACTGCTGTTACTAATCGTTGAACTGATAAAATTTTATAACAAACTGACCCTTGAAAGTATTTTTACATGAAACTAGACTCAATTATCTTGAAATGACGGGTGGCTCGACCGTGATGATTTACTGTTTAAAAGATATGATTTTTCCAAGTTTGTTCTCCAAATTTGTTCTCCAAAATTAGTTCTCCAAATTTCTTTTCAAGTTTGTTCTCCAAACGGGTCAAGAAATGATCATGTTGAGGGTCGTTTTAACATAGATGGGATACTTTTATAAAGAGATGTCTTCTAGTAAAAGTAAGTTCACCGAGCCTATTTTCCAAAATGTCAAACCGTTCGTCAAACGGAGTTGTAACGAGTAAAATACGGTCACTCAAACTTTGCCGAAAGTTACCTTCAAGAACATTTTGGGTACAAGTACCCTACTTCACCTATGTTTTCTCCATGATCGAGACCTCTATGATAAAAACTTAAACACTAAAACTTTGAGATATTGATACAAGCTTCCCAAAACCGTTGAGTTCGCTTCCTAACACTCGACGTGCACCATTTTACGACTAGCTTTTCGAGGCCATTTTAGTCACTTTCATGAAAATTTCAACGACATTATTTTACTGACGAAAAGTTATAATTTCATCATAAATCATTAAATGACTATCGTGGATATCATTTCAACGTAAATACTTGTAAAGTATTTTATAACATGACGAGATGTCATAAACATATATTTCGACGATAAACATTATTTTCAAATGTACAAGTGGTATAGATTTCATATGAGTTTGCATGCACGACATTGTTTCATGATTTACATTAGAACATATCATTCATAATAGGTCATGGTCGAGGTTGCTCCTCATTTCAAGATTGCCATTATATCATCATTATCATTGCAACAGTGAGTTTTCATAGCCCGATTTATTCAAGTTTTACTTATTTCAAACCTACGGGAGAATACATTGTACATCATTTTATTACGATACCAAGTATATCAAATTCATTACATTGCTTAAGTTACCTCATTGCCGCTAAATGTCCCCATTTCATGAACATGAACCGTTAATTTCATAGAAGCGAGTGTGAGTGGATAGATCTATCGAGGTGACACCTCCATCCGGGTTGGTGGATCCCAACTAGTCATATGGATGCATTTCATTTCATTATCATTATTTGAGTTGTTTGGCAAACACTGTGTTGGGCGAACATCGATCGAGCTTCGGTGTCATGGACTTATAGCAATTGTATCATTTTGTGACGACATTGTCATACATAATTTATACTTGTGGTAGTCGATTTAACATTTTCAACAACTCTATGAACTCACTCAACCTTTGTGTTGACACTTTTAGCAATGTATTTTCGTGTAACTAAGGCATTCACTTCATGGCATGCATGTGGACATATCATAGAGTCGCGGTGACGACGCGCCTCACATGGGATTTATACACTTTAAAAACATCGTTTGACTTGTACCAAACTTATTTTCCGCACATAGTAACTTTCATTTGGGACCTATCTTTGTAACTCGAATGTTTTTATTAAATCAAGCGATGTATTTTCCAAACGACACTTTAGGTCGCAATCAATATAACCGTGTGATTGTGATGCTATGACAACAATCCCTTAGGTAGTTGTTTCAATTCCATTCCCAACCCTATGTACTGCAAAAACAGTAATTTGGGGTGTGACAAGATTTTCAAGTGACGACGCCTAGTTGTGAATGAGTAGGCCGTCGCTACTCGAACGGCCTAGATGCAATCCGCACGACGCCGGTCGAAGAGGACGGCGTCACGGACTTAAGGTGAAGCCGTCGCAAGGTTAACGCTTCCAAGACGAAACCCTAATGATGGCGACACGGCGGCCACTAAACATAAGGTGACGCCGTCGCAATTGTAATCTTATATATAGAATCAATTTTTCGGTCTTTGTGTGGAGAGTCTTTGGAGTAAAACCTAAAACCGAACCTAAGGTGTCTTGTACAAGATTTTAGGGTTTTAAACCCTATCTTACACCAAGATTAGTCTTTACTTCATTAATTCAATTATGTCTTTGATTATTTGTGTGTATGCTTGCATGTTCTCCATGTCCGCTAATTTATTTGTGTGTTTGCTTAGGAAGTATGAAACTTAATTATTGAATATTGATTGGTTGTTTCTTATCTTAGTTGATTAATGATCTAGTAATGCGATAGGTCATTCGTTGTGTACTTAATGCTTGATTCATCTTTGTGAACCTTAGAATATAATTACCGAGTAGTTGTAGGCTAAACCATCCAAAGAGCGCCTTAGAGTAGGAGTTTATCATCCCTAGTGGGTTTGTAGACGAGACCCTTTGGTAAGTTCAAGAGTTAGGAGAAACGCATACCCTACGACTTTAGACACACAACGCAATTAAAGATAAGACGTGACACTCAACCATCAATAGGAGATAATTAAGGAGTAATACCAACTAAGTAAACACATCTTTAAACTATCATACGAGCACACATTAATTAGACATAGACTCCCACAACCTTAGTTTAGATAATTAGATAATAATAGAGTAATCGGTAGAAATACCAACCCCCAATCCAATACCCGAGATTCGTACCTTTCTCTTTCATAAAACATAAAAGATAAAAATAATCTTCCTCAACCTTAACCTTAGCGTAGTAACTCCTTACTAGCATTCCTATTCCCTAGAGAACGATATCAATACCGTAAGTTACCCTAATTACTACACTACAACGATTAGGTTTATCGCCTAGGGTGTTATAAAACTTGCTCAAGAAAAGGAAGTTTCCTTGACCCGAACGACGCGTGCGTTATCAAGTTTTTACGCCACGGGAATAGAATAGCTAGTTAGTAGTCCACCTCGCTTAGGTTTCTTTGCTTGATTCCTATCAAGTAAACTTTTTCTCATTTTTAGCCTTCTCTTAGTCTATCCCTTCTTCGTAACCTTTGTTCGTAACCCCATCACTTTTCATCATGGAAGGTGATAACACACTACCATTCATCAACCCGCCACCAAATGACCCGCCAAGAGCCCGTACTCTTGGTGAATACTCGAGACCAAGCCACCTAGGTTATAGGAACACCATTGAGCTTCCCGACCAAGCCTAAACTACGGCCTGCGATCCGACACCATCCGGTTGGTGCAAACGGATGTGCATTCCATGGACTTCGTTCAAGATCCAAATCAGATCCGAGGATTTCTCAAAATCGCCGATTCCATCGACCTTGATGCTACACTGGACAAAAAATTTCAAAAAGGCGATGACGATTGGTTTTATAACCGAACGGCGGGCAAAGTGATATTTTGTCACTTTGCGCCTTCATATCCGAGCCTAATGGTTTTCTAAATTGGCGATGATGTTAATCTGAGCCTTTATGCAATCTGCTTGTATGGTAATGCAATCTGCTTGTGTGCTAATGAATTCTGCTTGTGTGATAATGCAATCTGCTTGTGTGATAATGCAATCCGCTTGTGTGCTTATGCACTTGGACAAAAAAAATGGTGATGACGATTGGTTTTATAACCGATCGCACGGCAAAGTGATATTTTATCACTTTGCGACCGCCATATCCGAGCCTAACACTTTTATCAATTGTTCAAATGTTTTTCTAAATCGGCGATGATGTTAATCGAGCCTTTATGCAATCCGCTTGTTTGCTAAATCACCGTGTGATAATGCAATCCGCTTGTGTGCTAATGCACTTGGACAAAAAATAACTTAGGACTTGGACAAATCGCTTGTGTGCTTATGCACTGGATAATACTTTTGGGACAAATAATACTTGTGTGATTGTGTGCTTATGCACTGGACAAAATAAATATTATGCACCGCTTGTGCTTATGCACTTGGACAAAAATGAACCAAAAAATGGAAATAATGACTTGTGGACTTGTGTGTCGACTTGAATGGGAAAAAAAAGCGACAAAAAGACAAAAGTACAAATGAACAGTAAAAGTACAAATGAACAGTACCCTAAACTAGGGAGGGTTTGCGGGGGGGTAGACCGGGTCTTAATAGTGTGACCCTTATCATATTCTTAATTGTTTACTACGATACTCATTAGTTTTTACAAATATCATATTCTAGGTAATGTCAACTTCGTTGTACATGTTATGATCATCAAATCAACTCATTATCATTCCAAAGCACATATACAAAAGCAAGATATAAACAATCTTAGGTGTTTTTTGTTTATTAAGAGGCTCAATCAGTCCGATTCGCACATCTGAATCTGAATCTGTGGCGGAAATGTCTGAATCTGAATCAAATAATGTTGTTTGTTTTTTTGATGTAAACGTCTGAATGATTATAATTATTATTTTTGGCGATTTAAACATAAAGCAATTTCGTTCTTGATAAAAATAAATGTCTCTAAACATCATAGTTAATGTTTTAAAATGTTCAAGATCGTTGTCTCGCAAAATCCGTTACAACTTATACAAAATAAAGAGACAAAAATTATACAAAATAAAGAGACAAAAATTGTAGCCAAAAAAAGCTAAAGACATAAAGCATGTAAATAGCCACAAACGTATAACAAGAATGGTACTTATCCAATTTCAAGTTACATAAACATCCTAATCAAGTTGAGAAAATGATCTATTTACTGATTGTCTATTTCCTTATACCAATCTTCAAACCAGGACCCCTTCACTTGAAATCAATCTAACAACCTTGAAGCCCTTTAATTTTATTTACACACCCTTCAATTTTATTCATCTTCATAACCTCTAAAAACCTCAATTTTCTTAGATTTATACAATAACCTAACATAAAGTGTATTCATCTACATCAATACCCACCTTTTTACCACTTCATATTTCTCGTTAAAAAAAAATCCAATCTTTTATTGAGTTTCAAAAAACCCAGTATCAGTTTCACCTGTGACTTTGAAGATGGTGAGCTGGTGGAGTGGCAACTGGTGGCCGACGACATCAGTGGGTGAGTGGTGACTGGCGACGGTCGTGGTGGTTGGATGTGCAGTGGGAGGTAGTGGGTTTGGAAAAAGATGATGAAGTAGTGATATTTTGTTTTTGTTTTCTAATCGAGGCAATAAGATGCCCCTTTCAAGTCCGAGCCAACTAGATGTGTTGGGGTCGACCGCGCCTAAATAAAATTTAAAAACAAACACACTTTTCACCTCAAATGTCTCGATCGATTCGATTTTAAGCCTATTCGTAGGTCATAAGACTTTTTCCAAAAACAAACACTACCTTATTTTTGGTGTTGAACTTAACAATTATGGTAAAAAATTTGAACATCATTTGTCAATCTAGATGAATACAATTTAATTAATATCAACTGGAGATATAAAGCTATTTGGTGGGCTACTGAAGATGAATTAGAGGTTATTCTCGAGTCAGATTCATTGTCTTTGGTTCACGCATTCCGCAACTAATCTATACCTCTACTATTTGTTAGCCTCTAATTGTGTTAAGATCGGATTAGACTATAGTTTTAATTATTTAGTACTTATGTTAAAGACATGGTTTATGTATTATTTATGTATGGGTTTAATTTGCGGTTTGCACATGGGTCAATTTGGTTAACCCAAACAACCAATTATAAGCGCTTATGCAAAGTTAGTTATTCTTGGCGCTTATCATCAAAAGTCACAATGGTTGGAAGATGAAATAATCGTCAAGTTGTGTCATTTAGAAAACTATATATATGTTTTCTTTAGAAAACATACAACAACAATTCTAGTATCTTAATGCAATTCTTGTTTAGTATATCCTATTTACGCCAATTCTTGTTTTATTGAATTCACGCATTACACAACCTATCACAATCATGAAACATCTTTGAAACCCAAACTTGTTGGCCACAAACCTGTGTACAATTGGTATCAGAGCTACGGCTCTCATCCATGGGAAAGGCCAACTTCTGGATTTCAATCAGGGAAATATCTCTTAAGAGAAACTCCCAAGAGATTGAATCTGTGGAACACAAGAAGAAAGAAAAGCATTTCACCAAAAGGAAAAGAGATATTAGCACAAACTGTTTTGGAGAATGAAGCATTCAATACCACAAAGAAATCAGAAGGCTTGAAGAAATTAAAGAAGAAGGTTATGGGCACAAAGAGGGACAAGAAATCTAAGTGTTACATTTGTAAGGAAAAGGGACATGCATTTTGGGCATGTGAAGATAGAAAAAAAACTTGCTGCTCTGGAATTGAAGCAAGAAATGGACATCACAAGAAGAGTCATAGCAGAAGAAGCCAAGTACCCTGAGAAAGTCTTTCTGACTGCATATTACATGATAAAATGTACAAACACAAATACTTGGAATGAAATCTGGTATGCAAGCAATGTTTATTAGTTCCATATGTGTCCTAGTAGAGCCATGTTTAATGAAGTTGACTACAAGTTTAAGATGATAGGAAAGGAGGAAAATGAAAATTCTTTTCCCCTATGGGATTGGAGATATTACTATGAGTAAAAATGAAGGTGATATAATGATTAGGAATGTGCAATATACCCCTAAAGTTTCATTTAACATGCTCAGTAAAGAGATGCTTAAATCACAAGGATATAGGGTAGAGATTAATGATGATCCGTGTAGCATTTACTACATGTATCATGATCAAGACATGGGTAATCATCACCATTCATAGAGAAAGGAGAAGAACAGTTGGGCTAAAAGAAATTGTGAATGAACACAATCAAGATCTAGAAGATTAGTTTGAGAAAATGGACCCAACAAATGAGTGCTCTTTGATAAGAGGCTTGGAAGAATTGGATTGGGGTTCAAGAATACCCAAACCCTTTAATCTAGGATTTGAATAGAAAATAGCCCAAGTGTTTAGTCCGTTAAACACTAACAGTCACCGAGTGCATAGTCTCTCGAGTCATCTTCGTGATACTCAAGATGAGGCGAAGAAGAAGTCTCCACACCAAGAAGGCGGAACTTAAAGGGTGAAGACCGAGTCAAGAAGAAGATGATGGATTCAAAGAGTAATGACAATAACTCATCGAATCCCTAAGACTCTCTCCAACTACTTACATCAAGACAAACCAAGTAGAAGATCAAGGATGTAAAGATCAAGAAAGAGCGGACATGGCGGATAAGTTTGAATCGATAAGACGGTACTTATCAACCAAAGTCAACTTTCCCCGAATAGCAAAGATCGTGCTCAAGTCATCACCGAACTTAGGAAAGTAGTCTTGTCTCTTACCTAGAATAGTCTTTAAATGAGACAAAATACATCAAGATTTTGTCTTCAGATGATGTCGCTTGTCACTTAGGAAAGAGTCAAATATCATACATGTATAAATAGCATAAGAGATGGAGTGAAAAGATTAAGCTTGTGAATTGTAAAACACACACACACGCAAGCCATCTTTTCACCCTCCAAATACAACTTTATCCCCGAGATAGCTCAAATGGTTCTAAGAGTTGTGCTCGACTTAGCCCGAGCTAGAGAGAGTCACCAACCTTTGTCATTTCAATCCCAAGTGCTATTCCGCAAGTACTGGGTAACGATTCTTTACGATTCATTTCTAATAAGAATATGATGTTGAAAATTATCTAGTGTGTTTTACTTACGTTAATTTCACCATTGTTCACTATTAACTTGTTTTATATTTCTAAACTGCTTTTAAACGATAGTGAACGGGAACAACAAGTGGTATCGAGCAAGGCTAATTATAAAACTCGCTTTTAGGCCGCCTAAAAGTTTTTAAATTAGGATCCTAAATGGTCGATTTTGATGTACCCCAACTAGTCGACAAAAGGGTGGAGCTTATACACCTAATGCCCCTCGACTTGAAGTTGGCAAATTCAACAAATGGAAAAGCGAATGCTTTGCTATTTGACCGAATGGAACCTTACTACATAAAATGTATTAATGAAGGTCCATTCGTCCCAAAAACAAATTGGGTTTGCCTAAACCTCAAGCTCAAGGACTCGTGATGAAAGAAGAGTGGTCAACCAGACCAAAGACTCAAGAGTATCATCATATCTTGTCTCCCCGATGATACCATGGAGTCGGTTATTAATCGTAGTACAACCTAAGCAAACCTGGAAGACCTGGTCCATAGTCATGAAGGTCCATCCGATACCAAGGAAAACAGGATAATGGACCCAAACTTGAGTATAATACCTTCGTGGCTAAGGACTCGTAAACTCGTCTCAAACTTACACCCGTACAAAACTTTGTTAAATGAACTTTCAAATGATGGTGTAAAATTGTCCAAACATGAAATCAATGTTGGTTTTGTAAATGCCTTCCCGAGAAATGGTTGAATTTCTCTCGTGGACTAAGGAATGCTAACCACATTCGTAATCTTGAGCTTCCCGAATTTATGGAAATTTGTCTATGAGGAAAACCTCATCAATGACGATACCCCGACTTGAAAAATCCTGTGAAGTCAAGAAGTCCCCGACAACCATTTCCAATCCAAAGGTCAATCGCTTTTATTCTAACAATGTGATTCAAGATTTTCGTGAAAACTCGATGATGAGGCGATGAGAGGACAAGCGAGGAGTACCGAACGATTTAAATATTGAGTTTCGTGAAAGAGCACTCGCTAACTCAAAAGGTTTATTCAAGAAACAAAGTTTTTCAAACGCTAAAGCTAATGAAGACACCGAATGTTTTAAGTGTCACAAAAGGGTCATTTTGCAAAAGACCGCTTTTCAAAACAATTTCAACCCTCTTACAAACCATCGTGGTCAAACCACTTCAGCTTTAGCAAATTTCAACCAAAATCTTTCGCCTCATCAAAATTTTCAAAGCAACTGATCAAAACAAAGTCGTTGATTATGAAACCAAGTATAAGAAAGCAAAAGCTAAGCTTGCATTGCTTGAGGCCACCCTCGTAAACAACCAACCAGAGTTAACTGCAGGTAAAAACAAAGGCCTCGTTGTCAAAACCTTCGATCGATGAAGAGCCAAGATCATCCGATGATGAAATGGTGCATGTCACAGCATCGATGGCCCTCTCGTAAGAGGACAAGCTAGTCGTTGGGAAGAATCATGCCGTAAACGGGAATGGGTCAACATCACAATGAAGAAGGTAAACATCTTACTTTCTATGGATGATGACTCGATTGGCGCCTTATATGAATTATCTTAATGTTGACCTTAAGTTCGTAGAAGAGCAAAGATTAAATCTTTTTCAAAATACAACAAGCTAAGTTTTGAATTAAACAAGTGTAGAGATGAACTACTTATTTTAAAACAAGCCAAGCTTGAGGTCACACTTTGCAAATTCAAAACACCGAACTAGTTAAAAGAAATCAAGCTCTTCAAGATGAACTTAAAAGGTACAAGATATTCTTGATAGTTGGATCGCTAAGAATCCTGTGGTCTTTGATGTCAGGTGCCCCAAGAGCAAAAAGAGAGTCATAGGTGAAGATCATCTCCCGACTCTCACAACAAAGACCAAAGTTCTAAACCTTTTGTGTCCGTGGCATGATTACCAATATGCTAACAACTCCAAATTCCAAAGGATTGGATTGAACGGGTTAATCCCGAGAGTAAGCTTCCAAATTTCGATTCGAAGGATTCTCGAGCTCGAGAGCCAAGCTCTTAAGAGCATGCTAGACTCCCGATGCCCCAGAGTACCGAACACATCTCGAGTCTCAAGCGTAATCTCAAACACCGCCCACCCCGAAACCTCTTCGTGGTGCCGATCCAAGCTCGAGCTTACTCCTCTAAAATTCAATCCTCACTCACCAAAAGAAAGGTCCGACTTGGTAGAACCATCCCGCAAAGACAAACAAAACAAATCCAACAAGAGTCTACTCCCACCGAGACTTCAACATCCTCTCGTCCCCACCGGTCGACCAAATTCAAGAACTTATCGAGCTTGTGAGGAAGTCGATGTAAAAGATGGAATCCATCGAAAAGCCCCGATTCAATCAAGGAAACTAAGTCACCTCATCTAGCTCATCAAAATCAAAATCCACCAACAAACCCAAGCGTAAGTGTGAGTGTGTCATTACACTAGTCATACCACCGACAACCGCTATAGAATCCTTTATTGTATGATCTCGCAATAAGGATGATCACAGTAATCGCAGCACCACTTACAAGATGTAAGCTCACAAGAAGCAAACTATACCAAAGTTGGTCATCAAGATGCTTCATCCTCCAAAACAGCTCTCAAGAATAGAGCAAAACCTTTTCCTCTTTGCCCTCACCGCGGGTTTAATGATCATCATCGATGACTGCCTCATGAACACATGCCGTGATATATGTGGAAATCCACCATGAGACATCCCAACATGACAAAGGTCATTCATGCAAGGAGAAGTGCAAACAACCCAAAATCACCGAGTCTTCCTCGCCTCTAAATGCAAAACCTGTAGCACAATGCACTCAACCACCGACCATGAGTCGATTGCAAAATTCAAAGAGACCTTGAGACCCAAGCCCACTAGCAAGTGGGTCACTAAGAGAAACTAATTCGCTTTACTACTTGTGCAGAGACACGCCAGGAGCCTATTTGGCATCTAGACAAGGATGCTCAAGAAGCATGACCGTGTGAAGGAGTATCTCGCACAAGTATGTAAAGGAACCAGACCCAAGGTAGTATTTGGTGATAACTCATCATGTCCCATCAAGGTTATGGTTCAAGAACCGCAATGGAATAGTTTTCTAGAATTGCTTATGTCAATGGTCTCAAATACAATCTCATCGTCACCAACTATGTGATGCTAAGTACATTGTGCAATTCAATGACAAACAAGGCACCATTTTCAATGCCAATAAAGAAGTTGTTTTGATAGCTCCTAGAAGAGATGATGTTTATGTCTTAGACATGTCTACTCTTTCTCAAGATGGAACTCGCTCTTTGCCAAAGCCACCGAATCTATCAACCGGTCGTGGCACAAGAGACTCTCTCACTTAAACTTCAAAAATATCAACAACCCGCAAAACAAAACAAGGTCCTTGGCTTACCATCACCGGTTTTTGCAAAGACAAACCATGCTCGCTCGTGAAAAGGTAAACACCACGAGCATCTTTCAAAACCAAACAAAATTTCTCCATCAAAGTCGCTTTCACCTCCTCGTGATATGGATCTCTTTGGACCGTCATCCCAGATCAATCCAAAGATGAGAAGTATACACTTGTCATTGTTGATGAGTTTTCAAGATACACTGGGTATACTTTCTTTCCAAAAGAGTCAGCAATGATACAATAATGTCATTCATCGAAAAATTGAAAACCGTAATGACATTATCATTAAACAAATCGAATCGACAATGGTACCGAGTTCGTAAATCAAGAGCTTGAAAGCTTCGTGATGAAAAGGAATTTCTCAAAATTTCTCATCTCCTTATACCCCGAACAAAATGGGGTCATTGAAAGGAAAACAGAACTCTCATTGAGGCAAAGAAGAACCATGTTAAATGGCTCACCTCTCAAAGCATTTCGATCAAGCAACAAAACCGCCTCGTTACACTCAAAACAGTCAATCATTGTCAAAAGACATAATAAAACCCCATATGAGACTTTCAAAGGTAGACTTCGACATCGCCTACTATGTGTTTGGGTGTCCTGTTTATTCATAACCACAAGGATCACCTAGGCAAATTTGATGCAAAAGTCGATGATGGATATTTCTTAGGCTACTCATCGATCTCCAAAGCCTTCGTGGTGTTTAACACCGTAAGACAACAAGTTGAGGAAACCTTTCATGTCACCTTTGATGAAAGTTCGTAAAGCATCGTTTCACCAATACCTCGGGAGGAAATAGGAATTGATGACTCATCAAGATATCCTCCCGATGAGTTCAACATCAAATCAATTCCTCATATCGTCGATGTCGACATCTCATATTATGTCTTACCTCACAACCTACCCCAACCAACTATCGCGAATTCATTGATAATCAATCGCCCCTCGCCGATAGGCAACATCGATCCAAATGATCGTGCACCGTGATTCATGAAACCCAACTCGAACAAGACATCTCAACAGATGTTCTTAATGATTCTGTGGCTAATGCACCGTAACTCACCCCGAGTCTCCAAAGGACCTCCTCAAGTTCGCATCCTAGACCACAAAGTAAGTGGACAAAATCTCGTGACATTGAGCTTGTAAACATCATTGGTGAACCCACCGAGGGCATGCTCACTAGAAGCATGGTCGCTAATTTAACCGCAGCTTCACCAATGAATGTCTATATGCCGATTACCTATCGATATAGAACCCAAAAGTGTCACCGAGGCTCTAAAACACCCAAGCCGGGTTCAAAGCATGCAAGAAGAACTCGCAATGCTTGATAAAAACAAGGTCATGACCTTGATCAAATGTCCTCGTGATGTAGTAGTCATAGGAATGAAGTGGGTTTTCGTAAACAAAACCGATGAAAACGGCATCGCTATTAAAAACAAAGCCGACTTGTAGCCAAAGGTTACAACAACAAGAAGGCATTGACTATGATGAGACATTTGCTCTCGTTGCAAGAATGGAAGCCATCAGATCTTCCTTGCATATGCAACATACATGAACTTCGTGGTCTACCAAATGGATGTTAAAAGTGCATTCTTAAATGGTGATCTCAAGGAAGATGTGTATGTTCAAGAACCTCCGTGCTTTGAGAGTAGTGAATTTCGACTATGTCTCAAAGCTTGACAAAGCCCTTTATGGACTTAAACAAGCTCCTGTGGCATGGTATGAAACTCTCTCACCTTCCCGATCCAAAACAAGTTTGTCGAGGAAAGATAGACAACACATCGCTTGTCTATAGAACACAACAGATGTGATACTAGTCCAAGTGTATGTTGATGACATCATCTTTGGCTCAACAAACTACAACTTTGCAAACAGCTTGAAAAACTGATGACAAAGAAGTTTGAAATGAGCATGATGGGTGAACTCACATACTTCCTTGACTACAAATCGTGCAAACCGATAAAGGAATATCCATCACCAAGAGAAATACACCGTAAATCTCTTGAAGAAATATGAGATATCCGATCGCGCCTCGTTGAAGACTCCAATGGTCCCACCTAACAACCTTGGACCCGATCTCACCGGCAAATCACCAATCAAACTCATTTCGTAGGGATTGTAGGCTCACCGATGTATCTAATCGCTTCTAGACCGTACATCCAATTCTCACCTGCCTAATAGCAAGATATCGCCTAATCCTAAAGAATCCCATCTCACCGCAGCCTAAGAGAATTCTCGACACCAAGGGAACTTCAAGCCTTGGACTTTACTATCCAAAGTGCTCGTGGTTTGATCTCAAAGGTTACTCGATTCGATTATGTCGGGCGCAACATGGACAGAAAAGTACCTCGTGGTCCCGCTAATTTCTTGGAGGAAAACTGGTTTGTTGGAGTGCTAAAAGCAACAATCAATGGCTATGTCTTCAGCAGGTTTAGTATGTAGTCAGCAGCAGGATGTTGTGCCAATGTATTATGGATGAAAAGTCAACTCAATGACTATGACATCCATTACAAAATGGTACCCATCTTCCGTGATAACACCAAGCTATTGCAATCTCCAACAACCCCGTCCTCCACCAAAGAACCAAACACATTGATATCGATATCACTTCATCGTGGATCACATAATGAAAGGAGACATAGAACTTCATTTCATCCCTATCAATATCAACTTGCCGATATCTTCACCAAACCCTTGATGAACCTACCTTCGTGAGACCGAAAGTCGAATTGGGAATGCTTGACATTGAAAGTCGCATCCGAAAACCAATCTCAAGAAGTTCTCTCAAATGGTTCCTCCTCCCCGAACGAAACCCACAAAACATCCTCTCACCGAATGAGTAAGACTCATTCAGGACCCCGACAGCTGATATTGAGCATTGAATGAGTAACTAAATGATCCAAGTATCGCTACTTAAATGTCCTAGGTTGGTAACTATGCCAATTTAATATAGGAATATATGTCTTACCGCTGTGGGTCTCCTCACTTACCTCATCCCACTTGGCATTAAATGCCTTCTCACATAAAATATCCTATGGATATTTTATTATCGCAAAAGTGCACTTTTACCGCACACGCAACTCGCTCCTTGAAATACGGATTTTATCATGGTAGTGGTGGGTGGCATTAAATGTGGAATTTCAAACGCTTTCAAAACCATCTTTACATATCCACGCTTATGCAAAACCACCCTCTCACCACTCTATAAATACCCTCTCATAAATATTAAAACACACACAATTGATTTCGCAAACAAAACTCACAAAATCTCTTTCAAACCCGTAAATCATTGTGTTCTTCAAACCTCTTTCTAAAAACCTTCATTGTAAACATTTACAAAAGTTTTTCATCACAACTTAAGAGATACAAAACTTTTGATTGTTCTTGTCAAGACATTTTTTCAAAACCCTAAAACCTTTTAATGGAAATGGCAAGAACACAATCTCTTCGCTTGTTTCACAAAGGTAGGCGATCTTAGCAATGTTGAATTTAAAACAAATAATGTCATAGGCAATTTTGAATATCCTCCAACCGTCCCAAATTTATAAAGACATTATGAAATTTTTGTATAATCGCCCACCGAAACGGCCTTTATTCAAGGTCCTCTCAGACTATACCAAAACCTCCTCGTGGAGTTTTGGGCAAC
This sequence comes from Chrysanthemum lavandulifolium, assembly GCA_022545495.1. NCBI lineage: Eukaryota > Viridiplantae > Streptophyta > Magnoliopsida > Asterales > Asteraceae > Chrysanthemum > Chrysanthemum lavandulifolium. Next base: position 125,522,703 of record CM040246.1, read on the forward strand.
AACTAAGGCCTTTGACCCGACACCCCATCGATGAGAACAACCTTAGACCTCTCGTGGAATATCTCATCGTTTCGCCTTAACGGGGCAACAATTCACCCCGGATTATAAAACATTTTGCACCTCAACAGGTTAGATTACAACAAAGGTGTTTATGTCGCCCATCCCGAACCCTCCACAAGTGAAGGATGGGTTAAAACAAATTGTTTTAGATCCAACGTTTTGGACAGACCCCACCACCAAGAGTTCATTTCCGTGGCTTGAGGATCCTATTCACATTTGTGATTCGTGTCCTCGGCGGAATCACTCATCAACCGAACAAGTTAACTCTATTCATTGATGATGGCATACCGCCTGATGAATGGGGTCACTGTCGACATAGGGAGATCATTTACAAGTGATCTCGAACTGCTACAGAGCAAAACTAGGACGAAATACGCTTCAGATCCTAGGTTTGTCTCTTGTGCTTGCAAGTGTTACCGGGTACAAATTATCCTCGTGAAGAAAAATTTGGTGCTTTACCCGCATCCCGAGCCAATCAAATTTTCAAAAGGACCCATCCCTTGTCACAAACATTGAATTGACGGCCCATATGGTTGTCAGAACAACCGTAGGGAATCAAGGTCTCCTAACCCCGCTCCTACAAAGAGAAAGGGAAGTCTCGATCGACTAAAACCAAACCCAAGTCTCGTGGCCCCGAGGCTTCAGGAGCACAACCTAAAAGGCAAAGAAAGCCCAAGACCGATTTGCCACCCGTTGGAGACCAAGCAACATCCACCCAGTGTGACAACGAAGGACACCGATAAATCACAATCGCGTGCCTTGGTCCCAACTACTACTCCCCAAGATCCGTAGGAAACAAACAACCCGCCGGTAGGGGAGCGCCCCACAACGCCCAATGATGACATTAGCAAATCCAAGCCTTTGTCCGAGGGCACACCGATCGATCCCAAAGACTCGTAGGAACCATACAACCCACCGATAGGGATATCATCACATCGACTCGCTAAAGGCACCGGAAAATACCCATCGTTGTCTCGTGGGTCTATGGGGACAAAGACTCGAGGAAAGAAACAACCCACCGATATGGAACCCAAAACCAATCCTCGACTCCAGAGAAGGCACTGGAAACTCCCACCAAAGTCTCGAGGGGTCAAAGGGGACAAAGACTCGTAGGATTAATACCACCACGATATGGAACCCATCACCAACCCCCGTTAACCGCTGTCGATGTTACCGAATACTGTTCTCTCAAGATGAGCTTGTCGACATCGATGATGAAATTCTATCACCGGGAAGAAGTGGACGCCGAGGTTCAATCAACAAGAGCCTCACCGATCCAAAGGAGCATACCGAATCACCATTCCAAACTCAAATGATGACCTCTTCCTCCACCGATGAATTTGCAAGATTTGATAATGTTCTCCCACTTATCGAAGGCAACTGCTCAAGGATCACCAAAGCTTCAAGGAAATTATACTGGGTCATCAAACATTGTGGGAACAACATACCAAGCCGGTGCAAGTTATGCCGATCCAAGGTCGAGGTCCAAGCCTTTGATGAAAACGCTCATGAGCATGTGGATTTGATGTATGACAACATTCACAGATCGATGAAAATTTGGCTAAATTCCTCGACACCTTCGTGGTGTAGGCACAAAGGTAGATGAAATCGTGGAATCACAAAGACGACTCAAGACTCAACTCTAAAGTGCCGGAGGCTACAGAGGCGCATTTGAAACAATCCTCCACCTCACCGAATCGATCGAAACGCTAAAATCAAGAATGTTCGTGGTCTTCATTCTTCACCCACCTCTTCAAACTACATTGAGCTCTTGAACACTCAAATGGCTACGCTTGGCTCAGCATCTACTTCCTTGGCTCGAATCTTGGGCCACGATGACCGCTTGGAAGTATCTCAGCAACTTGGAAGCTAAGGTCACCGGCATTCAAACAGATACTTCGATATCAAGGCCATGATCACCGAAATTTATCAGCCTTCAAGGGTCAAGCAGCCCGCCCCCTCAAGACCAACACCAACTCTTGCCCTCACCGACGCCCCCAAATAGCTGAGGGGAGAATATTGTCAAGAAACCCTCTTCACACCGAGGGGAGCCAACACCACCGCCTCAAGAATACCCATCTCATCACTTCCACCACAAACATCAACAACAACAACAACACCGACAAATACAACACCTATAATGACAACAACACCACCCTTGGTTGCATCATCTTCCTCGTGCCAGACAAAGGAAAAGGCAAATGACAATTATCGAGCCCGAGAAGATTCCCTACAAAATCGGTGACATCAATACCTTCTCACACCTCAACAAATAACCAAATATCTTGCTAAAGAAGAAAGGAGATTGAAACAAGTCGAGGACGATAAGAAGAGTAAGGAAGCAATCGTTCAAGTGATTGCCAAGAAGTCGAGAATGTGGAATTGATCCAAAGAAGCTTGAAAAGGGTCAGCAGACAAAGGTTCAAGGATGCTCAGCAAAGAAAATGGTCAAATGAAAAAAAGCTGGAAGAAAAGAACAAAAGAACTCAAGCCCTCGTGAAAGCAAGAATTGACCATTATAATTGACAATGACAAGCGTAAGACCGCCTCGAGAAGATCATCGATGTCAAAATCATCCCTGTGTCTAAACCACCGCAATGAACGCTCTGGGGGATGATAAAGGCATTTCGAGGTTCATGATCCCCAAAATTCACCGACTTTGGGATCACCGAACTCGATGAACTCGGTCCAATAATTGAAAAGAAGCAAAATGCGTGGTTAAGGAGTCGATGAAGATGCTCAAGAAGAGGTATGAAAGATCGAGAGATACACCAAGACAACTGGAATTCACCGCTTTAATCGCACCTCAAGGATCTCAACCACAATCATCCACCGCAAAAGGAAAAGGGTTGAGTTCCACCGAGATAAAAGTGCCGGATTCGAATGCAACAGGAACCGCCAAGGTGTTAAGTTCGTGAACTGCTTAGTGATTGAAAAGCCCGAAAGAGGGCTATTCCACATTGATGTCTATGGAAACCCAACATTTCAAAGATGGAGTGATATTGATCAGCCGGTGTAGCCGCAATGCCGAGCTACATACCAAAGGCCTCTCGATCCAAACCCAAAGAAACATCGTGTTCTCACAAGACCGAATGCCAAGATAAGAGACCATCCCGACAGGAAACACTCATCACCAAGAAAGTCAAGCTTGAAGCATTGGGAATCCATCCGACCGACATCATTTTGATTTATCTTTTGTACTAGTGATAGGAACCTTGTAATTTGATCAATAAACGATGTATGTTTTGTTAAAATATTCAAGTTCCTTATTGTATTCATTAGTACATTCAAGTAAGAAGAAGCCATTTGCTCACTTACATCGATCAAACACTTAGGCTATTTGTATATCCAAATAGGGGAGACCAAGGTTCAAGAATACCCAAACCCTTAATCTAGGATTTGAATAGAAAATAGCCCAAGTGTTTAGTCCGTTAAACACTAACAGTCACCGAGTGCATAGTCTCTCAAAGAGTCATCTTCGTGATACTCAAGATGAGGCGAAGAAGAAGTCTCTCCACCAAGAAGGCGGAACTTAAAGGGTGAAGACCGAGTCAAGAAGAAGATGATGGATTCAAAGAGTAATGACAATAACTCACCGAATCCCTAAGACTCTCTCCAACTACTTACATCAAGACAAACCAAGTAGAAGATCAAGGATGTAAAGATCAAGAAAGAGCGGACATGGCGGATAAGTTTGAATCGATAAGACGGTACTTATCAACCAAAGTCAACTTTCCCCGAATAGCAAAGATCGTGCTCTGTCATCACCGAACTTAGGAAAGTAGTCTTGTCTCTTACCTAGAATAGTCTTTAGAATGAGACAAAATACATCAAGATTTTGTCTTCTCAGATGATGTCGCTTGTCACTTAGGAAAGAGTCAAATATCATACATGTATAAATAGCATAAGAGATGGAGTGAAAAGATTAAGCTTGTGAATTGTAAAACACACACACACGCAAGCCATCTTTTCACCTCCAAATACAACTTTATCCCCGAGATAGCTCAATGGTTCTAAGAGTTGTGCTCGACTTAGCCCGAGCTTAGAGAGGAGTCACCAACCTTTGTCATTTCAATCCCAAGTGCTATTCCGCAAGTACTTGGGTAACGATTCTTTACGATTCATTTCTAATAAGAATATGATGTTGAAAATTATCTAGTGTGTTTTACTTACGTTAATTTCACCATTGTTCACTATTAACTTGTTTTATATTTCTAAACTGCTTTTAAACGATAGTGAACGGGAACAACAACCTAAAAGAAATTTAAATAAGAAAATCAACAAATCTTACAAGTGTTTAAATAAATCAAAACAAAACCTAAGTCTAACAAACAGAAAGATTTCGCAATTGAACGAAAGTATATTTAAACAATAGAAGTTTCTTTGAAACAAAGTCTTCAGAATTACTTGAAGTGTTTAAAAAGCTGGAACGTTCCATCTTCAAGCATCAAAACTCGGTTCAGTGTAAAAGGTATTTAAAGATTTTTAAGAATGTGAGTTAAAATGACAAGATACAACCTATATAGATATAGTTTAAATTTCACTTTTTTATGTAAACATAGATTGTTTGGGTTTCTCGGTTCGGTTTCAACTCAAATTATACACTGATTAAAGATTTTAGTTTTGGTTTTATTCGATTTCAATTTGGTTAATTTTTTGATTTATTCGATATTAAACCAAACATTGAACGCCCCTGTCTAGAAAATCCAATAGTCCATTATATATATACGCGTCATGTCTCATTACTATCTCAACAAAGAAAAATGGCAACGAAGGTTACTATCGATGTTCTCCACCTTTACTTGATCTCTTTCTTTTTTTTCATCTCCCCAACATTAGCCACATTTTGGGATCCACCTTCATACTATAGAGGTGTACAAGGGAATTCATCTCCTCGTTCGCCGAAGAACATGGGTACACCTTCACTCCCCTTTGGACCACCTAACACTTATACCAACACACCACCCATCAACGACATGGGTACACCTTCATTCCCCTTTGGACCACCTAACAGTTACAACACACCACCCGTCAACAACATGCCAAGTGGATGCAGTGTCCAGATGATTGGCGATTGTAGTCAAGGCAATACTAACTCATGCATAAAACACGTTCGTTGTATCAAACACTCCAGCACCCCACCAAGTTCATGCAATGCCCAAATAAATGGCAATTGTAACTAACAATCATGCACAAAAGAGGTCAACTGTATTGGCAACGATTGAACTGTTCGCAATACCTGTCCTTAGATTCCTAGGTGAACTTTTACGTTTTATATAGAGCCTTACGTATGTAAGCTATATAGTTTATCACTTATTACTTTTTTATGTTTATTACCGAGTCAGTTATATCTATTAAGTTGTACTTGGATTGAGTAGATATCATTATTTCGCAATTGGAAAGAACACGTGTTAATCTAACTTATAATTCGTTTCTCACTCTCATCTTCATCCCCACCTCATTCACGTCGGGGAATAGTTTTACATCCCAATCCTCGTCCCCAATGGGAAACTGGGATCCCCGTGGGGTTTCGAGGATTTTTCATCGTTATCAATTAATCATACAAATACACAAACTCATCTAAAATATAAATAACTTGACTTATAAAGTGTTTTAGAAACGTACATCGCTCATACTTGAACTAGTTACATTGTTATCCAACTTTAAGCATCGTAGATAATAAAACAACACATATAATATAAGACTAGCGCGCATTGTATGTGTGTATTCGGACAAAAAAATTGGTTAAATAATATATAGTAATTAGTGTTTAATTGTTTATACTTTTAAAACTATTTCATCATTTATATATCACACATATCAATGCTTATAAAAAATATATACATATAAAAGTAAATGTTATATGGATATATATAATTTTCATATATTTATACATTAAAAAATCGGGGGTTGAGGTTCGGGTTTGGGGATTGATGCTATCTCTATCCCCGCTGCATACCCGGTTACAAAATTCGGGAATTTCGCATCCCCATCTCAGGTCATATCGGGGATTCCTTGGTCAAATCAGGTTTGGGGATCGGGTTTCCATCGAATACGGGTTTTATTGCCATCCCTAAATAAGAGAAGAGTTTCACGTACCTTAACTTTTGAAACATTTACTTTAAATATATGGCTTGAAACAATTAATCAACTCCACAATTAATATGCACTTGATATGCAGTTACTCAAGCCATCCAGGTGTGATAGACATTGATGGTTGGCTCGACTACAAATAGGGGTGTCAAATATCCTGTCTACAAGGA